>CM045896.1:6117500-6277500 GCA_025169545.1 Anguilla japonica | reverse complement strand
AAATGAATAGGAAAATTGAAAACAACTGTAAAATGTTAAGCATGCAAAAAATATTTCAGAATGCTTATGTACCGCAAAAATAAAGTATGTCTGTTTATGGTTCACATGTTAATGGTTAACAAGACTTTTTGCCACAAAATATAGATATAGAAAGGATACTGCTTTCTGTCTTAAAACACTGGTAAGTAAAGCAGAAGAGGATACTTTTAAAACTATCAACACATATGAATAATGCACATCTAAAAGCATATATCAAAGCCTGACAGCATCAGTATCATTGGTCTTCAATTTATTACAACAAAACATTGATTGAATGAGCAAATTTATAATGCTTGTGTGCTATATGCCCAAAGTACACTGTGTGTGTATGTGTGTGTGTGCATTTAACATTGCTGATGTTTCAGTACATCGTCTGTTACATACAGTAACTTTCTCATTTTTTCCCCCCACTGTTCTGCACTACTGGTGTTTAAGGGAGCCATTGAAACCCAAAAAGCTCTCTGGCCATGGACATCCTCAAATTATGCCAATGCTGAAAGACATCAAAACCCAGGATCTACATGTGGGGAACTTAGCAGTACAGTACAAATCAAACGCAGCAAAAGGCAGTGTGCAGACAAATGAAGACACAGGACACAAGCACAAACTATAAAGGAATGTACCCGGGAGTGTTCCAATAATGCTATTGTTCAGGTCACATTCTATTGCTTATGATAACAGTTTAGTACATGATCAGACTTCCTAAGATCTAAATTACATTTACATATACACGGCATCCTTTCAGAGAAAGAAGGTCACACATATGTACACATTGCATCACTACGGCCTGTAGAAAAAAAACTCCATACAGACGGCATCTGAAATTTCTGAATCCAAGATATTTTCATTGCCAACCGGACGATAGTATGCAGCATTAGATGCTACATGTCATGACTGCAGTCCAATGAGTTACTCTCAGCGACAAGCCACTAGAATGGCCCGAACAGCAGATCACTGCTTGTTCACAGCTGACACAGGAAGTGGCCAGGAGTCGATGGAAATTTAAAAAATATTATTTACTTCTTCTCATACTCGAAAACATGTCAGCAGACCTCCTATGTGCCGTCACAAAATTTTGATGTACTGGTCACGGTTGTCATGCCAAACGAATAAACATACTCAACTGAAAAAGCACTGAAAGAATAAACTGCATATACAGTCACCTCGAAAATTATTGGCTCCCTTATTGAAGGTACAGTAAAGAGGATTTTGGCCCCATTTGAACAGTTGCATGATGTATCATCCATGCCATGCTTGATCGTTACCCATACAAAATAGCTGGTAACATAACTGGGTGTGTTATTGCAGCCCAAGAGAACGCCTTTGCCATTTGCTGTTTTATTAGCAACCAAGAGGATGGTCAAGTGCATTTTCCTCTTAGTCAGAGCACTTCGTTAGCAGTCCCTCAACGTGCCTACACTGCCATTATTTGGGAGCACAGAAAACACATGGTTGACCACAGACTTGCGGCTGTTAAATTGGTAGACTACCTGGAACACAAAATCAGCAAATGAAAAAAAAAAAAAAAGAAAATGTATTTAATTATTCCTGTGGTGGGCGTTATATCATGGAAGACCCGTGTCATTGAAAATCACTTCATTAACAAAAAACAGTCACTGACACTTCTTGGATTTGTAGCAGCTCTACTACTATTGCATAAGGGCTGTGCATCTGCTGCATTACATTTGCAACTGAGACCTACAAATGAAGACTGCTGACCAAAAACTAAACTAAATGAAAAACCATCAGACATGAAATGCCAATTCGGCAACTATTACTTTGGATTTAAACCAAACAAAAAAGGGAGACTGGCAACCAAGTGAGAACAAGGAGGGACTGTCACCAAACGCCACCAATATTGTCACTATTATCTTGAAATTAGACTAGCATGGCTAAACTATTTAAAATTTAGCAGTAACAAAATAAATTCAGCAGAAGAGACCAAACTGCCGGGACATTCATCGTTAAACCTCTAGAAAGTGCAGGCCAAGAGCATCCTGTGATCACAGAAGGTGAATACAGGGCCGGCCCGTGGCATAAATGGTCTATGCGGTTGTTTAGGGCCACAACCACCAGGGGGGGCCACATGATCCAATGTTTATCTAAGGTAAATAACGTTATTTTCGCAATTACGTTATTCATCCCCATCGTGGAACTAGCGGTATAAATTTTAAATGGAATGGCAACCAAACATTTCATAACAATGTAATGTAAGAAGGATTTTACCATGCGAACCGCACCCCCCCCCCCCACCCCCCCCCCCCACCCCCCCACACCGACTCGACAGAATCCAACAGCACCCCCCCCCCCCCCCCCCCCCCCCCCCCGCTTGATGGAATCCAACAGCACCACCCCCCGGCCCAGACAGATTTGCTTAGGGCCACCAAAATCCTAGGGCTGGCCCTGGGTGAATAGTTTGATTGTTTATTGTTTTTCTTTTTCTGCCTACACAATTTTTTCACAAAGGCAAGAATGAAGAAAAGTATTGCACATGAATGGGGAGGTGGTAAACAGTTGATAAACAAATATGAATATCAAGCAAGATTATCAGCGTGGAAAAGCACAATTTTCACTACAGGCTCACTTTTCATCCTGACAAACCAGAATTCCAGTTCCACGGTTCAGATCAGAGACTGGCCTACCAGAGGTTTATATTTTTGTCACGTGCATGGGTAGCGTAACAGAATTCAGTCTGCACTGAAAATATTTCCTCAAAGAACAGGCCTCCAAAAACAGTTCCTGTAGACACGCATCAACATGTTACCGGGACACAGGGCGTCGCCGTTCACAGTGGGAAAATTTGTTTGACAGCTCTGCCATTGGACGAATTGCCAACTGCAGCAGGGGCACAGCGTGTGGGTGCTCCGAGAGGAAGTGGAAAGGAGACGGTGAAATGCCAAAGAGCCATGCACATCGGATAAGCCCAGAAAAGGGAGGGAGATAGTGATGTCACAGGGGACGATGGCCATGGAAACGCCTGCCCAGCAGACAAGGCCTAGAAATGACACCGGAGTGGGTGGGCTGAGATGGCAGGAGTTGGACAGCGATGCTGTGATACGCACCTTCAAACTCATCAAGCATTTGCATTTGCTCCACCAAATCTGTGAAATCCTCCCATGAGTCTTTGCAAGGGGAAATGGAAAGGGGACAAAGAAAAAAGAACAAAGGATAGAATGTCATGCATACCATGGTTGGAAATAAAAGCACCACTAACAAAATTGGGGTAACAAGTGAGGTGGGAATGTTCATTTGTTTGGTTTGTTTTTGTTTGTTTCTTTTTTGGGGGAGGGGGGGACTGCAGCAATCATTCACAATTATTGTTTAGTCTCTTGTGAAGAACAAGGGGACAACAATATTTGTAGGTTGGCATTTCATATCACAATTCCTATTTATCTGAATTTTCACCTCTGATACTTGTACACTGATTATGAACCTCCTTGTTGTGACACAATTAAGACTCCAGCAACCTCACAATCAAACAGCCAATCCCAATAGGAATGAGAATATGTTTAGTTGGTCAAAAAATATGCTTACCACTGAACTTATTACTTCTTACTTATTAACAAAAACTTTACTTTTTTATTACTATAAAACATGCATTAAATGCATTTAAATCCTATGGAAAATGTAGAACTACATATTGATCAACATAGCCTAATTAAAGTAATGAAAAAGGATGATGCAGTCTGAAGGGACATATTGCCAAAAAAGCCTTTTTTAAACTATTATATTATTTTATTTGTTTTTTTTTTAATATTATTTTTATTTTTTCTTAATAATATTTTTATTACACCAATTCTGGTTTTGCTATTTTGCTATCTTTTTTGCTATTTTCTGAAAAGCACTTTGTAAACTTTGTTTAAAAAAACGTGCTATACAAATAAAGTTTATTATTATTATTATTATTATTATTATTTTTATTATTATTATTATTATAACACCGTGTAAGCTTCTTCCGGTGGTAAAGACTACACAGTTTCAGCCTCAGCCATGCCGCAACACAACCACATCCTTCCTGGCATATGTACTTTTCCACTCATTAGTAAATCAGCATTGTGAAGGATAATCCAATTTATGCATGCTCATGTCGTGTCAATATAATTCAGAGGAAATAGAAAGTTAATTTCTATAAATAGTTTTTTTAATGTGCTTTCATACTACACACTACGTTTTTGTGAGTTTCTAATTTCAGCCAAAGATGACACATCAATACAATAAACAAAAATAAATATTTTCAATCTGGGAAAGACTAAATGCACTGTCACTGGGCTTTTGATTTGGATTCTGCTCACATATATATACACTTATATTTATCACAATCAAATTACATACATTAAACTGGAGGGATACTGCTGCAATGATCTAAACTTTTCTGTGCTGAAGAATAACTTCACCCCTTATTAATCAACACACAGGGGAAAAAAGCTAAATGGTAAAACTGAAAAGATCACAGGATTATGATTATGGCTTTTAACACTAGAGCTCATAAAGGTCACAGTGTTCTAAAGATAATCTAAAAAGGAGGATACCACTTTCTAATGAGGGTTTACTTAGCAATAGCAAAACGATGTTCTGTTATCAAACAAGTGCAGCACAAGAGAGAGGAAAAAATAGCTCGCCGGATGTCTTTGTAATTATGGACTACCATGTCCTCTGCAATTATACAGTGCAATGCAATAGATGACACGTGACTCTGCAGAATTACAATCCTTGGCATTCTTTACTTGTGGTCAAAACAGCTCAAAGGTCTGTCACACAAACCTAACTGCAGGTCTTCTTGTACTGTGTGTGACAATATCATCAGTTCTTGCCAGTGAACCAATATGCCTTTTCCATGCGTATCTCCATACTGCTTTAAGCACAGTATACTTGAGAAAACAGATTTTTTCTGAGAACTATTTAGATACAATATGAATCAATGCAAATATTTAAAAGAATAAGGCTTACAAGTCCTTATTACTCTGACTGAGTAATTATACAGTGGGCAAAACATCTAATAAATGTGCCCAGTTCTCTTGAATGATAAAAACGTCAATGTTTGGAGGAACAATTTTTCAAAATATTGGATTAAATGAGGAGAAAACCTTTTTGTTAAAGGGATTAAGTGATCATATGGATCATAAAATCCATATTAACTGTAAGTAAGTATATAGTGACAGGTAGCAGCTTTTCCATTCTTCCATCCATTCACCACTGATTTTCAAAAGCAGTTTTTTATTCCAAGAAAAAAGCATACTTGGAATACTTTGCTGGGAATACTTGATGAAATGCAAATCTCTGATGAACTTCCTGTAAGGAAACCCCTCAGAAAAGCAGGGTATATTCATCCTCACATAAATGCAATCTTCTAATTACTTAACGATAAAAACATTTTAATCTTAAACACGGCCAGCAAAGTATGTCAAAGCCCACTTACTGAGGCAGAGGCAGAAACACAGGCCACAAAACAAACATGGTGCCTCAGTCAGAGAATACAACCTGCTCACAGGCCTTACAAATTTTAGGAATTTTTTAATGAGGCCTGATTGAACTTGCATAATCAAACAATTGTTTCTCACAAATGTCAGCCTCGTATATTCCACTTTTTAAAAAAAACTATTTTAAAGGTTGCGACGTGCAAATAGATGTAAAGCTACTCCAGCTTGAAGAGCTATAGACAGAACTTGACTATGGATTTAAAAAATATCACATTTCAATATTTTCACTGCCATGCAAATACTTGAATTTATCATATACCTAAAAAATCTCGACCTACAAACAATGTTTTTTTAAATAACTGGGTCAGCCACCAGCAGTGTTGCCAGGCAGCTGTGCAATTATTCTGACTTAATTCTGTTACAACAAAGCAGTTGACCTTAAACATATTCTGTGAATGTAAATGAATGAGATGTACAAACAGCAAATGTTAAGGGAGTGACATCAATGTTAAGGGTATAATAAACATAGTATTTGAACATTAAGATTTATTTACAAATGTTGGTATTTGCGGGGCACTGCCAAAAAGATGAAGTGTTGCAGACAATAGAAAAAAAGGGAGGAGCTTACATATTGGGCCACAAGGGTCTTATGGAACTGTGGTACTGTGGAACTGCTATCAGGCTTCAAAAATAAAGTCAATTATGAACTGCAACTTGGTACTGGATATTTTTATCCAGGGAGGACTAAGAGAACAGCATTTCGACACCAGAAAATATACACAATTTTTTTTTTGTGCCGAAGCAATTTCCTGTATTTAGTCAGAATCCAGATTAAATCACATTGCTCTGTTAAATACAGAACCCTGAAGTATTTGCAGGAATTGGGTTAAATATGTGAAACCGTGTGTGAAACTAATTTTAAAACCACACAAAAAAGGCAGCAATAAATCATGCACTCCTTCACTCAAAATACATAATTTTTCATCCTGTCTTCCAAACTAATTCAGACCGCCTATCGACAGCAACCACATCAATAAATATTCTATCTGTGTACATTACCCTTTTCCTTGCTCCGATCAGTGAAAATGTAAATAGCAGTAGCCTTTATTCCAATAATAAGAAGTTTGTTCCTGGCTCACACATATTAACGATCATAAAAATCATCCGTATTAAAAAGTGGACGCTGGGCGGCATCGATTTTCAGTGCATCCCCTGCATCTGAGACACAGTGATGCTGTGGCTAGCAAACCCGGCCTCACCCCTCTCAGCAGCAACACCCAGCACAATGGGAGCACCTACCTTCATGGGCTGGCTCCGGGTCAGGCGTGAGGGAAATGTCGTTGAGCTCTCGAAGGCAGAGCCATTCCCCGTCCACGGACACCCGAAAGTTGCAGAGGTAAATGGTTTCCCTGGCAGCCTGCGTGATCTTGTCGGTGGTGGGGGTTGGGGCATCGCTCTGAGGCGTCAGATCAGACATGATGACTCAGCTGGTATGACAACAACACAGAAAGCACACAAGTCTCCACAGGGCACAAGACTGGGAAAAGCACCGCAGCTCAGACTGTAGTCCTCACTCACCAACCACACCAAGCAAACGAGGAGAGAAAAACGAGGGCAAAATAAGAACCAACAGGCATTAACCCTAACCCCCCCCCCCCCACAGTGATGCAGCAGGGCTGATGAAAAGATGCTGTTCTTTTTTTTTCTCTGCCTCCTCCCTGTCGTACCTCCCACAGATGAGTAAGGGGAAAAGTCGCTGTCTTCACAACAAAGGCTGCCTTGCTTTCACGGCACGCCTTCTGATCCGATCTGAACAGCTAGAGGATTTGGAGATGTTGTGAAAGCCTGGGTGCTGCTGCTGCTGCTGCTTGCTGCTGGTGAAATCACAATCTTCCTCTCCCCTGGTCAGCCTGCTTCATACTAATTGGATTGGCTGTGCGCAGTGCACTGGGTGTAGACCAAAATGGCCGGCTAATGAGCTGTATTGAAGCTCGGTGTCACGTGAGCAGATGGCCTGGGAGAGGGAAAAATTCCCAAGATGCCTTTCTGATGCTGATGCAGGGATAGCTCATCCATCGCTCTTGCATCAGATATATCCCCTGCCAGGCTGTGCGAATCAAAAATCCCGGCATTTCCTAGAGAAATGGCCTATATTTTTATTGCTGCAGTAATATCTAAGGCTAGGCGAATATAAAGAGACGGTTTTCTGTGAACCACGTTTAAAATAATGATAGCCCATAAATGTCACGTAAAGACATACGTGTCTTTGCGCGACGTTAATGCGCTATCATCACTTTATGAATAAATTATAAATAAAATATTAAGCTCATTACGTCTCATTCTCGATTAACACTTTAAACCACATAATCACTTTGATTACGGTACGAATTATGTTTCTATTAGCATTAAAAATATTTTTTGCAAGAAAAAAAAACCTAGATAAGCCTAGATAAGAATGAACTTTTGGACATAGCTATATTAGCCTACGCCCCCCCCCCCCCCCCCCCCCCCAATAAAAGTACAACAGATAAATCTAATTTTTTTCCGCCGTAGACTGCTCCAATAATAACACAGATAAGTTTCACACCGTTTTAAAGTTCTCGCTTGAAACGCTAACCCTCTTCCATAAATTAGATGGTGCGCTGCATCTTCAACATGCTATGTCTCGTTACATTCATGTTAGCTAGTGCTAGCAAAAACACGTGTAGCTACAAACAAACTAATAAGCGTACAGCCATTTTTACAGTCTCCCAGTACAACCCGTGCAGCGAATATTAGCCCAGCGCCTACACGATAGAACCTTTACTTTGCTGCGATTCTTCGACTGGTGAAACGTTGTTACCAGTCATTAGAACAACAGTTATATATTTCACGTCTTTAAATGTTAATTAATGTTTCGTTGCCTATACGAAATTCAGATGATTTTCTTGTATCGACTTCAACTGAAATGTGTCTTTTCGTCTCAGTTACCTAACTGCATGTTACAACTTTTGTTAACTTTTGCTTAATAAAAGTCCACTTAATGTGTTTTATTTTTTAAATTATTTAATTGTGTTTTACTGTAGGCCTATGCGTTTTAACAATTATTAGTTATCGGAAAATTCATAGTAACGTTGTAAATGTACGCTAAATTAACGTTAATTGACGAGTTATCTTTGAAAAGCGAACAAGACAGCTGAACGGCTGAAGATTTTTGTAGCATATTAAAACAAAACCATTTCTATTAATTTAACGGCACGAAATAGTTATGTATGTTTAGTTTGAAGTAATCGAGAAATAATGAAATACATTTTAGACAGCAACTAGTTTACAAAATATTATTAAAACGGAACATCCGTCAAGATGAGTTTCTTAAATGCATGGGCCTAGGTATCGGGTGATGAGGAAACAGGGAAAACTAAGGCCGAGAAGAAAATGAACAAAAAGAAATGGTCATGGAAGAGGGGCAAGAAGGCCAAGTCTGCGGAAGAGTCATCTGCGCAGAACATCCAGCTCAGCCGATCGACCAGCCCTTAAAACTGACTGCGCAGAGCATCGGCCCTTACAGCGAACTGCAAAGTGTAGCTTGCTCTGACAAGCAACTGCACGGAGCAGTGGGCCCTTATAATTAAGCGCACAGAGCAGGTGTGTCTAAGAACAGTTGTCATGGGTACAGCTTTTGCATTCCTCATCTTTCACCCTCAGTGTTCTTCAAAAATTATTACTGATCAACTGTATTACATCTGATCAACTGCAACTCTCCAGAGTCTCTTTAGCCTACAGTGCTTTATCACGGACATCAGGAGAGAGGGCTGCTGCAGGCCAAACATTAGGCCTACCACATACTTGCTGAAGTACACTACATTTTCAAAAGTATGTGGACACCCCTTCTAATCAGTGGTTTTGGCTATTTCAGCTATACTCATTGCTAAAAGGTGCATAAAATCAAGCATACAGCCATGCAATCTCCATTGACAAACATTGGCCTTAGAATGGGTCATACTGAAGAGCTCAGTGACTTTCAACGTGGCACTGTCATAGGATTCCACCTTTTCAACAAGTCAGCAGGTCAAATTTCTGGCCATAGATCAGAGGTGGGCAAGGGGGGTCTCATAAATTTCTGGCTTTCATGCCAACATCTGCTCAGTTTTAATGTAACAGGCATGGTCATCAACATTTTTTACTAAAAGTATTGATATCCTAATTTGTGACAGCTAAGAACTGTTCTTGTGTCCCTCTATAAAATGTTGTACTATGTTGTAATCCTAGGGTTCTCACCCCCAAGTCCAGGCATTCCTTGTTGTGTGCGGGTTTCTTCTCCAATTGCCCTAATATCAAGTAGTAGCTGTTTGACTTCTTGTTGACTCTGTCGCCCCTAGTGGATCTACATTCCGCACGGGCCAGTGGCAGCAGTAATCAAAAAACTGGGACTTCTGTCGGTAACAGGTGAGAGACAAGCCTACAGGTACACACACATAAATACACAGACACCAGGGTTCACCAGTAACTTCATGAGTTACAGATTACTTTTTAAAATGATGCATACAGGTATGCGTACATACATATGTATTTGCCAAAAAATATTTAATTAAACCAAAAATTTCATGAAAGAAGTAGTCGGTGGCAAGTCATCGGTGTCACAACGTAGTCTTAGGTAAAATTAACGTACATGTTCAGTTCAATAGCAATTGAAAAATTGGGATTGAGGATATAGGGTTTAAAAAAGCAGATGTATTTGAGGATATAGTGTTAGATGTAGTATAGATATAGCAGTACCCAGTTTCCAAATTCACTGTGTTTTAGGGGTGCTGGTAAATAGATCCAGAGAGAGCAATGAAACAGAGACCACAGGCCAGCCTCTCTCAACCCAGAAACACCAGGGGCAGTCTCTCCTAAACCAGAAACACCAGGACCAGTCTCTCTCAGTCCAACCCAGAAACACCAGGACCAGTCTCTCTCAGCCCAACCCGGAAACACCAGGACCAGTCTCTCTCAGCCCAGAAACACCAGGGCCAGTCTCTCTCAGCCCAACCCGGAAACACCAGGACCAGTCTCTCTCAGCCCAGAAACACCAGGGCCAGTCTCTCCTAAACCAGAAACACCAGGACCAGTCTCTCTCAGCCCAGAAACACCAGGGCCAGTCTCTCTCAGCCCAACCCGGAAACACCAGGACCAGTCTCTCTCAGCCCAGAAACACCAGGGGCAGTCTCTCCTAAACCAGAAACACCAGGACCAGTCTCTCTCAGCTGTAAGCTATAAGAATAAATACTGCTGACTGGTATTATAAAAAAGCAGAACTTGATTAAGGTAGAGGGATTTTCCGAAACTATTTATTTATTTATTTATTTATTATTTATTTATTTATTTATTTATGTTTAATGCACAATGAGAGAAATGTATTTAGAAAACAGAATACTCAAAAAATTGGATTTCAAGATTTGGAATAAATACAAATTTCAGTGATAAAATGTGTGAGTTTAACGTTATGACTTTAAGACCTATTTGGTGAGATGATAAAGTACAGAGGATTAGGCAACTTAATGACCATGAATATGAGTGACCTGAAGGGTTTTTGATATTTGATATTAATGATTTTTATGAATGTTATGTAATGTAATGTAGTGTTGAACAAAAGCAGTACATTTGCAAGAGCAACAATAAAATACTTGATATGAACTCAGTCCAACATAAATATAGATTTAGCAAAAAAATAAAAACTACAAATCCTTTTATTTCAGATGTATGCAGGAAGGATTCAGTATCAGGCGATGCAAAATCAATTTTGAAACAGAAAATATTTATTTTTATTTTTTTTTGAAAGGCAAAACAATGGAATTGTGAATTTGCTTACACTTTTTAGACTGATGTTTATACACAAATTGCTGCTGTGACACTTTGGTCATGAATGATAATTCTCTAGGGGAATTCCAGGATTCCTGACATTCCAAGAGAATGAGAAAGTGGAAGTTCTTCCCCTTTTCTTCCCTTCTTTCATTTCTGATTCCCTTCAAGTCCTACCAGAATGACAGCGGAGGCGGGATAGTGTGGGAAAGGCTTGAAGGTCAGCCCATTCTCAGAAATCAATGCATTTCCACAGTCAGCGCCTATTGTATTAGATTGCATGGGGGAATTTTCACTGACAAACAATCAATGCTCCGTTTGATTTTTAAAAATTATATATGTCCATTTCAAATTGATCATTGGGTTCTGTACTGAGGTTTTTAAAATATGGAGTAGGCGGTGACATGGCTGGGATTTGTGCACCAGTTCATTTTGTCACCAAATTATTTACTTAGGTCAAATAAAAAATAGTAAGTAACCATTACATATTTACAGTCCTATTTGAAGGCAAAATAATATCAATTTAGTGGCCATCAATCCAATCAGTGTATTAAAATGTATTTGAAAGCTTCTGTGCATCGTGGCAAGAAAGTAAAAGCATTTTAATTCCGGAACAAAGCGTGTTTCGGAGAAATGAAAGTTCTATTTTTAAAAAAGAACCAGTGAAGTGAGCTGCAGATAGGAAAATCCCTCTCGTGGCACTGAGCCAGATCAGAGTGGCATCATAGGATCCGCCCCACGCAAATCATATAAATACAGAACTGAACCTTTCAATCACTCACAACTTCACCTCTTCAGCTGTCAGAACCCACAAGGAAGAGAAACCCCAACCGCAAGAACCATGAGATCGGCTGCGTTCATCCTGCTGGCCTGCCTGCTGTTTGTAGATGTTAAAGGTAATATATTTCAAATAGTTAAGAATTTCTAAAAGGCGGATGTTTTTTGTGTGCCGAGTTACTGGGTGAATTTTAACCTTGATGTCATTACAAGGCTTCAAAATGTTGGAATTAATCTTGTTTTATTAACAAGTAGTGTCTGTTCTGTAGTCTAAGACGACATACACATGAAAGGAATTCTAGATTTCAGTTTTTATTGAGAGCTTAACATTGGGGTTGTTTTTGTAACTGTGTTTGCAGTTATCCAAGAGATGCTTGCGAATAGTGCTCCCAATCTCAATATGATGTGACATTTTTTGACATGCTTCATTTTTTTATCCTCTCAAGGCATGTCGCAGTCTCCCAAGGGTCGATGTTATTGCATGGATGCTGGCGTGAAATTCATTCTTCCCAAACTGATTGAGAAGATAGAGGTGTATTATCCCAGCCCATCCTGTGAGAACATGGAGCTCGTGTAAGGATATTATGATGTTATTCTCTGTTAAGTTCACGTAAGGATACGATGATGATATTTTCTGTTAGGCTCGTGTAAGGATATTATAATGCTATTCACGGTTATAGACCTACAGTATGACGAGAATCATAATTTTAAATGTGCTCACAAACAAGGATTCTAATTATTCTATCGTCTCTTTCTGTGCTCATTCAGCGCAACCCTGAAAGGAAGTGGAGGACTGAAGTGCTTGAATCCAAAGTCCCGGTTTTCTCTGAATTTCATCAAGAATGCACAAAGGCAGAAGAGGTCAACTGCCAATGGGTATTTACTACATAATTATTCAGATCTACACACTTTAACTGAATAAATGAACATCTAACTTTATTCTGTATAGGTACAGCTAAAGTTGCATGATGGCAGGGAATATGGTTCCCAACCCAGTTCCTGGAGATCGATCGTGTGTGTTTTCATTTCCACCTGATTCCACTCATTAGCTGCTCATCTCTAGCTGCTGAATGAGGTGTGCCGTGTTAGAGCTGGAGTGAAAACCCACTGTACAGTCAGGGTGGTAGATCTCCAGGAACAGGGTTGGGAACCTCTGGAATGATGATTGCCTTCAACCACCAAAACTGTCCACTTTTTTCACTCCTGTGAGTGATAGAAAACTAACAAGCTTATGACTTTCATTTCAGGAGCCGGTGGAGGAATTCATCATGAAGCAGAAGAAGGCTTGCATTCCCCAATAGAACTGCTAGTTACCACTGAGTGGGGTCATAGAAGCTGAAATGTTTTGAAATATCTTGCATATGAATGCATTCACATATCTAAGGTTATATGAAGACGTGTCATAGTTGTATTATTTAAATTGGTTGGCTAATTTATTAAATGTATAACTACTTCATAAAGGTGCATTAAACATTGTTTTTTATTTTGTTTTTGCTGTATTTTTGTTGTCTTTTATGACAGTCTGTAAAAGCTATTTTGCTGTTATGTCCTAATAATGGAAACCTGTCAGGGAAATAATCCTACATTGCATTGTCTACTAATGTTTGGTAACATGTTTTGTGTATATTTGAGGCACTGATTTTGTTGTAAATAAAATGAGTTTTTCTATGTTTATTTCAAAAAATGTTTTCATTCTGAATTGGATTTGAAAACAATAAATAAAAGTAATTCAAATAAAACATATTTTTTCAAGTTTCATAAGAAAGCAGATACTTACTTCAGAAGGAACACCAGATAAAAAAACATCTTTTCCATCTGCTCTCAGACATTCTGTGTGTGAAATCATAAGTGGTCTGAAAGTTTGCACACTACAACATTTTGGACATAAAAGAAACAAATGGAAAAATAATAGAATGTAATATAATAAAATATATATATTTTTAAAATGAACCAAAGGGGAAACTGTCGCTGAGCCTCAAGCTCTGAATATTCATTTATTTAATTTATTTTATTTAACCTTTATTTAACCAGGTTAGTCTCATTGAGATTAGAAATCTATTTTTCAAGAGAGACCTGGCCAAGAAAGCAGCAGTCGATTACAGACACAACAAAATTTCAACATTTAACACACTATAAAAGCAGACAAACAGGGCAGTGACATCCACAAAGATATTGAAAATGATCAGCTAGAACAGGAATGTTCAAATATGGCCTTGGAGGGCAATAGCAAAGCTAGTGTTCCATATTCATCTTTAATCAGGGACTGATTTAGAGTTCAAACACCACAAAAAAGCAGTTTGTGGCCACTGGTGCTGAAACCACAGCGTCTATATACCCTTCCCACTTAAATAAACTCAGTAAATTTTGCTTTAGTTCCAACAGACCTGGGTCAAAATAGTATTTCATGTATTTCAATAGCATTCAATTAAACTAATAAAAAAGGAAACAGGACATTATTATTTAAAAATCTTGTATTTGAATATGTTAGTGTATTTGCAAGCATATTTTTGAAACTGTGTGCAAAAATATAAAGTAATTGAAATTTGGGCTTTTGAAAGATAGCATTATTAGTCAAAGGATGTATAATTATTTCTGTCCAGCTATCTAAGCATACATTTTAGTTGTAAAATCAGTTAAAACATTTTCATGCTTGCTATGACTTTAAAGTGAAATCCCCATTTTCATGGTTGAACTGACAGAAGTAGTAGAATATGACAGTGCTCATTTTACACAAGAAAGTAAAAATAATTAACAATAGTTCAGTAGGGTGGCAATCCACATTCCACAGCTTCACTGTCATTATTATTCTATACATAACTAACGAGCGGTCTCAGTGCAATCAACTGGCAGAGACATTGAAGAGAATACCCAAGGAGAACTGTAAATTGTGTACAAACAACGGTTACTAGTAGGTATACACACTATAGTTGTCAAACATAAATCTATCACGCCTTGTACTTGCACAGCAAATAGTAAAAGGCGACAACAATATTCACTCTCACAAAAACAATGTGATATGCCACTCAAGGGCACTCAAGACCTGACTCTTCACTGAAGTGAGAGTCCTCATATTTAAAGTATTATTTGGAAAAAAAGTAATAAAAACACACCCCATTCAACACTGCCTTTGATTTATGTGTCCTTGTGTGCCTAGTTGTTTCAGGTCCGTGAAAGTTACACCAGAATGTCAATTTCAGATTCACTTCAATTTAACTGAACTGCCTTCAGAGATATTATGTTCTCATTGCATAGTATGGGTAGAATACAATAAATGGGTCCTTTTCTTTGTCTTACAAATAAATTAGTTACTGTTTTATTCACAAACACCGTTTAGTGAGTCCATTTTTTGTTATTGCTGACGTTGCCAGACTTTTCCGATAAAAATGCAAGGCTCAGATTTGACAGCAAACGGAAGCTAAGAACGAACTCTGTCGAGTCCGCTGAACACTGCGCATCTTTCTCTACTTCCGGTTTCCGTTCCGTGTATGGGCAAAGCGTGTGGATTGAAAAGGGGGATTGCCGTTAAGTTCACCACCTTCCTAAAAATTCCCTCCTTATCCTCTGGAGGGCGCAGAAGCCTGGTTTGACCGGTTTCACTTCTGGAAAGCATGAGAAGATCGTCTTTCATTATCACGGGACAATCTGGAGGTTGACTTCAATATGAATTTTCTTCAATGAGTTTTGCAAAAGAATAAAAGATGCACAAAAATTTCTTAACAGTGGACTTTTATGTCATAAGGCAAATTGCAGCAACAACACCCGCCCCCCCCCCCCCCCCCCCCCCCTTGCCTACCCTTCAAGCACACATACACCCAAAAAAAGAAAGAGATAAAAAAAAACATGATTCATGTAAAAACTGACATCTTACTCCATTAGCATATTATTTTGATATAACCCAGAGTATTACGCCTAGAATACGAGAGCAGAGTCACGATGAGTGATTTTTAAGGTCTTAGAGCTGTCAGAGAGATGGTCTTTTTACGAGATGAGAGACTCAACTGCACCTCTCCCATGTCAAATAGCCTACAAACCTTGCAACTATATCAACTCCCATTATTTACATGCATATAATCCCCTGCCATATGCATTGGGATACATTCATTTTTAAAAGATAGACATTAAATGTGAGATTCATTGTTAGGATTTTGAAAATTGTGTACTGTGTTATATGTACACTTTAAAAAGCTTCTGTGCAATGTTTCATGAAAGTAAAAGTCTCTTAACTTCCACACAGGACATGTTTCCGAGAAATCAGACATCGAAACAGTGATGTGAGCAGAAAAAGGGAAAATTGTGCCTCTTGTGGCACTGAGCCAGATCAGAGTTGCATCATAGGATCCGCTCTGCACAAACCAACATACATCTTGATTGGGAATACAGTTTACTATATTGTGCGGACATGGTCAAACAAAATAAATGACAAAAAGTATGGGCAACATCAATATGTATACATAGGAATATGCATGCGATAAAGCCAGTCAAACTAGACCTGGTTGGTAATTGTTTCAAGGGTTTTAATTTTGATGTAAAAATAATAGTTAACTCCATTCATCCTGTCTCTCAGCATTGAAAATAAACCAATTATTTATACTGACTTCAAGTTTAAATAATTGTACACTGATCTTCGATACTTCATGAATCTTTAGGAGTCACACATAACCTGTCCATTGTAATTGAAAGTACTTTTTATTTCTGAAAATATACTCTTTGAGTGATTGATGGATACAGGTAAATTGATAATGGTATTCACATTATTTCAGTGAAATGGTCATTTGAAGCTGTTGTTGAAATATATTATCTATGCTTCACTCTGTGAATGAGCGACAAAGGAGAAAACAAGATGAAGCTTTACACACTATATTTACAGTCCTATTTGAAGGCAAAAAACAGCCAAGTTAACGGGCATCAATCCAATCAAAGGTATAAAGCTACTGAGCATTGTGGCATAAAAGTAAAAGCATCTTCATTCCCTCACAGAGCGTGTTTTAGAGAAATGAAAGTTTTATGAATGAAGAACCGTTGCAGTGAGGTGCAAAAGGGAAATCCCTCTTGTAGCACTGAGCCAGATCAGAGTGGCACCATAGGATCCGCCCCGCGCAAATCATATAAATACAGAACTGAACCCTTCAATCACTCACAACTTCATCTCTTCAGCTGTCAGAACCCACAAAGAAGAGAAACCCCAACTGCAAGAACCATGAGATCGGCTGCTTTCATCCTGCTGGCCTGCCTGCTGTTGGTAGATGTTAAAGGTAATATATTTCAAATAGTTAAGAATTTCTAAAAGGCGGATGTTTATTGTGTGCCGAGTTACTGGGTGAATTTTAACCTTGATGTCATTACAAGGCTTCAAAATGTTGGAATTAATCTTTGTGGCAAGTGAGTGCCATCCCTCCTGCCCGCCAATAGACTCACTTGAGACAAGGTTTGGGTTTGTAGCACTGCGTGCTCTTTTATTTCGCCACCGGCTTCGCCTGGCTACAACGGAACACAGATACGTTTTTTTGTTTTCGGTAATTCTGTGCAGTTCCGTCTTTTCGGCGTTCGCGCCAGAAGACTCCCGGTCTCCGCTTTTAAAAACCCCAGGCTCACGGTTGAAAACAATCAGAGGCAATCAGCGCAATTAAACAATTGATAATTATCGGCGCTGATTACCTCCACCTGACAGTTGTGACGAAGGATCCGAGAGCCGCTCCTCTCACTCTCTCTCTCTGCAGCCGACGCTCAAACCACGCCCACCCCACCACAATCTTGTTTTATTAACAACTCGTGTCTGTACTGTAGTCCAAGACGACATACACATGAAAGGAATTCTAGATTTCAGTTTTTATGGAGAGATTAATATTGGGGTTATTTTTGTAACTGTGTTTGCAGTTATCCAAGAGATGCTTGCGAATAGTGCTCCCAATCTCAATATGATGTGACATTTTTTGACATGCTTCACATGTTCATTTTTTTATCCTCTCAAGGCATGTCGCAGTCTCCCAAGGGTCGATGTTATTGCATGGATGCTGGCGTGAAATTCATTCTTCCCAAACTGATTGAGAAGATAGAGGTGTATTATCCCAGCCCATCCTGTGAGAACATGGAGCTTGTGTAAGGATATTATGATGTTATTCTCTGTTAAGTTCATGTAAGGATATGATGATGATATTTTCTGTTAGGCTCCTGTAAGGATATTATAATGCTATTCACTATTAAAGACCTACAGTATGACGAGAATCATAATTTTAAATGTGCTCACAAACAAGGATTCTAATTATTCTACCTTCTCTTTCTGTGCTCATTCAGCGCAACCCTGAAAGGAAGTGAAGAACTGAAGTGCCTGAATCCAAAGTCCCAGTTTGCTCAGAATTTCATCAAGAATGCACAAAGGCAGAAGAGGTCAACTGCCGATGGGTATTTACTACTTTAATATTCAGATCTACACACTTTAACTGAATAAATGAACATCTAACTTTATTCTGTATAGCTACAGCTAAAGTTGCACGATGGCAGGGAATATGGTTCCCAACCCAGTTCCTGGAGATCGATCGTGTGTGTTTTCATTTCCACCTGATTCCACTCATTAGCTGCTCATCTCTAGCTGCTGAATGAGGTGTGCCGTGTTAGAGCTGGAGTGAAAACCCACTGTACAGTCAGGGTGGTAGATCTCCAGGAACAGGGTTGGGAACCTCTGGAATGATGATTGCCTTCAACCACCAAAACTGTCCACTTATTTCACTCCTGTGAGTGATAGAAAACTGACAAGCTTATGACTTTCATTTCAGGAGCCGGTGGAGGAGTTCATCATGAAACAGAAGAAGGCTTGCATTCCCTAATAGAACTGCCAGTTACCTCTGAGTGGGGTCATAGAAGCTGAAATGTTTTGAAATATCTTGCATATGAATGCATTCACATATCTAAGGTTATATGAAGACGTGTCATAGTTGTATTATTTAAATTGGTTTCCTAATTTATTAAATGTATAACTACTTCATAAAGGTGCATTAAACATTGTTTTTCATTTTGTTTTGATGTCTTTTTGTTGTCTTTTATGACAGTCTGTAAAAGCTGTTTTGCTGTTATGTCCTAATAATGGAAATCTTGTAAATTTAACCTGTCAGGGAAGTAATCCTACATTGCATTGTCTACTAAGGTTTGGTAACATGTTTTGGTATATTTGAGGCACTGATTTTGTTGTAAATAAAATGTGTTCTTCTATGTTTATTTCGAAGTATGTTTTCATTCTGAATTGGATTTGCAAACAATAAATAAAAGTAATTCAAAAAAACATGTTTTTTCACGTTTCATAAGAAAGCAGATACTTACTTCAGAAGGAGCAGCAGATTAAAAAAAACATCTTTTCCATCTGCTCTCAGACATTCTGTGTGTGAAATCATAAGTGGTCTGAACGTTTGCACACTAACTCCAACATTTTGGACACAAAAGAAACAAATGGAAAAATAATAGAAAAATATTTAAAAATTTTTTAAAATGAACCAAAGGGGAAAATGTCACTGAGCCTCAAGCTCTGAATATTCATTTATTTTATTTATTTTATTTAACCTTTATTTAACCAGGTTAGTCTCATTGAGATTAGAAATCTATTTTTCAAGAGAGACCTGGCCAAGAAAGCAGCAGTCGATTACAGACACAACAAAATTTCAACATTTAACACACTATAAAAGCAGACAAGCAGCAATGTTCAAAGTTTCACAATCTAGTAGCACTGCCTCCTGTGTTCACACATGCATAGCAGTATGGTGGTGTTACAGTTTGTCATGGTCTCTAGAAGGGCAGTGACATCCACAAAGATATTGAAAATGATCAGCTAGAGCAGGAATGTTCAAATATAGCCTTGGAGAGCAATAGCAAAGCTAGTGTTCCGTATTAATCTTTAATCAGGGACTGATTTAGAGTTCAAACACCACAAAAATGCAGTTTGTGGCCACTGGTGCTGAAACCACAGTGTCTATATACCCTTCCCACTTAAATAAACTCAGTAAATTTTGCTTTAATTCCAACAGACCTGGGTCAAAATAATATTTCATGTATTTCAATAGCATTCAATTAAACTAATGAAAAAGGAAACAGGACATTATTATTTAAAAACCTTGTATTTGAATATGTTAGTGTATTTGCAAGCATATTTTTGAAACTGTGTGCAAATAAATAAACTAATTGAAATTTGGGCATTTGAAAGACAGCATTTTTAGTCAATGATATATAATTATTTCTGTCCAGCTATCTAAGGATACATTTTAGTTGTAAAATCAGTTAAAACAATTTCATGCTTGCTAAGACTTTAAAGTGAAATCCCCATTTTCATGGTTGAACTGACAGAAGTAGTAGAATATGACAGTGCGCTTTTTACACAAGAAAGTAAAAATAATTAACAATAGTTCATTAGGGTGGCAATCCACAATCCACAGCTTCACTGTCATTATTATTCTATACATAACTAACGAGAGGTCTCAGTGCAATCAACTGGCAGAGACACTGAAGAGAATACCCAAGGAGAACTGTAAATTGTGTACAAACAACGGTTACCAGTAGGTATACACACTATAGTTGTCAAACATAAACCTATCACACCTTGTACTTGCACAGCAAATAGCCTAGTAGAAGGCGACAACAATATTCACTCTCACAAAAACAATGTGCCACTCAAGGGCACTCAAGACCTTACTCTTCACTGAAGTGAGAGTCCTCATATTTAAAGTATTATTTGGAAAAAAGTAATAAAAACACACCCCATTCAACACTGCCTTTGATTTATGTGTCCTTGTGTGCCTAGTTGTTTCAGGTCCGTGAAAGTTACACCAGAATGTCAATTTCAGATTCACTTCAATTTAACTGAACTGCCTTCAGAGATATTATGTTCTCATTGCATAGTATGGGTAGAATACAATAAATGGGTCCTTTTCTTTGTCTTACAAATAAATTAGTTACTGTTTTATTCACAAACGCCGTTTAGTGAGTCCATTTTTTGTTATTGCTGACGTTGCCAGACTTTTCCGATAAAAATGCAAGGCTCAGATTTGACAGCAAACGGAAGCTAAGAACGAATTCTGTCGAGTCCGCTGAACACTGCGCATCTTTCTCTACTTCCGGTTTCCGTTCCGTGTATGGGCAAAGCGTGTGGATTGAAAAGGGGGATTGCCGTTAAGTTCACCACCTTCCTAAAAATTCCCTCCTTATCCTCTGGAGGGAGCAGAAGCCTGGTTTGACCGGTTTCACTTCTGGAAAGCATGAGAAGATCGTCTTTCATTATCACGGGACAATCTGGAGGTTGACTTCAATATGAATTTTCTTCAATGAGTTTTGCAAAGGAATAAAAAATGCACAAAAATTTCTTAACAGTGGACTTTTATGTCATAAGGCAAATTGCAGCAACACCACCCCCCCCCCCCCCCCCCCCCCCCCCCCCCCCCCCCCCCCCCCCCCCCCCGCCCCCCCTTGCCTACCCTTCAAGCACACATACACCCAAAAAAAGAAAGAGATAAAAAAACATGATTCATGTAAAAACTGACATCTTAACTCCATTTTACATGCATATTATTTTGATATAGCGACTAGAGTATTACGCCTAGAATACACTGCAGCAATTTTAGTCATGATTTTTGTGATTTTTAAGGTCTTAATTGCTGTCAGCACCTATGCTTGATGGTCTTTTACGGTTAGATGGTCAGAGACTCAATTGCACCTCTCCCAGTCCAGTCTTAAGATAGCCTACAAACCTTGCAACTATATCAAACAGATTTTATCACCAATATTTAGCATGGCTTGAGTAGTGTGTAATCCCCTGTGACCATGATGTGAGTATGGATGGGAATACCACCAATTTTTTTATTTTTAAAAGATAGACATTAAATGTGAGATTCATTGTTAGGATTTTGAAAACTGTGTACTGTGTTATATGTACACTTTAAAAAGCTTCTGTGCAATGTTTCATGAAAGTAAAAGTCTCTTAACTTCCACACAGGACATGTTTCCGAGAAATCAGACATCGAAACAGTGACGTGAGCAGACAAAGGGAAAATTGTGCCTCTTGTGGCACTGAGCCAGATCAGAGTTGCATCATAGGATCCGCTCTGCACAAACCAACATACATCTTGATTGGGAATACAGTTTACGATATTGTGCAGACATGGTCAAACAAAATAAATGACAAAAAGTATGGGCAACATCAATATGTATACATAGGAATATGCATGCGATAAAGCCAGTCAAACTAGACCTGGTTGGTAATTGTTTCAAGGATTTTAATTTTGATGTAAAAATAATAGTTAACTCCATTCATCCTGTCTCTCAACAGTGAAAATAAACCAATTATTTATACTGACTTCAAGTTTAAATAATTGTACACTGATCTTTGATACTTAATCATGAATCTTCAGGAGTCACGCATAACCTGTCCATTGAAATTGAAAGTACTTTTTATTTCTGAAAATATACTCTTTGAGTGATTGATGGGTATGATGGATACACTAAATTGATAATGGTATTTGCATTATTTCAGTGAAATGGGTTGAATGATTTGAAGCTGTTGTTGAAATATATTATGTATGCTTCACTCTGTGAGTGAGCGACAAAGGAGAAAACAAGATGAAGACTTACACAGTATATTTACAGTCCTATTTGAAGACAAAACACAGCCAAGTTAATGGGCATCAGTCCAATCAAAGGTATAAAGCCACTGTGCATTGTGGAATAAAAGTAAAAGCATCTTCATTCCCTCACAAAGCGTGTTTTAGAGCAATGAAAGTTAAATGGAAGAAGAACCGGTGCAGTGAGCTGCAAAGGGGAAAACCCTCATCTGGCACTGAGCCAGATCAGAGTTGCATCATAGGATCCGCCCCACGCAAATCACATAAATACAGAACTGAACCCTTCAATCACTCACAACTTCACCTCTTCAGCTGTCAGAACCCACAAAGAAGAGAAACCCCAACTGCAAGAACCATGAGATCGGCTGCTTTCATCCTGCTGGCCTGCCTGCTGTTTGTAGATGTTAAAGGTAATATATTTCAAATAGTTAAGAATTTCTAAAAGGCGGATGTTATTTGTGTGCCGAGTTACTGGGTGAATTATAACCTTGATGTCATTACAAGGCTCCAAAATATTGTTATTAATCTTGTTTTATTAACAACTAGTGTCTGTTCTGTATTCCAAGACGACATACACATGAAAGGAATTCTAGATTTCAGTTTTTATTGAGAGCTTAATATTGGGGGTATTTTTGTAACTGTGTTTGCAGTTATCCAAGAGATGCTTGCGAATAGTGCTCCCAATCTCAATATGATGTGACATTTCTTGACATGCTTCACATGTTCATTTTTTTATCCTCTCAAGGCATGTCGCAGTCTCCCAAGGGTCGATGTTATTGCATGGATGCTGGCGTGAAATTCATTCTTCCCAAACTGATTGAGAAGATAGAGGTGTATTATCCCAGCCCATCCTGTGAGAACATGGAGCTTGTGTAAGGATATTATGATGTTATTCTCTGTTAAGTTCACGTAAGGATACGATGATGATATTTTCTGTTAGGCTCGTGTAAGGATATTATAATGCTATTCACTATTAAAGACCTACAGTATGACGAGAATCATAATTTTAAATGTGCTCACAAACAAGGATTCTAATTATTCTACCTTCTCTTTCTGTGCTCATTCAGCGCAACCCTGAAAGGAAGTGAAGAACTGAAGTGCCTGAATCCAAAGTCCCGGTTTGCTCAGAATTTCATCAAGAATGCACAAAGGCAGAAGAGGTCAACTGCCGATGGGTATTTACTACATAATTATTCAGATCTACACACTTTAACTGAATAAATGAACATCTAACTTTATTCTGTATAGCTACAGCTAAAGTTGCACGATGGCAGGGAATATGGTTCCCAACCCAGTTCCTGGAGATCGATCGTGTGTGTTTTCATTTCCACCTGATTCCACTCATTAGCTGCTCATCTCTAGCTGCTGAATGAGGTGTGCCGTGTTAGAGCTGGAGTGAAAACCCACTGTACAGTCAGGGTGGTAGATCTCCAGGAACAGGGTTGGGAACCTCTGGAATGATGATTGCCTTCAACCACCAAAACTGTCCACTTATTTCACTCCTGTGAGTGATAGAAAACTGACAAGCTTATGACTTTCATTTCAGGAGTCTGTGGAGGAGTTCATCATGAAACAGAAGAAGGCTTGCATTCCCCAATAGAACTGCCAGTTACCTCTGAGTGGGGTCATAGAAGCTGAAATGTTTTGAAATATCTTGCATATGAATGCATTCACATATCTAAGGTTATATGAAGACGTGTCATAGTTGTATTATTTAAATGGGTTGGCTAATTTATTAAATGTATAACTACTTCATAAAGGTGCATTAAACATTGTTTTTTTTTTTTTGTTTTTGCTGTATTTTTGTTGTCTTTTATGACAGTCTGTAAAAGCTATTTTGCTGTTATGTCCTAATAATGGAAACCTGTCAGGGAAATAATCCTACATTGCATTGTCTACTAATGTTTGGTAACATGTTTTGGTATATTTGAGGCACTGATTTTGTTGTAAATAAAATGTGTTTTTATATGTTTATTTCAATGTATGTTTTCATTCTGAATTGGATTTGAAAACAATAAATAAAAGTAATTCAAATAAAACATATTTTTTCAGGTTTCATAAGAAAGCAGATACTTACTTCAGAAGGAACACCAGATAAAAAAAACATCTTTTCCATCTGCTCTCAGACATTCTGTGTGTGAAATCATAAGTGGTCTGAAAGTTTGCACACTACAACATTTTGGACATAAAAGAAACAAATGGAAAAATAATAGAAAAATATAATAAAATATATATTTTTTAAAATGAACCAAAGGGGAAACTGTCACTGAGCCTCAAGCTCTGAATATTCATTTATTTTATTTATTTTATTTAATCTTTATTTAACCAGGTTAGTCTCATTGAGATTAGAAATCTATTTTTCAACAGAGACCTGGCCAAGAAAGCAGCAGTCGATTACAGACACAACAAAATTTCAACATTTAACACACTATAAAAGCAGACAAACAGGGCAGTGACATCCACAAAGATATTGAAAATGATCAGCTAGAACAGGAATGTTCAAATATGGCCTTGGAGGGCAATAGCAAAGCTAGTGTTCCATATTCATCTTTAATCAGGGACTGATTTAGAGTTCAAACACCACAAAAATGCAGTTTGTGGCCACTGGTGCTGAAACCACAGTGTCTATATACCCTTCCCACTTAAATAAACTCAGTAAATTTTGCTTTAGTTCCAACAGACCTGGGTCAAAATAGTATTTCATGTATTTCAATAGCATTCAATTAAACTAATGAAAAAGGAAACAGGACATTATTATTTAAAAACCTTGTATTTGAATATGTTAGTGTATTTGCAAGCATATTTTTGAAACGGTGTGCAAAAATATAAACTAATTGAAATTTGGGCTTTTGAAAGATAGCATTATTAGTCAAAGGATGTATAATTATTTCTGTCCAGCTATCTAAGCATACATTTTAGTTGTAAAATCAGTTAAAACATTTTCATGCTTGCTATGACTTTAAAGTGAAATCCCCATTTTCATGGTTGAACTGACAGAAGTAGTAGAATATGACAGTGCTCATTTTACACAAGAAAGTAAAAATAATTAACAATAGCTCAGTAGGGTGGCAATCCACAATCCACAGCTTCACTGTCATTATTATTCTATACATAACTAACGAGAGGTCTCAGTGCAATCAACTGGCAGAGACACTGAAGAGAATACCCAAGGAGAACTGTAAATTGTGTACAAACAACGGTTACCAGTAGGTATACACACTATAGTTGTCAAACATAAATCTATCACACCTTGTACTTGCACAGCAAATAGCCTAGTAGAAGGCGACAACAATATTCACTCTCACAAAAACAATGTGCCACTCAAGGGCACTCAAGATCTTACTCTTCACTGAAGTGAGAATCCTCATATTTAAAGTATTATTTAGAAAAAAAAGTAATAAAAGTACACCCCCATTCAACACTGCCGTTGATTTATGTGTCCTTGTGTGCCTAGTTGCTTCAGGTCTGTGAAAGTTACACCAGAATGTCAATTTCAGATTCACTTCAATTTACCTGAACTGCCTTCAGAGATATTATGTTCTCATTGCATAGTATGGGTAGATACAATAAATGGGTCCTTTTCTTTGTCTTACAAATAAATTAGTTACTGTTTTATTCACAAACGCCATTTAGTGAGTCCATTTTTTGTTATTGCTGACGTTGCCAGGCTTTTCTGCTGAAAAAGCAAGGCTCAGATTTGAGAGCAAACGGTAGCTAAGAACGAATTCTGTCGAGCCCGGTGAACACTGCGCACCTTTCTCTACTTCCGGTTTTCGTTCCGTGTATGGGCAAAGCGTGTTGATTGAAAAGGGGGATTTCAGTTAAGTTCACCACCTTCCTAAAAATTCCCTCCTTTTCCTCTGGAGAGCGCAGAAGCCTGGTTTGACCGGTTTCACTTCTGAAAAGCGTGAGAAGATCGTCTTTCATTATCCCCACGGGACAATCTAGAGGTTGACCTCGATATGAATTTTCTTCAATGAGTTTTGCAAAAGAATGAAAGATGCACAAAAATTTCTGAACAGTGGACTTTTATGTCATAAGGCAAATTGCAGCAACACCCCCCCCCCCACCCCTTGCCCACACTTCAAGCACACATACACCCAAAAAAGAGAGAGAGAGAGAGAGAGAGAGAGAGAGAGAGAGGGAGAGAGAGAGAAACATGATTCATGTCAAAACTGACATTTTAACTCCATTATACATGCATATATGCATATGCATTATACATTCATTTTTAAAAGATAGACATTAAATGTGAGATTCATTGTTAGGATTTGGAAAATTGTGTACTGTGTTATATGTACACTTTAAAAAGCTTCTGTGCAATGTTTCATGAAAGTAAAAGTCTCTTAACTTCCACACAGGACATGTTTCCGAGAAATCAGACATCGAAACAGTGACATGAGCAGACAAAGGGAAAATTGTGCTTCTTGTGGCACTGAGCCAGATCAGAGTTGCATCATAGGATCCGCTCTGCACAAACCAACATACATCTTGATTGGGAATACAGTTTACTATATTGTGCGGACATGATCAAACAAAATAAATGACAAAAAGTATGGGCAACATCAATATGTATATATAGGAATATGCATGCGATAAAGCCAGTCAAACTAGACCTGGTTGGTAATTGTTTCAAGGGTTTTAATTTTGATGTAAAAATAATAGTTAACTCCATTCATCCTGTCTCTCAGCATTGAAAATAAACCAATTATTTATACTGACTTCAAGTTTAAATAATTGTACACTGATCTTCGATACTTCATGAATCTTTAGGAGTCACACATAACCTGTCCATTGAAATTGAAAGTACTTTTTATTTCTGAAAATATACTCTTTGAGTGATTGATGGATACAGGTAAATTGATAATGGTATTCGCATTATTTCAGTGAAATGGTCATTTGAAGCTGTTGTTGAAATATATTATCTATGCTTCACTCTGTGAATGAGCGACAAAGGAGAAAACAAGATGAAGCCTTACACACTATATTTACAGTCCTATTTGAAGGCAAAAAACAGCCAAGTTAACGGCCATCAATCCAATCAAAGGTATAAAGCCACTGAGCATTGTGGCATAAAAGTAAAAGCATCTTCATTCCCGCACAGAGCGTGTTTTAGAGAAATGAAAGTTTTATGAATGAAGAACCGGTGCAAGTGAGGTGCAAAAGGGAAATCCCTCTTGTAGCACTGAGCCAGATCAGAGTGGCACCATAGGATCCGCCCCGCGCAAATCATATAAATACAGAACTGAACTTTTCAATCACTCACAACTTCATCTCTTCAGCTGTCAGAACCCACAAAGAAGAGAAACCCCAACTGCAAGAACCATGAGATCGGCTGCTTTCACCCTGCTGGCCTGCCTGCTGTTGGTAGATGTTAAAGGTAATATATTTCAAATAGTTAAGAATTTCTAAAAGGCGGATGTTTATTGTGTGCCGAGTTACTGGGTGAATTTTAACCTTGATGTCATTACAAGGCTTCAAAATGTTGGAATTAATCTTTGTGGCAAGTGAGTGCCATCCCTCCTGCCCGCCAATAGACTCACTTGAGACAAGGTTTGGGTTTGTAGCACTGCGTGCTCTTTTATTTCGCCACCGGCTTCGCCTGGCTACAACGGAACACAGATACGTTTTTTTGTTTTCGGTAATTCTGTGCAGTTCCGTCTTTCCGGCGTTCGCCCCAGAAGACTCCCGGTCTCCGCTTTTAAAAACCCCAGGCTCACGGTTGAAAACAATCAGAGGCAATCAGCGCAATTAAACAATTGATAATTATCGGCGCTGATTACCTCCACCTGACAGTTGTGACGAAGGATCCGAGAGCCGCTCCTCTCACTCTCTCTCTCTGCAGCCGACGTTCAAACCACGCCCACCCCACCACAATCTTGTTTTATTAACAACTCGTGTCTGTTCTGTAGTCCAAGACGACATACACATGAAAGGAATTCTAGATTTCAGTTTTTATGGAGAGATTAATATTGGGGGTATTTTTGTAACTGTGTTTGCAGTTATCCAAGAGATGCTTGCGAATAGTGCTCCCAATCTCAATATGATGTGACATTTTTTGACATGCTTCACATGTTCATATTTTTATCCTCTCAAGGCATGTCGCAGTCTCCCAAGGGTCGATGTTATTGCATGGATGCTGGCGTGAAATTCATTCTTCCCAAACTGATTGAGAAGATAGAGGTGTATTATCCCAGCCCATCCTGTGAGAACATGGAGCTCGTGTAAGGATATTATGATGTTATTCTCCGTTAAGTTCACGCAAGGATACGATGATAATATTTTCTGTTAGGCTTGTGTAAGGATATTATAATGCTATTCACTGTTATAGACCTACAGTATGACGAAAATCATAATTTTAAATGTGCTCACAAACAAGGATTCTAATTATTCTATCGTCTCTTTCTGTGCTCATTCAGCGCAACCCTGAAAGGAAGTGGAGAACTGAAGTGCTTGAATCCAAAGTCCCGGTTTTCTCTGAATTTCATCAAGAATGCACAAAGGCAGAAGAGGTCAACTGCCAATGGCTATTTACTACATAATTATTCAGATCTACACACTTTAACTGAATAAATGAACATCTAACTTTATTCTGTATAGCTACAGCTAAAGTTGCATGATGGCAGGGAATATGGTTCCCAACCCAGTTCCTGGAGATCGATCGTGTGTGTTTTCATTTCCACCTGATTCCACTCATTAGCTGCTCATCTCTAGCTGCTGAATGAGGTGTGCCGTGTTAGAGCTGGAGTGAAAACCCACTGTACAGTCAGGGTGGTAGATCTCCAGGAACAGGGTTGGGAACCTCTGGAATGATGATTGCCTTCAACCACCAAAACTGTCCACTTTTTTTCACTCCTGTGAGTGATAGAAAACTGACAAGCTTATGACTTTCATTTCAGGAGTCTGTGGAGGAGTTCATCATGAAGCAGAAGAATGCTTGCATTCCCCAATAGAACTGCTAGTTACCTCTGAGTGGGGTCATAGAAGCTGAAATGTTTTGAAATATCTTGCATATGAATTCATTCACATATCTAAGGTTATATGAAGACGTGTCATAGTTGTATTATTTAAATGGGTTGGCTAATTTATTAAATGTATAACTACTTCATAAAGGTGCATTAAACATTGTTTTTCATTTTGTTTTTGATGTCTTTTTGTTGTCTTTTATGACAGTCTGTAAAAGCTGTTTTGCTGTTATGTCCTAATAATGGAAATCTTGTAAATTTAACTTGTCAGGGAAGTAATCCTACATTGCATTGTCTACTAATGTTTGGTAACATGTTTTGTTTTGGTATATTTGAGGCACTGATTTTGTTGTAAATAATATGTGTTTTTCTATATTTATTTCAAAGTATGTTTTCATTCTGAATTGTATTTGAAAACAATAAAAAAAGTAATTCAAATAAAACATGTTTTTCCACGTTTCATAAGAAAGCAGATGCTTACTTCAGAAGGAGCACCAGATTTAAAAAACATCTTTTCCATCTGCTCTCAGACATTCTGTGTGTGAAATCATAAGTGGTCTGAACGTTTGCACACTAACTCCAACATTTTGGACACAAACAAATAGAAAAATAATAGAAAAATATAATTCTTTTTTTTTTTTTAAATGAACCAAAGGGGAAAATGTCACTGAGCCTCAAGCTATGCATATTCATTTATTTTATTTATTTTATTTAACCTTTATTTAATCAGGTTAGTCTCATTAAGATTAGAAATCTATTTTTCAAGAGAGACCTGGCCAAGAAAGCAGCAGTCGATCACAGACACAACAAAATTTCAACATTTAACACACTATAAAAGCAGACAAACAGCAATTTTCAAAGTTTCACAATCTAGTAGCACTGCCTCCTGTGCTAATGCATGCATAGCAGTATGGTGGTGTTACAGTTTGTCATGGTCTCTAGAAGGGCAGTGACATCCACAAAGATATTGAAAATGATCAGCTAGAGCAGGAATGTTCAAATATAATAGCAATGCTAGTGTTCCGTATTCATCTTTAATCAGGGACTGATTTAGAGTTCAAACACACCACAAAAATGCAGTTTGTGGCCACTGGTGCTGAAACCACGGTGTCTATATACCCTTCCCACTTAAATAAACTCAGTAAATTTTGCTTTAGTTCCAACAGACCTGGGTCAAAATAGTATTTCATGTATTTCAATAGCATTCAATTAAACTAATGCAAAAGGAAACAGGTCATTATTATTTAAAAATCTTGTTTTTGAATATGTTAGTGTATTTGCAAGCATATTTTTGAAACTGTGTGCAAATACATGAACTAATTGAAATTTGGGCTTTTGAAAGATAGCATTTTTAGTCAAAGGATGTATAATTATTTCTGTCCAGCTATCTAAGGGTACATTTTAGTTGTAAAATCAGTTAAAACATTTTCATGCTTGCTAAGATTTTAAAGTGAAATCCCCATTTTCATGGTTGAATTGACAGAAGTAGTAGAATATGACAGTGCTGTTTTTACACAAGAAAGTAAAAATAATTAATAATAGTTCAGTAGGGTGGCAATCCACAATCCACAGCTTCACTGTCATTATTATTCTATACATAACTAACGAGAGGTCTCAGTGCAATCAACTGGCAGACACACTGAAGAAAATACCCAAGGAGAACTGTAAATTGTGTACAAACAACGGTTACCAGTAGGTATACACACTATAGTTGTCAAACATAAATCTATCACACCTTGTACTTGCACAGCAAATAGTAAAAGGTGATAACAATATTCACTCTCACAAAAACAATATGATATGCCACTCAAGGGCACTCAAGACCTGACTCTTCACTGAAGTGAGAGTCCTCATATTTAAAGTATTATTTAGAAAAAAGTAATAAAAACACACCCCATTCAACACTGCCTTTGATTTATTTGTCCTTGTGTGCCTAGTTGCTTCAGGTCTGTGGAAGTTACACCAGAATGTCAATTTCAGATTCACTTCAATTTAACTGAACTGCCTTCAGAGATATTATGTTCTCATTGCATAGTATGGGTAGATACAATAAATGGGTCATTTTCTTTGTCTTACAAATAAATTAGTTACTGTTTTACTCACAAACACCGTTTAGTGAGTCCATTTTTTGTTATTGCTGACGTTGCCAGACTTTTACGCTAAAAAAAAGCTAGGCTCAGATTTGAAAGCAAACGGAAGCTAAGAACGAATTCTGTCGAGCCCGGTGAACACTGCGCATCTTTCTCTACTTTCGGTTTCCGTTCCGTGTATGGGCAAAGCGTGTGGATTGAAAAGGGGGATTGCCGTTAAGTTCACCACCTTCCTAAAAAATTCCCTCCTTTTCCTCTGGAGGGCGCAGAAGCCTGGTTTGACCGGTTTCACTTCTGAAAAGCATGAGAAGATCGTCTTTCATTGTCACGGGACAATCTAGAGGTTGACCTCAATATGAATTTTCTTCAATGAGTTTTGCAAAAGAATAAAAGATGAACAAAAATTTCTGAACAGTGGACTTTTATGTCATAAGGCTAATTGCAGCAACACCTCCCCCCCCTTGCCCACAGAGAGAGAGAGAGAGAGAGAGAGAAACATGATTCATGTCAAAACTGACATTTTAACTCCATTATACATGCATATATGCATATGCATTATACATTCATTTTTAAAAGATAGACATTAAATGTGAGATTCATTGTTAGGATTTGTAAATTGTGTACTGTGTTATATGTACACTTTAAAAAGCTTCTGTGCAATGTTTCATGAAAGTAAAAGTCTCTTAACTTCCACACAGGACATGTTTCCGAGAAATCAGACCTCAAAACAGTGACGTGAGCAGAAAAAGGGAAAATTGTGCCTCTTGTGGCACTGAGCCAGATCAGAGTTGCATCATAGGATCCGCTCTGCACAAACCAACATACATCTTGATTGGGAATACAGTTTACTATATTGTGCGGACATGGTCAAACAAAATAAATGACAAAAAGTATGGGCAACATAAATATGTATACATAGGAATATGCATGCGATAAAGCCAGTCAAACTAGACCTGGTTGGTAATTGTTTCAAGGGTTTTAATTTTGATGTAAAAATAATAGTTAACTCCATTCATCCTGTCTCTCAACATTGAAAATAAACCAATTATTTATAATGACTTCAAGTTTAAATAATTGTATACTGATCTTCGATACTTCATCATGAATCTTCAGGAGTCACGCATAACCTGTCCATTGAAATTGAAAGTACTTTTTATTTCTGAAAATATACTCTGAGTGATTGATGGGTACGGTGGATACAGGTAAATTGATAATGGTATTCCCATTATTTCAGTGAAATGGTCATTTGAAGCTGTTGTTGAAATATATTATGTATGCTTCACTCTGTGAATGAGCGACAAAGGAGAAAACAAGATGAAGCTTTACACACTATATTTACAGTCCTATTTGAGGGAAAAACACAGCCAAGTTAACGGGCATCAGTCCAATCAAAGGTATAAAGCTACTGTGCATTGTGGCATAAAAGTAAAAGCATCTTCATTCCCTCACAGAGCGTGTTTTAGAGCAATGAAAGTTTTATGGAAGAAGAACCGGTGCAGTGAGGTGCAAAGGGGAAAATCCCTCTTGTGGCACTGAGCCAGATCAGAGTTGCATCATAGGATCCGCCCCACTCAAATCATATAAATACAGAACTGAACCCTTCAATCACTCACAACTTCATCTCTTCAGCTGTCAGAACCCACAAAGAAGAGAAACCCCAACTGCAAGAACCATGAGATCGGCTGCTTTCATCCTGCTGGCCTGCCTGCTGTTCGTAGATGTTAAAGGTAATATATTTCAAATAGTTAAGAATTTCTAAAAGGCGGATGTTTTTTGTGTGCCGAGTTACTGGGTGAATTATAACCTTGATGTCATTACAAGGCTCCAAAATGTTGTAATTAATCTTGTTTTATTAACAACTAGTGTCTGTTCTGTAGTCCAAGACGACATACACATGAAATGAATTCTAGATTTCAGTTTTTATTGAGAGATTAATATTGGGGGTATTTTTGTAACTGTGTTTGCAGTTATCCAAGAGATGCTTGCGAATAGTGCTCCCAATCTCAATATGATGTGACATTTCTTGACATGCTTCACATGTTCATTTTTTTATCCTCTCAAGGCATGTCGCAGTCTCCCAAGGGTCCATGTTATTGCATGGATGCTGGCGTGAAATTCATTCTTCCCAAACTGATTGAGAAGATAGAGGTGTATTATCCCAACCCATCCTGTGAGAACATGGAGCTCGTGTAAGGATATTATGATGTTATTCTCTGTTAAGTTCATGTAAGGATACGATGATGATATTTTCTGTTAGGCTCCTGTAAGGATATTATAATGCTATTCACTGTTAAAGACCTACAGTATGACGAGAATCATAATTTTAAATGTGCTAACAAACAAGGATTCTAATTATTCTACCTTCTCTTTCTGTGATCATTCAGCGCAACCCTGAAAGGAAGTGGAGAACTGAAGTGCCTGAATCCAAATTCCCGGTTTGCTCAGAAATTCATCAAGAATGCACAAAGGCAGAAGAGGTCAACTGCCGATGGGTATTTACTACATAATTAATCAGATCTACACACTTTAACTGAATAAATGAACATCTAACTTTATTCTGTATAGCTACAGCTAAAGTTGCATGATGGCAGGGAATATGGTTCCCAACCCAGTTCCTGGAGATCGATCGTGTGTGTTTTCATTTCCACCTGATTCCACTCATTAGCTGCTCATCTCTAGCTGCTGAATGAGGTGTGCCGTGTTAGAGCTGGAGTGAAAACCCACTGCACAGTCAGGGTGGTAGATCTCCAGGAACAGGGTTGGGAACCTCTGGGATGATGATTGCCTTCAACCACCAAAACTGTCCACTTATTTCACTCCTGTGAGTGATAGAAAACTAACAAGCTTATGACTTTCATTTCAGGAGTCTGTGGAGGAGTTCATCATGAAACAGAAGAAGGCTTGCATTCCCTAATAGAACTGCCAGTCACCTCTGAGTGGGGTCATAGAAGCTGAAATGTTTTGAAATATCTTGCATATGAATGCATTCACATATCTAAGGTTATATGAAGACGTGCCATAGTTGTATTATTTAAATTGGTTTGCTAATTAATTAAATGTATAACTACTTCATAAAGGTGCATTAAACATTGTTTTTCATTTTGTTTTAGATGTCTTTTTGTTGTCTTTTATGACAGTCCGTAAAAGCTGTTTTGCTGTTATGTCCTAATAATGGAAATCTTGTAAATTTAACCTGTCAGGGAAGTAATCCTACATTGCATTGTCTACTAAGGTTTGGTAACATGTTTTGGTATATTTGAGGCACTGATTTTGTTGTAAATAACATGTGTTCTTCTATGTTTATTTCAAAGTATGTTTTCATTCGGAATTGTATTTGAAAACAATAAAAAAAGTAATTCAAATAAAACATGTTTTTCCACGTTTCATAAGAAAGCAGATGCTTACTTCAGAAGGAGCACCAGATTTAAAAAACATCTTTTCCATCTGCTCTCAGACATTCTGTGTGTGAAATCATAAGTGGTCTGAACGTTTGCACACTAACTCCAACATTTTGGACACAAACAAATAGAAAAATAATAGAAAAATATAATTCTTTTTTTTTTTTAAATGAACCAAAGGGGAAAATGTCACTGAGCCTCAAGCTATGCATATTCATTTATTTTATTTATTTTATTTAACCTTTATTTAATCAGGTTAGTCTCATTAAGATTAGAAATCTATTTTTCAAGAGAGACCTGGCCAAGAAAGCAGCAGTCGATCACAGACACAACAAAATTTCAACATTTAACACACTATAAAAGCAGACAAACAGCAATTTTCAAAGTTTCACAATCTAGTAGCACTGCCTCCTGTGCTAATGCATGCATAGCAGTATGGTGGTGTTACAGTTGGTCATGGTCTCTAGAAGGGCAGTGAAATCCACAAAGATATTGAAAATGATCAGCTAGAGCAGGAATGTTCAAATATAGCCTTGGAGGGCAATAGCAATGCTAGTGTTCCGTATTCATCTTTAATCAGGGACTGATTTAGAGTTCAAACACCACAAAAATGCAGTTTGTGGCCACTGGTGCTGAAACCACGGTGTCTATATACCCTTCCCACTTAAATAAACTCAGTAAATTTTGCTTTAGTTCCAACAGACCTGGGTCAAAATAGTATTTCATGTATTTCAATAGCATTCAATTATACTAATGCAAAAGGAAACAGGTCATTGTTATTTAAAAATCTTGTAGTAGAATATGACAGTGCACTTTTTACACAAGAAAGTAAAAATAATCAACAATAGTTCAGTAGGGTGGCAATCCACAATCCACAGCTTCACAGTCATTATTATTCTATACATAACTAACGAGAAGTCACAGTGCAATCAACTGGAAGACACACTGAAGAAAATACCAAAGGAGAACTGTAAATTGTGTACAAACAACGGTTACCAGTAGGTATACACACTATAGTTGTCAAACATAAATCTATCACACCTTGTACTTGCACAGCAAATAGTAAAAGGTGATAACAATATTCACTCTCACAAAAACAATATGATATGCCACTCAAGACCTGACTCTTCACTGAAGTGAGAGTCCTCATATTTAAAGTATTATTTAGAAAAAAGTAATAAAAATACACCCCCATTCAACACTGCCTTTGATTTATGTGTCCTTGTGTGCCTAGTTGTTTCAGGTCCGTGAAAGTTACACCAGAATGTCAATTTCAGATTCACTTCAATTTAACTGAACTGCCTTCAGAGATATTATGTTCTCATTGCATAGTATGGGTAGAATACAATAAATGGGTCCTTTTCTTTGTCTTACAAATAAATTCGTTACTGTTTCATTCACAAACACCGTTTAGTGAGTCCATTTTTTGTTATTGCTGACGTTGCCAGACTTTTCCGCTAAAAAAACTAGGCTCAGATTTGACAGCAAACGGAAGCTAAGAACGAACTCTGTCGAGTCCGCTGAACACTGCGCATCTTTCTCTACTTCCGGTTTCCGTTCCGTGTATGGGCAAAGCGTGTGGATTGAAAAGGGGGATTGCCGTTAAGTTCACCACCTTCATAAAAATTCCCTCCTTATCCTCTTGAGGGCGCAGAAGCCTGGTTTGACCGGTTTCACTTCTGAAAAGCATGAGAAGTTTGGTCTCTAGAAGGGCAGTGACATCCACAAAGATATTGAAAATGATCAGCTAGAGCAGGAATGTTCAAATATAGCCTTGGAGGGCAATAGCAAAGCTAGTGTTCCGTATTAATCTTTAATCAGGGACTGATTTAGAGTTCAAACACCACAAAAATGCAGTTTGTGGCCACTGGTGCTGAAACCACTGTGTCTATATACCTTTCCCACTTAAATAAACACAGTAAATTTTGCTTTAATTCCAACAGACCCGGGTCAAAATAATATTTCATGTATTTCAATAGCATTCAATTAAACTAATGAAAAAGGAAACAGGACATTATTATTTAAAAATCTTGTATTTGAATATGTTAGTGTATTTGCAAGCATATTTTTGAAATTGTGTGCAAATATATAAACTAATTGAAATTTGGGCTTTTGAAAGATAGCATTATTAGTCAAAGGATGTATAATTATTTCTGTCCAGCTATTTAAGCATACATTTTAGTTGTAAAATCAGTCAAAACATTTTCATGCTTGCTAAGACTTTGAAGTGAAATCCCCATTTTCATGGTTGAACTGACAGAAGTAGTAGAATATGACAGTGCGCTTTTTACACAAGAAAGTAAAAATAATTGAAAATAGTTCAGTAGGGTGGCAATCCACAATCCACTGCTTCATAATCATTATTATTCTATACATAACTAATGAGAGGTCTCAGTTCAATCAACTGGACACTGAAGAAAATACCCAAGGAGAACTGTAAATTGTGTACAAACAACGGTTACCAGTAGGTATACACACTATAGTTGTCAAACATAAATCTATCACACCTTGTACTTGCACAGCAAATAGTAAAAGGTGATAACAATATTCACTCTCACAAAAACAATGTGATATGCCACTCAATGGCACTCAAGACCTGACTCTTCACTGAAGTGAGAGTCCTCATATTTAAAGTATTATTTGGAAAAAAGTAATAAAAACACACCCCATTCAACTCTGCCTTTGATTTATGTGTCCTTGTGTGCCTAGTTGTTTCAGGTCTGTGAAAGTTACACCAGAATGTCAATTTCAGATTCACTTCAATTTAACTGAACTGCCTTCAGAGATATTATGTTCTCATTGCATAGTATGGGTAGATACAATAAATGGGTCCTTTTCTTTGTCTTACAAATAAATTAGTTACTGTTTTACTCACAAACACCGTTTAGTGAGTCCATTTTTTGTTATTGCTGACGTTGCCAGGCTTCTCTGCTGAAAAAGCAAGGCTCAGATTTGACAGCAAACGGTAGCTAAGAACGAATTCTGTCGAGCCCGGTGAACACCGCGCATCTTTCTCTACTTCCGGTTTCCGTTCCGTGTATGGGCAAAGCGTGTGGATTGAAAAGGGGGATTGCCGTTAAGTTCACCACCTTCCTAAAAATTATCTCCTTTTCCTCTGGAGAGCGCAGAAGCTTGGTTTGACCGGTTTCACTTCTGAAAAGCATGAGAAGATCGTCTTTCATTGACATGGGACAATCTGGAGGTTGACCTCAATATGAATTTTCTTCAATGAGTTTTGCAAGAGAATAAAAGATGCACAAAAATTTCTAAACAGTGGACTTTTATGTCATAAGGCAAATTGCAGCAACACCCCCCCCCCCCCCACCCCTTCAAGCACACATACACCCAAAAAAAGAGAGAGATTTTTTTTTAAAAAAACATGATTTATGTCAAAACTGACATCTTAACTGCATTATACATGCATATTATTTTGATATAACAACTAGAGTATTACGCCTACAATACGCTGCAGCAATTTTAGTCACGATGTTTGTGATTTTTAAGGTCTTAATCGCTGTCAGCACCCATGCTTGAAGGTCTTTTACGGTTAGATGGTCAGAGACTCAATGCACCTCTCCCAGTCCAGTCTTAAGATAGCCTACAAACCTTGCAACTATATCAAACAGATTTTATCACCAATATTTAGCATGGCTTGTGTAGTGTGTAATCCCCTGTGACCATAATGTGAGTATGGATGGGAATACCACCGATTATTTAAAATTTTTAATAGATAGACATTAAATATGAAATTCATTGTTAGGATTTTGAAAATTGTGTACTGTGTTATATGTACACTTTAAAAAGCTTCTGTGCAATGTTTCATGAAAGTAAAAGTCTCTTAACTTCCACACAGGACATGTTTCCGAGAAATCAGACATCGAAACAGTGATGTGAACAGACAAAGGGAAAATTGTGCTTCTTGTGGCACTGAGCCAGGTCAGAGTTGCATCACAGGATCCGCTCTGCACAAACCAACATACATCTTGATTGGGAATACAGTTTACTATATTGTGCGGACATGGTCAAACAAAATAAATGACAAGAAGTATGGGCAACATCAATATGTATACATAGGAATATGCATGCGATAAAGCCAGTCAAACTAGACCTGGTTGGTAATTGTTTCAAGGGTTTTAATTTTGATGTAAAAATAATAGTTAACTCCATTCATCCTGTCTCTCAACATTGAAAATAAACCAATTATTTATAATGACTTCAAGTTTAAATAATTGTATACTGATCTTCGATACTTCATGAATCTTCAGGAGTCACACATAACCTGTCCATTGAAATTAAAAGTACTTTTTATTTCTGAAAATATACTCTTTGAGTGATTGATGGGTACGGTGGATACACTAAATTGATAATGGTATTTGCATTATTTCAGTGAAATGGTCATTTGAAGCTGTTGTTGAAATATATTATGTATGCTTCACTCTGTGAATGAGGGACAAAGGAGAAAACAAGATGAAGACTTACACACTATATTTACAATCCTTTTTGAGGGCAAAACACAGCCAAGTTAACGGGCATCAGTCCAATCAAAGGTATAAAGCTACTGTGCATTGTGGCATAAAAGTAAAAGCATCTTCATTCCCTCACAAAGCGTGTTTTAGAGAAATGAACGTTTTATGAAAGAAGAACCGTTGCAGTGAGGTGCAAAAGGGAAAACCCTCTCGTGGCACTGAGCCAGATCAGAGTTGCATCATAGGATCCGCCCCACGCAAATCACATAAATACAGAACTGAACCCTTCAATCACTCACAACTTCATCTCTTCAGCTGTCAGAACCCACAAAGAAGAGAAACCCCAACTGCAAGAACCATGAGATCGGCTGCTTTCATCCTGCTGGCCTGCCTGCTGTTCGTAGATGTTAAAGGTAATATATTTCAAATAGTTAAGAATTTCTAAAAGGCGGATGTTTATTGTGTGCCAAGTTACTGGGTGAATTTTAACCTTGATGTCATTACAAGGCTCCAAAATGTTGTTATCAATCTTGTTTTATTAACAACTAGTGTCTGTTCTGTAGTCCAAGACGACATACACATGAAAGGAATTATAGATTTCAGTTTTTATTGAGAGCTTAATATTGGGGGTATTTTTGTAACTGTGTTTGCAGTTATCCAAGAGATGCTTGCGAATAGTGCTCCCAATCTCAATATGATGTGACATTTCTTGACATGCTTCACATGTTCATTTTTTTATCCTCTCAAGGCATGTCGCAGTCTCCCAAGGGTCGATGTTATTGCATGGATTCTGGCGTGAAATTCATTCTTCCCAAACTGATTGAGAAGATAGAGGTGTATTATCCCAGCCCATCCTGTGAGAACATGGAGCTCGTGTAAGGATATTATGATGTTATTCTCTGTTAAGTTCATGTAAGGATACGATGATGATATTTTCTGTTAGGCTCCTGTAAGGATATTATAATGCTATTCACTGTTAAAGACCTACAGTATGACAAGAATCATAATTTTAAATGTGCTCACAAACAAGGATTCTAATTATTCTACCTTCTCTTTCTGTGCTCATTCAGCGCAACTCTGAAAGGAAGTGAAGAACTGAAGTGCCTGAATCCAAAGTCCCGGTTTGCTCAGAATTTCATCAAGAATGCACAAAGGCAGAAGAGGTCAACTGCCGATGGGTATTTACTACATAATTATTCAGATCTACACACTTTAACTGAATAAATGAACATCTAACTTTATTCTGTATAGCTACAGCTAAAGTTGCATGGTGGCAGGGAATATGGTTCCCAGCCCAGTTCCTGGAGATCGATCGTGTGTGTTTTCATTTCCACCTGATTCCACTCATTAGTTGCTCATCTCTAGCTGCTGAATGAGTTGTGCCGTGTTAGAGCTGGAATGAAAACCCACTGTACAGTCAGGGTGGTAGATCTCCAGGAACAGGGTTAGGAACCTCTGGGATGATGATTGCCTTCAACCACCAAAACTGTCCACTTATTTCACTCCTGTGAGTGATAGAAAACTAACAAGCTTATGACTTTCATTTCAGGAGCCGGTGGAGGAGTTCATCATGAAACAGAAGAAGGCTTGCATTCCCTAATAGAACTGCCAGTTACCTCTGAGTGGGGTCATAGAAGCTGAAATGTTTTGAAATATCTTGCATATGAATGCATTCACATATCTAAGGTTATATGAAGACGTGTCATAGTTGTATTATTTAAATTGGTTGGCTAATTTATTAAATGTATAACTACTTCATAAAGGTGCATTAAACATTGTTTTTCATTTTGTATTTGATGTCATTTTGTTGTCTTTTATGACAGTCTGTAAAAGCTGTTTTGCTGTTATGTCCTAATAATGGAAATCTTGTAAATGTAACCTGTCAGGGAGGTAATCCTACATTGCATTGTCTAATAATGTTTGGTAACATGTTTTGGTATATTTGAGGCACTGTTTTTGTTGTAAATAAAATGTGTTCTTCTATGTTTATTTCGAAGTATGTTTTCATTCTGAATTGGATTTGAAAACAATAAACAAAGTAATTCAAATAAAACATGTTTTTTCACATTTCATAAGAAAGCAGATACTTACTTCAGAAGGAGCACCAGATTAAAAAAACACATTTTTTCCATCTGCTCTCAGACATTCTGAGTGTGAAATCATGAGTGGTCTGAACGTTTGCACACTAACTCCAACATTTTGGACACAAAAGAAACAAATGGAAAAATAATAGAAAAATATAATTAATTTTTTTTTTTTAATGAACCAAAGGGGAAAATGTCACTGAGCCTCAAGCTCTGAATATTCATTTATTTTATTTAACCTTTATTTAACCAGGTTAGTCTCATTGAGATTAGAAATCTATTTTTCAAGAGAGACCTGGCCAAGAAAGCAGCAGTCGATTACAGACACAACAAAATTTCAACATTTAACACACTATAAAAGCAGACAAACAGCAATGTTCAAAGTTTCACAATCTAGTAGCACTGCCTCCTGTGCGAATGCATGCATATCAGTATGGTGGTGTTACAGTTGGTCATGGTCTCTAGAAGGGCAGTGACAACCACAAAGATATTGAAAATGATCAGCTAGAGCAGGAATGTTCAAATATGGCCTTGAAGAGCAATAGCAAAGCTAGTGTTCCGTATTAATCTTTAATCAGGGACTGATTTAGAGTTCAAACACCACAAAAATGCAGTTTGTGGCCACTGGTGCTGAAACCACTGTGTCTATATACCTTTCCCACTTAAATAAACACAGTAAATTTTGCTTTAATTCCAACAGACCTGGGTCAAAATAATATTTCATGTATTTCAATAGCATTCAATTAAACTAATGAAAAAGGAAACAGGACATTATTATTTAAAAACCTTGTATTTGAATATGTTAGTGTATTTGCAAGCATATTTTTGAAACTGTGTGCAAATATATAAACTAATTGAAATTTGGGCATTTGAAAGATAGCATTTTTAGTCAAAGGATATATAATTATTTCTGTCCAGCTATCTAAGGATACATTTTAGTTGTAAAATCAGTTAAAACATTTTCATGCTTGCTAAGACTTTGAAGTGAAATCCCCATTTTCATGGTTGAACTGACAGAAGTAGTAGAATATGACAGTGCGCTTTTTACACAAGAAAGTAAAAATAATTGAAAATAGTTCAGTAGGGTGGCAATCCACAATCCACTGCTTCATAATCATTATTATTCTATACATAACTAACGAGAGGTCTCAGTGCAATCAACTGGACACTGAAGAAAATACCCAAGGAGAACTGTAAATTGTGTACAAACAACGGTTACCAGAAGGTATACACACTATAGTTGTCAAACATAAACGTATCACACCTTGTACTTGCACAGCAAATAGCCTAGTAGAAGGCGACAACAATATTCACTCTCACAAAAACAATGTGCCACTCAAGGGCACTCAAGATCTTACTCTTCACTGAAGTGAGAATCCTCATATTTAAAGTATTATTTAGAAAAAAAAGTAATAAAAATACACCCCCATTCAAGACTGCCTTTGATTTATGTGTCCTTGTGTGCCTAGTTGCTTCAGGTCTGTGAAAGTTACACCAGAATGTCAATTTCAGATTCACTTCAATTTAACTGAACTGCCTTCAGAGATATTATGTTCTCATTGCATAGTATGGGTAGAATACAATAAATGGGTCCTTTTCTTTGTCTTACAAATAAATTCGTTACTGTTTCATTCACAAACACCGTTTAGTGAGTCCATTTTTTGTTATTGCTGACGTTGCCAGACTTTTACGCTAAAAAAAAGCTAGGCTCAGATTTGACAGCAAACGGAAGCTAAGAACGAATTCTGTCGAGCCCGGTGAACACTGCGCATCTTTCTCTACTTTCGGTTTCCGTTCCGTGTATGGGCAAAGCGTGTGGATTGAAAAGGGGGATTGCCGTTAAGTTCACCACCTTCCTAAAAATTCCCTCCTTACCCTCTGGAGGGCGCAGAAGCCTGGTTTGACTGGTTTCACTTCTGAAAAGCATGATAAGATCGTCTTTCATTGACACGGGACAATCTGGAGGTTGACCTCAATATGAATTTTCTTCAATGAGTTTTGCAAAAGAATAAAAGATGAACAAAAATTTCTGAACAGTGGACTTTTATGTCATAAGGCAAATTGCAGCAACACCTCCCCCCCCCTTGCCCACAGAGAGAGAGAGAGAGAGAGAGAGAGAGAGAGAGAGAGAGAGAGAGAGAGAGAGAGAGAGAGAGAGAGAGAGAGAGAGAGATTTGATTTTAAAAACCCCTTTTATTGGGACATTTTCCAAACACAGAAATTACTATACTTCAAAATAAAAACAATAGACAAGAAACATAAAGAGAAAAACTATCAAAAAACTAACCACAGGCAGAAAAGACAGAGAGAGAGAGAGAGAGAGAGAGAGAGAGAGAGAAACATGATTCATGTCAAAACTGACATTTTAACTCCATTATACATGCATATATGCATATGCATTATACATTCATTTTTAAAAGATAGACATTAAATGTGAGATTCATTGTTAGGATTTGGAAAATTGTGTACTCTGTTATATGTACACTTTAAAAAGCTTCTGTGCAATGTTTCATGAAAGTAAAAGTCTCTTAACTTCCACACAGGACATGTTTCCGAGAAATCAGACATCGAAACAGTGACGTGAGCAGAAAAAGGGAAAATTGTGCCTCTTGTGGCACTGAGCCAGATCAGAGTTGCATCATAGGATCCGCTCTGCACAAACCAACATACATCTTGATTGGGAATACAGTTTACTATATTGTGCGGACATGATCAAACAAAATAAATGACAATAAGTATGGGAAACATCAATATGTATACATAGGAATATGCATGCGATAAAGCCAGTCAAACTAGTCCTGGTTGGTAATTGTTTCAAGGGTTTTAATTTTGATGTAAAAATAATAGTTAACTCCATTCATCCTGTCTCTCAACATTGAAAATAAACCAATTATTTATACTGACATCAAGTTTAAATAATTGTACACTGATCTTCGATACTTCATCATGAATCTTTAGGAGTCATGCATAACCTGTCCATTGAAATTGAAAGTACTTTTTATTTCTGAAAATATACTCTTTGAGTGATTGATGGATACAGGTAAATTGATAATGGTATTTGATTATTTCAGTGAAATGGTCATTTGAAGCTGTTGTTGAAATATATTATGTATGCTTCACTCTCTCTCTCTCTCTCTCTCTCACACACACAAACACACACACACACTATCTCTCTCTCTCTACTGCTCTCCTGTATTTCAAAATCCCCACATGAAAAAAGTAAACAAATAAAAAATCATAGAATCTTCACTTGAGAGTTGCTGGTAAAAGGGAAATTTATTCAACTTATGGAACTTTTATGAAAGAAGAAGCAGTGAAGTGAGCGACAAAGGAGAAAACAAGATGAAGCCTTACACACTATATTTACAGTCCTATTTGAAGGCAAAACACAGCCAAGTTAATGGGCATCAGTCCAATCAAAGGTATAAAGCTACTGTGCATTGTGGCATAAAAGTAAAAGCATCTTCATTCCCTCACAGAGCGTGTTTTAGAGAAATGAAAGTTTTATGAAAGAAGAACCGGTGCAGTGAGGTGCAAAAGGGAAAACCCTCATCTGGCACTGAGCCAGATCAGAGTGGCATCATAGGATTCGCCCCACGCAAATCATATAAATACAGAACTGAACCCTTCAATCACTCACAACTTCACCTCTTCAGCTGTCAGAACCCACAAAGAAGAGAAACCCCAACTGCAAGAACCATGAGATCAGCTGCTTTCATCCTGCTGGCCTGCCTGCTGTTTGTAGATGTTAAAGGTAATATATGTCAAATAAATAAAGAGACTATTCAAGAAATCAAGTTCTTGTACAAATCTAACTGTATGCTTCAAAAAAGCTCACTGTAGACTGCATGAGGATAGGTTTTCTGCAGATAAAAAAAATGAATCTTTAATCTGGCTGAATATTAACGGGGATGGGGTTTCTGTTAAATTTTTCTATTTTTGAAATTCAAATTCACAGTCACACTATTCCTTTGGAGTGTCTCAGAGCAAAATTATGGAGATAAACATTTTGTTTTTCCCCCTCAAGGCATGCAGACATCTCTCAGGGGTCGGTGTCAGTGCATGGATACTGGTGTGAACTTCATTAAACCCAAACTGATTGAGAAGGTCGAGGTGTTGTCTCCCAGCTTATCCTGCCAGCACCTGGAGATCATGTAAGGATATTACAATGACCTTCCCTCTCAAGTTTGAAAATCTACTCTCAGAGAATCACTTATAATTGCATTCATTGACAAGCATTGCCAACGGTTGCGTTTTCTATGCCTATTCAGTGCTACCTTGAAAGCAAGTGGAGAACAGAAGTGCTTGAATCCAAAGTCCCGGTTTGCCAAGAACTTCATCAAGGATGAGCAAAACAAGGAGGGGTAGGGAAAACTTTCATCATTGTTCATTCTATATTCAGATGTCTAGATTCAACTTTGACAAACATTTAATTTGTTATTATTACTGATATATGTTATATGCCTGACTGATGTTGTCTTGTGGTAAATCATTTTATGGAAAAATTTTACTAACTGTCCTTTCAGTGCATTTATGTAATAACTGTTGTATGACTGCCTTTTCAGGAATCTGGAGTGAAGTGTCTCATTAAGTAGACAGAAGTTCATTCATGGCGAGCATGAGCAAGGTTCCCTGGGAGAAGAGGCTTATCTGTGCAACCACTATGTTACTACATGGAAATCAAATGAAGTACTAACATTTTCTAATTAAACACTGAAATTCCAGTATTGGAAAATATAAATACATTAAGTATCATGTGTATTTCTAAAATATAACGAGAAGGCTAAACATCTGTGCATTTTGTATATCAATATTTTTATAGTGTGTTTTTATATCATGCTTTTTGTGTTTTTATATAAAAAATGTGAATGTGAATGTTTTTATATGTGAATAATTGTCTTTTCCAGTCAGTGAAAGCTATATAACTTTTTTATATTTTTGTTTGGAATGTTGAATATTTCAAATGTGTTGACGCTTTTAAATGTTATTTAAGATTTCACGCGAATAAAATATGAATATACTTTATTCTTACTCAAATTGTGAATGATTTTCAATCAAATATTTATTGTACAAAAAAACTACAATGACAGGGCACTTTCTGGGTGTGGAGCAATCATTTTATATTCAGCCTCTTCAGACACATCAAAATGCACAGAGAAGACACACAACTGACACAATTATTATATATGAAAACAATCTGGTCTAGGTTGAAATGTATTATTCATATTCATATTCTGTCCTCACACAGCAACAAATGGGTTGCTAAGGTCGAAAATAATAATAATAATAATAATAATAATAATAATAATAATAATAATAATAATAATAATAATAATAATGATAAAATATCAATTATGGGGCACATAATTTTCAGGTGAATCAGTGTGCGTTTGGAGGGGAAAATCTCACTTCTCACCACAAAAGCTGCAACAACTACCATTCATCAATATCATTAATACAACAGACATTCAAGGTCCTATATAGATTTAATGAGATTTGCATCAGGTGGGTACATAAATTGGTCAATGGGCAATTTATAACAAATCCATCAAGTGAATAACAAGAAACTAAGTGTAAAAAATTAAATGTGAATTAAAAACGAGTCAAAATGAGTCAGAAAACCAAACTAAGAACTTACTGGCAGCCAGAGCAAAAGCTCAGTTGCCAATGTTGCACAGAATCACATAATTAACAAACATAGGTCCAAGCAATAACTCAAATCAGTTCAGAAATAGAGCAAAATTAGACATGGAAATGTTGAAAATGGTAATGTATTAGCAATTATACAATGTTCGTGAAAAATAACTGTTGATAAAGTTCATTATTTGTATGTTCTGCAATAAATTTTTACTAGACAGTAATATGTTTTGTTAAATAAGGAAAACCAATACCCTTGCATTTGCTTTGGTTGCTTTCTGCCTTGCTAAAACTGAATTCCGTGAGTTTATCTGACATTTTAATCCAAGCTAAATACTTCAAAATGTAAATGTGCTTTTCCTTTGCTATCTTCACGGTCAGTTTGCATTCCGCTTCCAGAAGAATAAGCCAATGGGCAGTGAGAGTGCAGGAAAGAACGGGAAGTCAATGCTTACAGTATATAGAAATGACTGGATTTCAACATTCAGCTACTGTGGAGACTCATACCGTTATGTTATGCAGTTAGTCTTCTTTGACATTCATTTAATTCAATGCAAAACGATATGTATTATTTTACAAAACGTGAAAAGAAATGTAGCCATCCATGCCCACAATAATGCCCCTCTTTGAAAGTCACTCAGATCTTTTTGCCATCTTGATCCAAAATCAAGGTCAACTGGGCCTTGGTCAGCATATTTATACATGCCACAGAGTATGACAGGATGTTAATTACTTAATTGTATAATGCAGTATACCTGTATGGAAGCATCTGCATTTATTATGTTTCTTCACTCATGTATTCAGGTTTTTCCTGTAATTTGTTACCTAGCTTTCTCTAAATATATAAGACCATAACCTGAAGTATTTGTCAGTGGTATAAGATCTACTTCAACATGACTGAATCTTCACTCGAAATAAAAGCAACGTCCTCACACTCACACACATTCCCAAGTCTCAGTGTTTCCGAGAAATGGGAAGTTATTCTCTGAAAGAAGAACCAGTGAAGTGAGCAGCAAAAGGGAAAATCCATCATGTGGCATTTTGCCAGAGCAGAGTTGCATCATGAACTTCTTAATGGCAAAAAAAAAACCGAATAAGTACAAATTCATATAAAATATGTTTATTTTATATGTTGATGTTTTTATTTTCATTGAATGTTTATGGACATTTTAGACAGTTAAAGCCAATATGTTCATGTATTATTAGAAGCAAATAAAAATGTGCTGTACTTCAGTGCTGTTGTACTCTTATTACCTGTCAAAGGGAAGTTTTCATTCTCAAAAGTATTGGCGTTAAAACATGTATGCCTTTCCTGAAACCATACAGGTTAAAAACTATTGATTTATTAGTATAAATAAGTACAATTCTATAATCATGGCTGATGGCACACACTAGCTGGAAGCAAATTGAAGAATCTCCTTCAGATCATCACCAAGATACTATAGAAGACAAAATATGGACCGTTGAATATCCTTACCACACAATGTCCCACATTTACTCAGATGTCACAGAGCTCACACCAAAATGAACGAGCACTTGCATACACATTTTTTAAACAGTCCTTAAACATAATAATGAGGAATGAGTACTGCACTTTCCATATCCTGCAAACGGGATTTTCTGAGTAAATAAATGGTAAATGGACTGCATTTATATAGCGCTTTTATCCAAAGTGCTTTACAATTGATGATGGCTAGAATACTAATGAGCCAGTTTTAAAGATAACAATAAAGATGTGCATAATGCTATGCTTAGGTTTTTGAGATCTGATAATCTGATAAATGTATTTAATATACTGCATGCAATTTTGTTGTGCCATTCTAGAACCCTTAAGACAAAATGACTTCTCTCTACTAGCTGATCTCACTTTAAAAATATAATTTAAAAAATGATATCTTTAAAGGTTAACCTGCAGCATAATTTTAATTAATTCTGTCCTCAGATAGCCTATTAATCCACTTCTTCTTTTTTATTAATTTAATTTTCAGATTCAGTTTCTTTTCCTGCTGGGAAGGAATAAAGCATTGTGAGTGAAAGTGTTCAAGTTCTGTCTAGACTTGCAGGTCTTAATTCCTTCCTGGAAATCACCAGATGTCAGCATTCGCACACACTGGGGGTTCACAGACAGGTTTTACTTCTGCAAGTCGCGCAGTGTAATTTTTTTTTTTTTTTGCTATTTGGGCCGCAACTGATCACACGTCCTGAATGCGGTCTGCCGCAAGTGGACAGTTTACATCAGGGATCAGCAACTCACGGTCCTCGAGGGCCGAGAACTTCTGGTTTTCCACCCTCCCTTTGCCGGGAAATATGTATGCTGCACGCTTCGTGAAGCCTTACACACTATATTTACAGTCCTATTTGAAGGCAAAACACAGCCAAGTTAACGGGCATCAGTCCAATCAAAGGTATAAAGCCACTGTGCATTGTGGCATAAAAGTAAAAACATCTTCATTCCCGCACAGAGCGTGTTTCCAGAGAAATGAAAGTTTTATAAAAGAAGAACCGGTGCAGTGAGGTGCAAAAGGGAAAATCCTCATCTGGCACTGAGCCAGATCAGAGTGGCACCATAGGATCCGCCCCACGCGGATCACATAAATACAGAACTGAACCCTTCAATCACTCACAACTTCATCTCTTCAGCTGTCAGAACCCACAAAGAAGAGAAACCCCAACTGCAAGAACCATGAGATCGGCTGCTTTCATCCTGCTGGCCTGCCTGCTGTTCATTGATGTTGAAGGTAACTTACTATATTTCAAATTGTCTAGAATATCTTTTAAAAAAATAGTTCAACAATCTTATTCAACAAGATGACTTTGACTCTGCAGAATAAGGGAAGCCCAATATACCCATTTTGTGCTGATCAGAGAGTCGTATAAGTAAAGTTCATGTTAAGACTCAGTGTACTACCTTGATACATCTTTGTGAATCAAAGCTCTTTGTCAAAGCTTATGTCATTTTTCTCCCTTCAAGGCATGGTATTACCCCGGGGTCGGTGTCAGTGCATGGATACTGGTGTGGAGTCCATTAAACCCAAACTGATTGAGAAAGTCGAGGTGCTGTATCCCAGCACATCCTGCAAGCACCTGGAGATCATGTAAGGGAACTATTTTATTCTGTGATGTAAAGGTCTCAGATCTATGCTCAAAATGCTTTAGCATTCACAGAAAATTCAGCTAATTAAGGCATTGTTTTTTGTGTTTTTCAGTGTTACTCTGAAGGGAGAAGGAGAACAGAGGTGCCTGAACCCAAGCTCCCACTTTGCCCAGAATTTCATCAAGCATATGCAAAAACAAAAGAGGTGTGGCACACAGAAATTAAAATCTGATACATTTTCTTTGCATTTTAATTATGGATTTATATGCATGTTATTGTGACATCACATTTTAATAGGCTTTTCCCAATAGCCATAAATTGTTTGGTGCATTGTCTTTATTTGATAATTAACAGTTGTATGATTTCTGTTTCAGGAGCAGGGAGTGAAATGTGCCATGACAAACAGAAGACTTCAGTTCACTTAAAGCATTGCCAGGGTGATTGGATGACATTGAGAGAGATGACATTGCATTAGTGTGACCATTACATTACATTACATTACAGGCATTTGGCAGACGCTCTTATCCAGAGCGACGTACAACAAAGACCAAAAGGCCACCATGTGTAATTCAAATGCAATAACAATGTGTAAAAAAAAACAAGTCATGTAAATATTGAAAAATATATGTACAGTTGTATAGTTAATTATATGCACTTCTTAATTGTATAGAACTAATGTAAATTGTGCTTGATCTCTTTATTGTATTGACAGTTTAAGGAAATTTCCAGGTAAATGGTAAATGGACTGCATTTATATAGCACTTTTATCCAAGGTAGTTGAAGCTAATTTGTTCAAGTATGTTGTGGTCTTTCAATTTTGACTCCTTTACCTAAAGCCTTTTGTAATGTACATTTTGATATAAATAAAATATGTGTTATACTTCAGTGCTGGTGTATTCATATTGTTTGTTATGGAGGTAGGGTTCATTCCCAAATGTAGTGAAAATAAACAAGTATGGATCTCCTGATAAAATGTAAAGGTGCTAGAAAACAATTGCTTTATTGGTTTTAAATAAAGAAATAATAATAATAATAATAATAATAATAATAATAATAATAATAATAATAATAATAATAATAATAATAATAATAAGTTGTACAGTCATGGCTGACAGCCTCCTTCAGACCAAAACAAAATAAAAGACAAGACATGGATCCATGAATACCCATGAAGCAGTATGTCTCGCAGTCACCTCCACTGTCAGGCATCATAGGGCACACACCACAACGAAAGAATGCCGGAATAAACTCTAAGATCCACTCTACAAGAATACACCATGAGAGGCCTGTGTAGGCTTCAGAAACCAGACAGAGCTTTACTCTTGTTCTGTGAGCAGTGTGGATTCTCAACATTTTTAGTTCATATAGCCTAACGTCCTTGAATTTTCATTGTGCAAAAATGTTTTTTTATTATTATTTATTTATTTATTTATTTATTTAAATAATCTCTTGTTTTTTTTTTTTTTTTTGTTTTTTTATTTTAAATAGCATGGTACAGTATTTTTCTTCATAACTCCCATGCCATGACATTGGTACATAAACTTTCATGTCAATTATTTTTGAACAAATGAATGCCATTTTTAAAAGCAAAGTGAAATTTTCAATACTACCACACAAATTAAAACAAACTGGAAATTGCTACTTTTTCTCCCTAACATGTATTGATAAAATACAATCTGTATACTTTCACTGCAAAACACCTGAAGCAGTTCATGAAAACAAATGTAAGATTCACATTTACAAGTATTACTGTAGATTTGAGCTACAATATTAACTTTTTGATTCCAGCACAATTAACTCAGCAAACATTAAAATAGCAATGAATATAAATAAAGTGTTGGCATTAGTCAAAAGAAACCTGTTTGACAGTTATTTAAATGTTCTTTGCCACAGGTGAGGAAATAATAATGACATCATCCCGCCCACAGAAGGAGAAACAAACACATACCAGAGTTTAAAATGGCAGAGGGCCAGGACAGTTGCATCACGGCATCTGCTGTGTGCTAATGACACAATGTAAACCTATTGCCTTTCTTACCTCACAAATAAAGAAACCTCAGCTACAAGAGTCATGCAATCACCTGTTAGCCTGCCTGCTCTCAGTAGTTGTTAAAAGTCTAATACTTAAAATAGGCTAGGGTCATCAAGTTTCAGAGGGGGCGACATAGCTCAGAAGGTAAGAGTGGTTATCTGGCAGTCGGAGGGTTGCCGGTTCGATCCCCTGCCCTGGGCGAGGCATCAATTGTAAAGCACTTTGGATAAAAGCGCTATATAAATGCAGTCCATTTACCAGAGGGGGCACTGTAAGTGTTTTAGCATCAAGGCTGACTTCATACTCGGAGGTGGAAAGTGGAAGTGCTTCCAGTGACCACATCATGCAAATATCAGAACAGCTCAGTCAGTAAGACAATTCAGTGCCATTCATTCATTTACAGAGACAGCAGAAATGTGTGAACGGTTAACCGCAACCATATACTGTGCCACAGCGTCTGTGGAACACTGATTTCAGGAAGACACTGAAACGTCAGTTGTCTCACAACAAAAAAATGAAGAACACACATAAATCATAAATTACACAACTTGTCACATGCAGCCATCCTGTCATTTGTTGTCAAAATTCTGGGACTAAGCTGCGTAACTTTAAAACATGTGGGCACTATATACAGTATGACATATATAATATATATATATATATATTTCTCGTCAGATTTTTTTTTTTATTCAAAAATGGACTATCTGGAAAGCAACAGTGCTGAAGTTAGAGTAGACCCACCCTGACATAATGTATTACTAAGTACACAATTTGAATAGCTATTTTATCAACTGATCAATTAATCATATCATTTACTACACACCTATACCAGGTTTGGTTGGCACAACTCCAAAATAGTTGTGTCAGCCAACCCCGGTTTCAACTCTGTTTTATTTATTTATTATATTTATGTTTATTCCATTGAATGTTCATGTTCTCTGGTTTTTATTTGAAATGTTGAAAATGGTTTTTATTGGTTACTTCATTCTTTGTAACGATAGTGTTTTAACATTGTGCCAACCAACCCCAAAATCAGTGTGCCAACCAACCTCGCTCACATTGGGAAGCACCTCAGTGATAATATCATGCTACCCAGCTAACATCCTTCAACACAGACTTTCAAATCTTATATCAAAATGTAGCTGATTCCTATCTCTACTAACTGGAAGTAATACATTTCCAATATTTGTATAATACTGTTTCTGAATACATTTAGTGTGAAGACCGTTTTTTTTTTTTTTTTTTTTTTTGTTTTTTTTTTTTTTTTTTACTTTTGATACTACAAACCTGAAATGTTTATCTCACAAAAAAGTAGTGACGTATTTGCTAGCCGTTTTTATTTGCCTTGATTACATGTACAGCTGCATGCGATTTGGTGGAGTTCATGTCTTCAAAAGAATTTGAAGAAGTCGCATAAAAAGGTAGAGTCAGGCGGTCCTGCCGTCCTACCTCTCAAAAGACGACAGCGAGCCTCTCGTATTTAAAATAACTTCAACCGTAACGACTGAGTTTGTCCGAAAAAAGCCAATCCCTGCTGCCTGGATGTCAGCTTTCTCGCGCTTGCATCATATAACCTGCCGAAGACCTTTGCTTCCCCCTTGTGGCACTTCTGTCCCACACGCATTCCCACCGCTGTGACCAAATGGACTGGTAAATGGGCTGCATTTATATAGCGCTTTTATCCAAAGCGCTTTACAACTGATGCCTCTCATTCACCCATTCACACACACACTCACACTCACACTCACACCCCAACGGTGAAAGGCTGCTAACAGAGAACCGCTCTTACCTCCTGAGCTATGTCACCCCCCAATGACCAATAACCAATTCAGCAATGATTTTCAGTGGGTTTTTCCAAAAACATTTTCAGAAAATAACGTTCTGATCCATATAGTCTACCACAAGACAAACATTTCAAATTCCAAATGGAATCTTTAAAGACAAAAATCAACGTCGTCTTGAATGGGGAAAATAAATCCAATACAAATCCAATATTCTTATGGGGATAATGGGTAAGGAGCGAGTCTTGCGACCTAAAGGTCACAGGTTTGATTCCCAGCTAGGACAATGGCATTGTACCATTGAGCAATGTACCTGCATTGCTTCAGTGTATACCTACTGTATAAATGGACGCCATGTAAAAAGTTGTGTAAGTCGCTCTGGATAAGAGCGTCTGCTAAATGCCTGTAATGTAAATGTGTAGAATCGTAATTTGAGCGACAGCTTTTGCTTCAAAAATAGTTGTTCGTATGAGACTTTTGTCTTTAAGATTTTTTTTGGTGTGTGTGTGTGGATTTTGGCTCATTATCATTTTAATCCATTAATGCCAAGATTTTTCCCAGATATTTATTACATAAGTATCTACAGGGCATCAAAACAAATATTCACAGATGGAAAAACAGTGAGAGAGACTGCAACTTTAGTTGCCCACGGGTTTAAATGGGTTAAAGACACAGGCTGTATTTTCCCCAAATCATTAGTTACAATTTTCCTACCATGTTTTCCCTGTGGGATCAAGAATTTAACAAAACCATAAGGGCCGCTTACACTTTTTACCTAATTTCTCAGCCCACATTTTCCCGAATCCACCTTTCCTGTGGGATCAAGAATAGCCCAATTGTGGCATCAATTCAAAACCATCTTGATATTGAGCTTTGAAAATAAACGCTTAAGATCAAATAAAAGTATGGTTTTACCCACCCTGAAGGATCATAGTCTCATTTATCCGTTTTGAAAACCCACATTTTCCGATTTAATCCAATTCGATTACTGTTCCATGGTTAAAAAAAATTATTTCTGAAGAACTGGGGCAAGTTTCTAGCCTACGGTTAGCTGTCGCACAATGTTAGTGCAATGCATTGAGCAAAAGGAATATGGTTCCAGTTTTTTTTTTTTTTTTTTTTTTTTTCTCTGCAAGGACAATTGTTGCAAATTGGGAGGTACCTACCTGAGAAATATAAATCCATAAATCTGTATGGGTCGCGACAAGCCGAAAAAATTAACACGGAGGCGCTTGTGTCGCGCGACTTCGCAGCAAAGTTCGCATCTGGTGGAGACGACGTCGCCCGCTGCCGTTGTAATAACAGAAACTCGTGTACGTGTACATGTGACGCCATTAGGGAGTGCTCTATGTGTGGAACACAACATGCGGATATCGCGGTGCCCGCTGGCATTTTCTAAGAGTCGGACACATTTCCGCCTGTGACGTGGTGTAGAAGAAGAAGAAGGGAATTTCTCTATTCCACTGGTTTCGCGGTTTGGAAGACACACCTAGTCAGTCAGTCAGTCGTCAGTCCAGATCTGTTTTTCGTTTGATCTTCTCCGAATACATAAGACCGTTTATTACCTATGTCATTAACACTATACATTTCGCTTTAATCGTGGACGGCTACGGAAAGTTTTGCTTTCAGGCGGGTTATTGTAGCTAACGTTAGTTAGCTTCCTAGCTGCTATCAAGAAAGCAACAAGGAAAGCAAGGTTAGTAACGTTAGCTCACATTATCAAGATAGCGTTCACCGGATAAACATGTCAACAAGATCAAACTTGCTCATTTTTAGAGAAGGTGGCACCACGTTCTTGGGGGAAATAATAACGTTAGCTACGCTTGACGTCGCTCACCAACTATAAACTTAGCTAGCTAGGTTATTATCAAATCCCTAGTTAACCTAGCTGCAACGTTGGTGCTCACATATTTAATCGTGAACTAGCTTCTAAGTACTAGCCTGCTATGTAGCGAGCTGGGTAGAAATTCCCCCGATCAAACGGGTAGTCATCAACATAGACATATGGTCATCAAAACTAGTTGGCTGACAATAAGCTCGCTAGTTAGCTAGCTAGCTAACTGTTGAGAAGCTTACATTTAAAAGTTACTTGGAGACGCTTTGGCTATAACAGGCCGCGGTCCTTTGCCCAATAACGGTGAATTGTTTAAAGATTGTCAGGCGTTACTCGACAAAATATTGCGGCGAACTTGTTAACCAGTAACACTTTTTTCAGTCATTGGTACGTTATTTTGAATAGAAGATTGTAAGAAGAGTGTAGGTTTGCGTTCTCGCATGTGGTATTCCAAGGTATTTCTTGGTCAGGACTACGGGACCCTTTCTTGTATACCTGAATTTGCCTGCATCACTGTGCAAATTAGGCAGATGTGTAACGGTACAGAAATCCAGACTGTTACCGGTGCAAATATTTGTTGTTTCTTACTTTTAGTAACACTAGTTAAAACGGTATTGTGACCGTTTATAAAGTCCTTACGTGGTGTGTATTTTCTGCTTAACGCAACATTTGGATGACGCGTAAAAACTTAGCAGTTTTTTTATCCCTGCCTTCAGCTAGGACGTTATTTCATTTTTGTTTTCTTTTCAGTGCACGCCTTTCTGACGTGTCTGTCAAGCTAGATGTGGGCACCAGAGTAACCAAAACGCCAAGAGTTGTCAATAGGTCAATTATGTTTGTATCTTCTTGAGCTTTCAATTATTTGCTCTTAATCGAACACTGAATTTTCGTCAGCTCTGAACCTGTTTTATCAAAGACATGCTGTTGTGTACATGGGTCTATTGATATAATGGTTATATTGTTTATGTAATGCATTTTGAATAATATCTGCCCATGCAATGCATTTAGGGAAGGTGTTTCAATTAAGCATACGTGATTAAATTAATTATTCTACGCCCAATTGAACAAGTGCAATTACTCTATCAGTTAAGTTGAATATCTGTAAGTACTGCTAACTTAATAAACGGGCATAATTTAGTGAAGCCCATCGCCTTTACAATCTGTTGCAGGCTTGTATCGTTTTAAATCTTATTTTGCACAGGGAATGAAATAAGATGCCTTATTATGGAGTGTTGCCATCCCAATTAGAGCCTGTTCAGTGGCAGCGCAGCTGGAAAAAAGGCGATGTTCCATTGCACTCCGGTTGCTGGGGGGACGAGTGGGATGGGCACAGTAGATGTGGGGACTGATAATGGAGTTTGCGTGAGCCGTGCCTTTAGCTCTGTGTGCTATCGCGCCGCTGTGCGTGAGCAGTGTCGTTGGCTCTGTGTATGCTAGCGCGCCGCTGTGCGTGAGCGGTGCCATTAGCTCTCTCTTCCTCGTGGCGTTGCAGCAGCTGTCAAATCTTTGAGAAGAGGTTGTCCACCCCCGAATCGCCATGAAGCTGTACAGCCTCAGCATCCTTCACAAAGGCTCCACCAAGGCGAACCTTCTCAAGGCTGCCTACGACCTCTCCTCTTTCAGCTTCTTCCAGCGGTCCAGGTAGGTGGGAGAGAGCAGCTTGGCAACGATTTTATTCTCTTCCTTGTTACTTTCGTTAAAAATCACTGCTGCTGTCAGAGTTATATTCGAAAAATATGTTCCACATTTATGTGCGGATGTCATGTGTCAGTTAAAGGTGGCTGGTAAGCAAATTAAATGCAGTGATGCAGAACAGGAAATGGTAAGGAACAAGTAACTTCTTATTTGCTGCTGTGAATAGGTTTCATTTTATACTGTGTAATAAATGTGTCTCTGTGCTGAGTGTAGGGGATATGATATTAATTTTCCAACAAGTGTCAAGTGTTTGCTTTTGAATGATGCTAGGAATCTGGTGTTCGATGTTAGTGACATCATGCCTCATTACCACCATGGTATCTCTCTCTCTCTCTCAGTGTACAGGAGTTCATGACATTCACCAGTGCCTTAATTGTGGAGCGCAGTTCTCAAGGTAGCCGAGCCTCAGTCAAAGAACAAGGTGAGAGCAGTGCATGTCACACTTCCTCTGTCAGCCTCTCAAGCTCACACCCTTTGCATCTCTCTCTGTCTCTCTCTCAGTCTCACACACACACACACACACACACACTCACTCACTCACTCACTCACTCACTCACTCACTCACTCACTCACTCACTCACTCACTCACTCACTCACTCACTCACTCACTCACTCACTCACTCACTCACTCACTCACTCACTCACACACACACACACACACACACACACACACACATGGTTGTATTGCTATACTTGTGAGGACTTCCCATTGACTTACATTCATTCCGTAACCCCTAACCCTAACCCCAACCACTACATGCCTAACCTTAACCCCAACCTTAACTTAATTGTAACCCTAACCCTAACCCTAAGTCATAACCCTAAAACAGCCTCTTGAACTTGTGGGGACCAACAAAAAGTCCCCACCTTGCATAGTTTTCCTCATCTTTCTATCCTTGTGGGGACATTTGGTTCTCACAAAGATAGTAAAACATGCCCCCACACACAGACACACACACAGACACGCACAGCAGTATGATAGCATGTTCTGCTCCCTAATCTGAGCTGGAAACGAGCAGCCATCAAGAGCAGCTGAAAGTGATGGCGCAGACAGCTGCCATCTGCTGCAGGGCTCCATTAAGTCCTCTGTAATGAGGGGTCTGCTGAGGAATCGACACTGCTAATGGCTGTTCATTGGGATATTACAAGGACCGGGTACAGTGTCTATACCCAGAGCCAATATCTGCTCCAGCGGTCGCATGCTGCTGAAACAAATGGAAGGATTTAGCATTTGATGGCGAGCATTGTTGGGCTGAATGGCCTATTCTCATCATTATGTTATGTTACGTTAAAAAACACAGAGAAAATTTCAGACACTTTTTGAGACAGCCGTTGTAGCAATAAATAATTCAGCCTCCTTGTTTACCTTGTTTCAGGCGTAGTGCTGGTCATTGTGTGTCCTCATTTAGATCAGTCAGGGTTTTTTGTTAATGAAGAGGTGCACTCCTGCAGAGTGTGAGAGAATTTTGCAGGTTAGTACATTAGAGAAATGCGCATACTTCTGCTGCACTGCTCCTGGCCTGCCAGAACATGAAAGATTACTCAGTTAGCTGGACAACTGCACTGAGTTAAACCTGGAACAGCCCTTCTTCCTTCAGTTTGTGTTCCACATCTGGGAGGGTTACGGGTTTCGCTCGCCGCAATTACCCAGGTAACTCGGCAGTCCCCCTTTGCGATGAAGGTCCCAGGGAGCGCCAAATGGGGAAACGAAACAGGAAAATGAATGAGTGCATCATCTTCGCATGGGGACGAATTGCACTTCTGCCAATGGAAAAGGATCTTTCAGCATTCGGTCAACAAATTACAGTGCAGTGCGGTATTTCACGAGGGCAGCAGAATTTTAGACTCGACTCACATCGCAGGAAAGGAAGTGACGTCATAGAGCTGACTGGTGTGCTTTCCCTCTCCGCCCCTCTCCTCCAGAGTACCTGTGTCACGTGTACGTGCGGAACGACTCGCTGGGCGCCGTGGTGATAGCGGACAACGAGTACCCGTCCAGGGTGTGCTTCACGCTCCTGGATAAGGTGAGCCTGCTGCGTGTCCGTCAGGAAGGCACCCGCCAGACACAGCTGCTGTCTCCGCTGCGCGGAAGTGAGAAAACCGCCGTGTGTGTGTGTGTGTGTGTGTGTGTGTGTGTGTGTGTGTGTGTGTTATGGCGCTGGCTTCTTAATCCCGCTAAAACGTGTGGTATCAGAGTATGGCGACCGCTGCAGTCTGGCGTTGACCTCTGGCTGTGATTGGCCGCCATTTGCGGGGCATAACTGGCCGCGACTTTGCCCAGGGAGGGTCGGATCGAGTCGGCGGCCTCGTCGGAAATCGGAAGGGGAGGTGTCGTTGATGTCCCTCGCCGTTGCGTGTTTTGCTCTCGCAGGTGCTGGATGAATTCTCCAGACAAGTGGACAGCGTAGACTGGCCCTCTGGCTCTCCTGCCACCATCCAGTACACAGCCTTGGACAGTTATCTCGCCAAGTACCAGGTGAGTGTAATATGAACTCGGTGTTTACAATAAAAAAGGCAAAACTGATATTTCTGCAGCCGTCTCAACTGATGGGATGGAGTGCTAGAGCTTCAGAGTGCTGACATTTTGAAAGTGTCAGGATGAACTTCTAGAGCTTCAAAATGATCTGTCCTAATTATACATTATACTGTCCTGATTAATCTGTAATCAAGGCCGTATAATCGGGTATAATCAGACCGATTGTTACTGGCTTCCTTTCGCTGGTATGACTCCATGGAGACTGGTCGCTTTGTTTCAGAATCCTCGGGAGGCAGACGCCATGACCAAAGTGCAGGCTGAGCTGGATGAAACCAAAATCATTTTGGTGAGCCAATCACGTCCCTACTATTGTGGATACATTCCACGTTGTCCATACATTCCATTTCAGAATGCAGTCCTGGAACGTTTCTCCTCACTCAGGTGCAGATTTAAATCTGCCCGTAGTCGTGACTGCCTTTTTTTTTGTGTGACAGCACAACACCATGGAGTCACTCTTGGAGAGAGGGGAGAAGCTGGACGACCTGGTGCAGAAGTCGGAACACTTGGGAAACCAGTCCAAGGCCTTCTACAAGACCGTGAGTGTTCAGTGGCGGCCGTGTGTTTTCAGTCAGGGTCAGTAAATGAGTCCAACGTGCAGACTGCAAGCTTGTTGCAATTTTCCCTGCTACATACTGCGTGGTTGTTGGCTAATGGCGAGCACAGATGGGCTAGCTAAATCACTCAGCCAGTGTATCTGCTAGCACTGCATCAAGCCTGGGCTTGAACACCCAGAAGGTCTCTGCCTCTGCTGCATGGCCTGGAAAGCTGTTCCACACATTGACAACTCTGTGTACAGGAATGCTTCCTGATATTTGTGTGGAATTTTACCTTTTCCTGTGCCCCCCCCCCCCTTATGTTCTCATTATGTGTTCTAATGTTCTTGCTTCAACCAATGATTGACAGGTTATTCTAGCTCCGCCCTTTGTCAGGGTCCAGGGAACCTCACTCTCACTGAGCAGAGTTGAAAGGGCACAGTTCTGCTTGATAATGACTGCTTGCTGCTGCTGATACAGACGTGAGCATAATTTAAGCTCAGTTTCATTTCTTTGGCACAGGGCTCATCTCAGCTCAGTGAGTACTCCCGTACTGCTAATTAGGTCTGCCCTCAGCTGCTTCATTGCACTACTAATGCACAGAGGGTGTCGGGTGAATTGCTTATTTATCTAAATCAGTGGTCTCCGGCCCTGGTCCTGGAGAGCTACAGGGTCTGCTGGTTTTTGTTTTCACCTTAAAATCAGCACCCAGTTGAGACTCAAGAACCAGGTGAGTTGAGTTGACTGTAATCAACTGCTCTAATTGATTGAATTGAAGTTCAGAGTCACTATGAAACCAGCAGACCCTGTAGCTCTCCAGGACCAGGGTTGGAGACCACTGATCTAAAAAGGGAAAGACTGTTTGAGCATGTGATGCTCTGGAAAGGGGAAGAGGAAGCAAACTGCTAGAGGAACACTGAGGGTTTCGGCCAGCACTGTCACGGCGCAGGCAGCCGAGATTAGATTAGGTTAGCAGCAGGGAGCGAGTACTGCACAGGCCCAGGACAGAAGATAAGCGATCCCACAGCTCAGCTGGACAGCGTCAGGGGCAACAACACAGGCTGGCAGCGTCAGGGGCAACAGCACAGGCTGGCAGCATCAGGGACAGCAGCACAGGCTGGCAGCGTCAGGGGCGACAGCACAGGCTGGCAGCGTCAGGGGCGACAGCACAGGCTGGCAGCGTCAGGGGCGACAGCACAGGCTGGCAGCGTCAGGAGAAACAGCACAGGCTGGCAGCGTCAGGGGCAACAGCACAGGCTGGCAGCGTCAGGGGCGACAGCACAGGCTGGCAGCGTCAGGGGCGACAACACAGGCTGGCAGCGTCAGGGGCAACAGCACAGCCGGGCAGCGTCAGGGACAGCAGCACAGGCTGGCAGCGTCAGGGGCAACAGCACAGGCTTGGAGTGTCAGGGGCAACAGCACAGGCTGGCAGCGTCAGGGGCAAGAGCACAGGCTGGCAGCGTCAGGGGCAACAGCACAGGCTGGCAGCGTCAGGGGCGACAGCACAGGCTGGCAGCGTCAGGGGCAGCAGCACAGCCTGGCAGCGTCAGGGGCGACAGCACAGGCTGGTAGCGTCAGGAGCGACAACACAAGGTTGGCAGCGTCAGGGGCAGCAGCACAGGCTGGCAGCGTCAGGGGCAGCAGCACAGGCTGGCAGCGTCAGGGGCAGCAGCACAGGCTGGCAGCGTCAGGGGCGACAGCACAGGCTCGTCCGTCTGCTGGGATTTGCGCTCTGACGGGTGTGCGACGTGTGCGTTTGTGCCCCCCAGGCGCGGAAGCAGAACTCGTGCTGTGAGGTAATGTGAGGACGGCGGACTCTGCTCTAGGACTCCACTCTCTCGGACCACTCCTTCACCACCGCCTCCCACCGCCCGCACTCCGACCGGCCCCCGAAACACAGCCCTGGGGCGGGGGGGCTCTGACCTGCTGCTGCACAGTCCTGGGGGGGAGGGGGGGGGGGGGGGGTTACCGGGGTACAGGGGGGTTAAGGGGAGGGTCACACTCCATAGGGGTGCTCGTTTGGGTAGTTTTGAAATGGCGTACATTTATTATTGTTTTTTTTAAAGGTTTTGGAGGAGCGGGGGCTGATTTCCTGTACAGCAGTGTGCGGTGCTGCGACGGTCATCGCCTGCGAACGTTTCGCTCGTTTCTGTGGGTTCGGTCGCCGTCCTTGCGCTCACGGTTTTTGGCTAGGCTCCTGGCAAATTTCTGTCTTGTTGAAGCGAGGCGGTACATTGAAACACGCTGCCTCAGAGTGTTTGTGTGTGTGTGTGTGTGTGTGTGTGTGTGTGTGTCTGTCTGTGAGTGAGTCAGTCTCAGTCAGTTAGTCTCTCATTCCATGGTAGGAAATCCTTGGCCATTGTAGTCATGTAGTCCATTGATATTAAATGTGACTCGGTTGTTGTCTTAATGCTCATTAGTGGCTGTTGAGCAGGTATTGGTGTAAAGTAATGTGCAGGTCTCAAGGTGTATTTTTCCATGCTCAGTGTAAAGTGGTTTGACTGCCCTGCCAAGCCCCTGGAACTGACTGCTTAAAATGATTTCTGTGTGCATCTCTGCAAAGCTGGTGATGAATTGAATAGCAGTGAACCTTGTCAAGTGATATGATTGTTTTTTTAGTACTTAAAACCCAAAGTTTATGCATATGCTGGTCTTTTTGAAGTATCAGTATCATGTTTAAAATACTGTGGGCAGACCTAGTGTTTCACAGGTATTGGGGAAAGTATGTATGTGTTTTTGTGTGAATGTGGAAAAAATCCAAATGAACAATCACCTGAAAATCTCCTTTGCACCTTTTTATATTTGATCTATTTGTGACAACTAGATGGCGCTGTATCCTATATTGAGTCTTGGCCTGCTAGTCACAATGCCATTAGACCTCCCAGAAGCTTTGCGAGCGTTGTGTGAAGATGGTGCTGGGTGTTACTTCTGCACTTCAGCCAAACTTTGGGGGACGGCAGCCAGGGTTGACATTCCACGTTGAACAGGATACAGCGATGGTGCCTGAGTGAACAGCTAAGTCCGTTGCAAATTAAAATATTTAGACCACGGCAGCACTGTGGAACTTACAATATGCATCTTCTCAGAAATATAAGTTGTGGTTGGTTAGTGTATGTTTATGGATGGATTGTCCTTTGTGCATTTGTACTAACAAATATTAACGTTTGGAAACATACCTGGCCATCCTCTGCTGTTCTTAAAGTGGCATTGGTGAAAGGGCTGGAAGTACAGGCGATAGTGGAATAAGAAATGAAGCTTTTTTGGCCTATAAAATAAAATTATTTTGCGGGGTGGGGGTGGGTTAATGATCTCATTTTGATATGCAGCCTTATTAGCAGTGCGACTGGTGGAAGTCAGCCCCTCCCTCTTCTCTGGTGTGTGTAACGGCAGTGCTCTGGGGCGTCCCCACCTGTGCCACCTGCAGGTTGATCCGCTCCTGTCATCCTCATGGGTCACTCACTGGCACATTGTAGGCAAAATTCCAGCTGAAAATTCATCCATTTGTGGGGATGAGGGTGGATATCTGGTGGTTAGCATTTTGCAGACAGCCAAAATGATTCAGAATGGCGTTTCTCCCAAGGGGCGGGCTAGCCAATCCCGCGCCTGCCTTGTGCAGCTGCTTCTGTCATTCAGTCAGATCATGGGTGTACTCAATGAAATGGGCACACCATTTAGCACCTGGCTGCTCTCTTGGTTTCTCCAAACCCTGTGCTGGCAAGTGAGGAGCTGCACTTCTGTGTGTGCGACGCCAATTGTCGTCCCCACTTTGTTTCCATTTTATATTGTGCAAAACCTGCAGCTGGTACGATTGGGGACGATTCATGGTTGCTGGTGTGACATTTGTAAGTCTTTGGCCTTGTGCATAACAGTGAGTTTAAAAAGCTCTGCCTGCAGCTTTCAGTACCACCAAACTAGTTTTTGGTCAAGGCTTGCCAGGATTGAGCATTTATTTTTGCTCATGAAGTTTTATCATTATCAAGCTATTTCTTGTTCCAGACTAATTGTTCAGTCAAATCGGTGGCCAAGTCCTAAAGTGGTGATAAAATATGGATAAATTTTATTTTGTTTTTGCCAGAATAGAATGGGACCTGCTTGGGTTCATTTGAATTTTAAAAATCTCTGATTACTTGAGTGTTGAAGCAGTGTTGGAGCCAGTTCCTCTTCACTCATGAAATTCAACTAATCAAATGAAAAAATACCCTTGGAATTTTACAGGAAGTTTAAAATTCAAGAATTTCACTAATTTTTCTTATTTTGCTAAATTGACAGGATTAACCCCAATCCTGACTGAGATTCCTTTTATTTTATTTATGTATAGACTCCCTTCGTGAGGTTTGATGTCCAGTTAAAAAACGTAATAATAGTAATGGTAAAGAAGTGACGTGTGCCCTCATACCCTGCTGAAGCCGTTGGTCCTAGAATAACTCTGTTCAGCAATGCAAAATACTGCACAAATCTGCAGGGTCGCAGGCTTATGCCAATGAGCAGAACTGAACAGCGTTGCTGTCATCGGAAGGCAGATGCATTTAAAATGCAAGTGTAGGGTATGCAGATGGATGTTGAATTCTGCTAACCCAAACTGTTCTACCTGTATAAGCATTCTCTAAAGGTGGGTTATATCCGAGTATGTCTTTCAAGGCAGACAGTCACTGTGGGGAAAAATCTAGTGTGATTTCCTGTGTCAATTTCTGTTCTGAATTTGTAACTTGAGATGGAATTTTATGTTTTCTGTAAAGTCATAAGAACGTTAACATGAACGCCAGATTAAGCATACAGTTGGCCAAGCAAATGCATTAACCAATACTGATTTAAAGGCTTGCAGGCAATCTTTTTATTGGTTTGTAATTCACAGAATCACCTCAGGTGTCTTTTATCACTATGATGTTGATGTAGCTCCAAACAGTACTCTGTTGTAAAATAACTGGATCCCTTTTAGGCAGAATCCCATCTGTCTCCTAGCAACCAGGAGCATGCACTTTTCTGTAGGGTACAGACAACACATGTCCTAATATTCTATTTTAATTAATTTTAAGTGTGTAACGACATGCATACATTACAGTAAATGAATTGGCTCTTGGGAAATTACTATGTTATCGGTTCACTTTGGACACCTTATAAATAAGTGATGTTAGCATTTTCACACAATCTTCAACTTTCTCCCCTCTGACGAAGTGCAGAAAACACGCTTTGCAGGAGAATAGTTACGGATCCTGCGATAAAGCGTGCTGGAGTACAAAATACGGGATACGGTGTCGGAGCCCCAGGGAACATTGTTTCCATGTAATTATGTGAAATATATTTCAGCGAATTAAAACGCTTGTTCGTTCGCTCCGTGTGCCTCTGACGCCTTCGGCGCGCGCTGTGTTTTCTGTCTACTGCTAGTTTCGGTGGTCGTTCGTGTGATGCGCGCGTGGGTCTTGTGAGCTTGGCGTCTGCTTCCCGAGTGGGCAGGAAGCTGTAAAAGACTGGGATTAATCCAGGGACTGTTTCTGCTCGGTTAAATTTTCTCTCCTGTCTTAACTTCTTTTTGCTGTTTTTTGTTTGTGCCTAACGAAAGCAGGACTAACTGACAGCTGTGGTCTTTTTTTTTTTTTTGTTGTTTTTTTTTTTTTTTTTTGGCCTGGCCAGGACTTGACACTTCAAGAGAAACACTTTGAGGTGCAACTTGATTTACCAAAATATGTATGCTTGATTTTCCCAGGATTTGAGTTTCAAAAAATAAAATACTGTACTACCAAGAATTAAGTATCCTTTATTTACAGTAGCATTTTCAGGTGCATTACCCTCTTGTTTCAACACACTTGCATCTGACTTGGGTTTTACACGTGGGAAATTGTATCAAATTGATAATCATTCACTTGATCGACAGATGATCGATGTACACGGTGGTCTGCCTTGGGAAAGGCCAGGTTCTAGATTTCACACAGCATTAAGCATTAACCTTTAAATTTTATCTGCATTACAGTGGTGTATTTTCCTCAATTCGTCAAATAATTTTATTTGCCATCTTTCTGTACGACAGCTTTGTCCTACCTCGCTCCTTATTTTATTTCTTGTTTTAACCAAACGTGCTCGACCAAGGTGAATTTTCGTGTTTGGCAAGTATTTTTTTTTTTTTTTTTTTTACAGTAATTCAGTATATACCTGTGTTTGTCTATGTCAAAGGTTCACGATAGGTTCTGAGGGCGCCCAGTCTGTAAATAAATAAAATGAAAAAAAATAATTGCTGCACTCGGGGCTCAAGCTCAGCTGGCCACTAGAGACGCTGCGGGGCTAAAAGCGACCCCCCAGCGCTGGAAGGAGATCTGAAGCATCTGATTTTATTGTATTACTTCTCTTGTATTATTGTGCGTCATTTAAATGGAAAATGTAAATCACACGGAGGCCAATTTTTAAAAAAATAATTGGAGTCCACATGATTATGGTGCCTCATCTTAACCGCTGGACTACCTGTTTATTCGTCACCTGATTACAGAGTGATTATATTGAAGAAAATGTTGAAGGATGAACACGGAGTCTCCCTGAGATGAATGCTCTTAATTGTTGGAGCATTACTGTGTATGTATATACATTACATTCATTTAGCAGACGTTTTTTTCCACGTACAAAAGTGCATATATATATATGTGTGTGTGTGTGTGTGTGTGTGTGTGTGTAAAACAATATGACAACATGCCATTCAACAATGCAACAACGCAATTTTCCTGACTAAATCAGTGCTCTAATGGTTTCAAGCTAGCCTGTGCTTATGTTCCATTCTTTTTGTAAAATCAGTTATTTATATTTATTTATATTTTTCTTTTATAATCTGGCTGACGTTAGGCCCTATACCAAATTTCACATAAACTTAACTTGCCTGCATAATGTATGAACTGTTAAAATTTACCATACAGTGTTTATTCAGGCAAAATGTAATTCCAAAAAGTGAACTGGTAACATAGCAACTTGCTGCGCGGTCACGACCTAAATAAGGGCATTTCAGTTCGCACATACATTGGAAGAGGAAGTTCTGTTGTTTTCACTTGTTTGTATTACGGCCACTAAAATAACTTTTAAAAAACTGAAATAGGTTAGAGCTAGCGATAAAAGATGCAACTAAAATAAAGGCAGTTTAAACATGTGAATTTTCAGTTGCGTCTTAAAATATGAAGTAGTTTTAAAAATTGAAGGTTCTTTGTAGGATTGGCATAGGCTACGTGGTAGCCTACGTCTCATTTAAAAATAAATGAATAGGCTACTCCTACTCATTTTGCACATTAAATCAAAGGCTATAAATAGAATTTGCTATGTTTGTATAGACCACGCCCCCTTACACCTATTCACTGCGTAATCTGTCATCTCGCCCAGTTCGCTCAATTGAGGGTTGCGGTCTGTAGTTTGGGGGTAAGACTGGATAAAAGGTGTCTCCGTTTACGTAGGACAGGGACGCGATTGTCTCGGTTATAAATATAAACCAAATCAAGCAGGGATGAGTCGCTGGGAACCGCGTTTCCAGACGCCTGAAGACGGTGTGAAATCATGTGGGAAGAGGTAAAAAACAAGACCGACTTTATTTGGCACGGCGGAAATTCCTCTCAGGTAAGATGAACCTCTAGGCCTACAGGTGTATGTTAGAAAATGTTTTAGCCTACTACGAGGACTCATTTAGCCTGATACTTCAAATCTGGTCGGTGAATGTTCATTTAAGAAAATCAGTCTGTTTATTGCAAAAATCAAGTTCACAAATACATTCATTAGAAAGAACGTGTTCATTAAGTTAGACCGTAAAATACGAAATTTAGCATATACTTAATTTTTTGGGTGAATTAATTTTAATCGGGGCGTTCCAAGTTGGTGCACACAAAGCACCAGAAAACAAAATTTAACTGGGCACTAGTATCGGTGGAACATTCTTTTACTTGAACGTTGAAATATTGAACATAAAATAGTTCACTTGTTCTACGGGAATGCAGAGCTAAAGTCAGAAACAACACAAGATCATTCGCAAAGGGAGCAGTTGTGTGGGAAATGATTCTGTTTTTCCCACAGAAAACTCCTCCTTGGCGTCAAACAAATGGTCGGAAAAGTACCGTTCACATAGCTTGAGTGCATGTTTTGGAAACTTCACGAGTCACTGCATACTTTATCAGACTAAACGGGCACTAGAGGAAGATCTGTTCTTTCTGTCTATAACAAGGCGCGCTAAATTGGCTTATGTTTTGTTCTGACAGACGTAAAATATATTGTAACTTCTTAACTTTTATGTCCAGTTCAGTTTTATGCGGTAGGTGTGACTGAGATGTAATTTGATCATACGTATTTATGTAACAATTATTTGCATTATTTCTTCTCAGAATTATAATTTGCATTAAATTCGCAGAAATTAACATGGAAGACCATTTCAGCATTTCCCCTAATAGGCCTACGTTGAAATGAACGAGAAAAAATTGTACTAACTTATTTTTGTGTCATATTGTTCGGGGGAAACGGAAATGGTGAAATCCGAAAGTAGGGCAGGCATAGCCAAAACATTTCCTTGCTCCTGGTCCGCCGGCCAGTGTGGAACTGTCACTGACCCAGATTGCGTTTACATGACTCTCGGGCCACCTTGGACAACAACCCGTCAGTCAGAACATCGTTGAACGGATGCAGGCGGACTTTGTGTCCACGCGGTATTTGTTTTGAAATGACCCCAACGCTCTGCTCCGCGAGAGCGGGCTTAATATTTTAAACCCATGGACAAGCCTTTTGAACTTTTTTTTTTTAAAATTTTCATATCCAAATTTCAATTAACATATAAATATTGATTTGCAATACTATTGTCCATCTGTCTATCTAATTTCGTGCTAGTTCTGATGCCACGGATCGTCTTTTCAGGTTGAAGCGTTCTCTTGGCTGCAGGTAGCAGATAGCCTAGGCTACGTGCTGTGGAAGCTGCTTCCAACAAAAGATAAAGCTGCTGAAAAAAAGTGCATGGCAATGTCAGCGCACAGTAGATTAGGGAGGACATCATTTTAATATATTTATTTAGTAGTTTGTTTCAACCCTCTATTGGTTTGAGTATTGCAGTCTGATCCTAGTAGGTAGAACTTTTTTTTTAGTTGGGAGTCAGACTCTTGTGTAGGCTATTTGCATTGAAGGCCAGACATGTGCAGCTAAGTTTTACTCCCATTCACATTATCATTTCAAAGGCTGATAATAGGATTAATATGGTCATATTTACCTGAACATTTTAAGGTAAATACCGGAGTAATGAATGGCTAGTCCAGCGTGTTTTCTGTTTGGGCTTCACACTGCCCCTATTATCTGATTTCTGGGATCGTTCCTGTCTGTACCGCCGTGTGTGCTGTGAGCTGGTTTGTAATGAATATGTGGCACCCCTTCCCTTTTAGGGAGTTCCCCAAGAGCTGCCATGGGGTTCCGTCACTGCGGCACACAGCAACGGTGAGAGAGCCTGGACGGGAACAGGAACCGCGGGACCGCGAGTTGTCATGGTTACTGCTTTGTGAATGCCGCGTGTGCCAAGAGACTCAGTGGGTGCGGAGACGTGGTGCCCGAGGACCTGGCTGGACACAGTACCGGATGCACCTCTAGATTCATCGTTTTTTTTTTTTTTTTTTAAATGGTTTTAACAAGGCCTGTGGCTCATTTCTGAAGTGTTATCAGATTTGAGTCGCTGGGCGTTGGAATTATTTCTGGGGGAAACCAATTTTACGGCAGTACACAGCGGAAAATATGTGATGATTTTGATTGCCTTCAGCTAGGTTTATGAGGCCTGTCAAGATGTGTCATAAAATTTATGCAAAAGCGGATGTGCAGTTTTCACAGTTCAAATGTATTCAGTTGTGTCTCACTCTGTAAGCAAAATGCTGGGATAAAAACCTGTTAAGCACTTTTAAAGTTTGGCAGTACGTTTATGGAACTTTCCAGACCAAGAAATGATTCTGCTTGTGATTTACAAGGGGGACATCACATGAACGAAAATGCATCTGGAATCTTGGTTTGGAAAATTCTATCAGTAGGCTTGGATCGTGTCAAGCCTACTGATTAGAGTTTATAGCATTTAAGTCAAGGGAATGGTGATGAAGACAAATCCTCATCATCATGAGTGACTTAAGTGATTGTGACCTTTTCCCTTTTGGTATTTTAGGGTCCCTAGCCACATCACACCCATCTCACACAGATCCTGGAGGTGCCCGGGGCAGTGGCATTATCCCAGGTGAGCCCCCCCCCCCCCCCCCCCCCCCCCCCCCCCGCCTCACCTGGATAGCAATGTGGACAGACTTGTTTATTAGTGTTTGAAGTACACCCTTGTTCTCCAGTGGGACAGCTCACATCATTTTAGTGTCTGACTCAACTGTAATGGCAGCATAGGTTTGTTCTTCATCCTGATTTCCAGTGCGGGTGTCCCATGCAGCTCTGCAGTGTGGTCAGGCGGTGTGTGTACTAAATTTGCGATTCCTAAAACGGCTGCCTGCTGCACAGGTTGTTTGTGTGCTCTGCCCAAAGCCTTTGCTCTGTCAGCCTGCTGACACCCGCGTGTTTACATCACTCCCCCACACGCAGTCACAGCCCATAATAAGCGGCGGTCGTTGGCCTGCACTCTGCCCACTGTGACACAGGCTGTCGCCGAGGCTGAAAACAGTTTTTAACTCTCTTCCCCTGGCTGTGATTGCTGCCTGCTTTTTTCATATTTACTGTGCAGTGCTTGGGCATTCAGCCTGTTGTTGTTTTCATTTGGTTGAAAAGGCTGTGTGCGCTCAGTGTTTTTTTATTATTATTATTATTATTATTATTATTATCACAGGCATTTAGAAGACGCTCTTATCCAGAGCGACTTGCATTGTATCCAGTTATACAGCTGGATATATATATACTGGAGCAATGCAGGTTAAGTACCTTTCTCAAGCGTACAACGGCAGTGTCCTACCGGGGAGTCGAACCTGCAACCTTTAGGTTACAAGACCAACTCCTTAGCCATTATACTACACTGCCGCCCCAGGTGGTACCAAACACTTTTACTTTGGCTTGATATTATTCCAGAAAGCAGATTTAAAATTTTGGAATTTATTGAAAAAATATGTTTTTTAAGCATGTCTCAAGTGTCAGAATCTCTTAAACTGTGCACACACTCAACTAAACAACGGATGTGGTATTTTTCTTTTTTCTTTTGCTCTGTTCTATGAAACTTGATGCTTGCCCTATTACCTGATGGTTCTTCAGAAATGTGTCTTAATTCTTGGGATGTGAAACAGTCCGGATGTGTTCAGCCAAACACGACATTCCTTCAGCTGGTGATGGTGTGTGACTGTGAGAGTAAACGGAGAGGAGGGGGGGGGGGGGTTTGGACTCTCAGTTCAGTAAACAGCATGTCCCTCCTGCGACTCTTGCTGAGTTTGCACAGTGTTATCAGGAATGTATTTTTTCCATTTCCGTCACAGGACATGGCTGGTTTCCATGGCATTGGCTGGGGAAGGCTTGATTCTTTCCCAAGATTTTTCCTAGATAAGCCCTTTTTTGGCATGCGCAATGTAAACATTCTTTGGCTGCTGTTAGATTGTTGCTCTCTTCTGCCATCTATCGTTCTTCAGGGTTGAGCACAGTTAGCATGTAGTGAAATCTTACCAACTCTGCATACAGCAGTTATAATATATGTAATCGGACTATTAAGGTAAAATGCCCAGGCTCTCATAATATTTCATAAATAAAGAAGAAACCCTGCTGTTCTCAGATAGAAATTGTAAAATTGTGAGCGGTTGTAGCAGAGCTGGCCACTGGCATGAACACTTCATGCACATGTTTAGGGTCACAACCATCTCAGGGCCATACAATTCAAGTCTTTCTTCTAAAAAAAAAAAAAATGTTTTTGTTTGTTTTGGGGCACCTTGGGGCCACAACAACATTCTTGTTTAGGGCCACCAAAGCCCTAGAGCGGGCTCTGGGCTGTAGACTGAGAGGCTGATTGCACGTTCTGTGCCTCTGCAGGTGCGATTGCTGCAGCTGTGTTCATCAGCTTCCTGCTGCTTCTGTATGCAGTGTTGTGGAAGTGCATGCTGACTACACCCAGGAGGTAAGATAATAAATCTCTCTGTCTCTCTCTCTCTCTTACTCTCTCATTTTAGGGGAGTAAAATTACTTGTACAAAATAAGGTGATCAGAGGTAATCATATTTGGATATAAGCATCACCAGATGCTGGATATCTTCCCTGGTGATGCTCTGCCAGGCCTGTTCTGCAGCCATCTTCTGTTCCTGTTTGTTTATGGGGCGTTCGCCTTCAGTCTTGTCTACAGCGAGTGAAACGCATGCTAAATTGGACACGTCTCCAATCAGGTGTTTGACCTGGCCCGTCAAGAACATTCTACTTTTTGGCTGTGAAAAATGAAATGCTTTCACAATAAACTGTACATGATATTGTGTGTGAGATATGAGTCCAGTATCTAAGTAAGGGTTTTGCTACAGACAAAATGCCTTAATAGTGGCATTGTATTTAAAATGACCTATTAAGTAATGGAGAATCCAGCTGAAATGAAACATAAGCTTTAGTGAACTCTGAACTCTGCTGCGTTAAATCGGAGCAACACTGTCGCACCCTTCCAGGAGAGAGAAGAAGAAGAAGAAGAAGAGGAAGAGGAGGTGCAAGGGTCGTGAGCAGAGGCAGATGGTGTGCTGAAGGGTGGCACTGCAAAGCTTTGGAGCTTTTTCTGGGGGGGAGCTCAAGAGCATCTACTATTTTAAAGGCTGCTGGAGTAGATGGGGATTTCCCACTGAAAGCCCTCTCTGAAAACTGTCAGTGTGAATGCCGCTACACCCAGCCTCTGTAGGTTTCCTACACCGATAAATACGCTTATCTCCTGATGAACAGGGGTTCTTCTGCCCGTCTGTCTGTTGCACATGCAGTACCAACATGTGCATGGCGTTGTTTTCCATGTTTCACTCAGAAGGCAAAAGTCTGAAGTCCTTTTCGCTGCAGAAGGCCTAGGCCCCAGAGATGGAACTGAGTTCACTTTCAAACGTAAGGATGGGGGTACTGAGGGGAGTTTCACAGCATTTGTATATTGGGAATGGGCTAAAATGGAAGTTCTTTTTTTTTTTTTTTGAGATTTGAGATTTTTTGAGTCTTGGGATTTCCAGACTGTGGTGAATGTGCATTTTATGGGGGTTGTCGCAGATAAATGTTTGTGGGGGGTGGGGGGGTGGGGGGGGGGGGGAATGCTGCAGTGTTGGATTAAGTGTGTTCTTCACAGTGGGTCACCGTCTGTAATTTATAGCATGAAAGAGGGGCCAAGCACAGTGGAGTGTCTGAACATGGTGTGTGTGTGTGTGTGTGTGTGTGTGTGTGTGTGTGTGAGTGAGAGAGGAGGATAGAGATTATAGTTGTGTGTTGGGGGGGGGGGGGGTGAATTGTTTTATGTGTTTCTATTTTTCGTGCTTCCTAACACAAACTTCAGTATATTTTCTCTAATGAACATGTTGATAGATTGCAACCCATAAGTCTTCAAAAAAAGAAAAAAAAAAAAAAACTTCAGCCAGTGCTGCACATTCCCAAGATAAGATATCTTATGACTGAGTCAAGTTAATGTGTGACATGTATGTTTTTAAATGAAATGATTAAAATGTGCTGTCAAGTGAGAAAAATGTGTGGTGATACTGTCTGTGACCTTTGTGGTGATGATACTGGGCTAATAGTATAAAAAACAAAATCAGAAAACATCTTTTTGAATGTACATCTTTTTATAGTATTCTATATATTTACTGGAAATCACAGAAAAGCTGAGTCGTTTAAAATATATGTATATATATATATATATATATATATATATATATATATATATATATATAACATAGTACTTCTTCAATCTGAGTAATGTTACGTTTCTGTGACGGACAGGTCACATTCAGTTACCTGTTCTAGCAAGCTGGCCTGTTTGCCACTGCAGGCGAGACACAAAGGTAAAAATATAAATAAATACAATTTTACTATCCTCATTCAATCACTTACATTGAGACAATATGTCCTTATAATCAAAGTATCTTGGCTTTCTTGAAGCCTGTATCAAATCGAGCGGTTTGTACCTTGCCCCTGTCCCCCTGCCCCCCCCCCCCCCCCCCCCCCCCCCCCCCCCCCCCCCCCCCCCCCCCCCCCCCCCCCCCCCCCCCCCCCCCCCACCCCCCCCCCCCCCCCCCCCCCCCCCCCCCCCATCCCTATTAGACAAATATTTTTATTCAACATTTTTAGAAACATTTTTCAGTGTCCCTGAAATAATGGCACTGGTAAACACTCCCCGCAAATTCAGGCCTGCAAGTGACATTCTACAGACTTCTTGTTTTGTGAAATTAGTCATTCTAATTTTTGTCTGAAATTTTTTTCCAAGTCCACTAGGGACTACACGTTTGCATTGCTAATTTGCTAAGCTGATTCTTGTATCCAAGACAACGTATACTTTGATTAGTTTTAAAACATGGCACATTTGTGCATATTCATTCTAAAACAGCTGAGGTAAGGCACTTTGCTTTGAGCAGTGATGGGACAGGAAGTCTTCCTGAACTCTGTTGTGAATATGCTTTCAATCACCTGACCCATATGAACCAGTCAAGTGTCCTTGTTCTCCAAAGAACATATTGGGTTCGTTCCAATTGCTTTTTTTCCCCTCCTTGCATCTTTTCCTCACTCTTTACCTCCACCCATCGGAGAACGCGTGGAAAGGAAGCAAGGAAAGGACTTGAGGATGGATGAATCGAGATAGCATGCATTAGGCAAATGGAACATCCTAGTTCAGTCCAGCGTCACCTTGAAGCCACGCAAACTACACACTTGGCAGATGGGGAGAGGTGGATCCACAGGTCGATGACCTTTCGCAAAGGATGCACTTGTGTTTCCTTGCTCAAGCATCCTGTGGGATGGCCTCCGAGCTCCTCGTTCCTAACTCTTTCAAGGAGCATTTAACAGGTTGGAATGTCCTTGAAGATGGCAGACCTCGATTGATTTCTGGGTCAGGCAAGGACCACGGAGACAAGGATGGATAAAATAAGTGACAGGAATGAGCCCATTGATTGATTCTGTACAGTCATTGATGTGCACCACCTGTTTTGAGGACTCACAAAGCCCCACTCTCTTCTCACTGGCTCACCAGTGTACAGTAGTGCAGTGCAAAACTCCAAGCACCTGGTGACAGGGGAAGTTCCAAGCAGCAACTCATTAATACAAACTGCAGCAACACATACAACCAAACGGTGTTTGCTTACAGCACAGAAGAATGCAATAAGAGAACAGAGAGAGTGAGATTGAATAACCAGCAGTGAGATTGTTGCAGCCAAAGCAGAGCTGCCCAGTCTTGTTTGCATAATATGACACCTGTAAGGATCTGCTGATAGATGGTGAGTTTTGGTGTTGTGGCTGTGGTCATACAAGGTGCTGAACAGAATCACCCCAGACTTTGTCCTGGTTACGGAAAAAACAATGGTGGGAAGGCACGTTTTGGCTTAGTTTTTTTCGGACAAAATGGCGGAAGTTCGGCAACGGAGTTCAGAAGGTGGTCGCTACAACGGCGGCGTTTTCAGCCTCGGGGGCCTTGGGGACGGTCTCTACCCCACCCTTCGCGTCACCGTTTGGGGCCGGGCTCTCCTTGCTGTCGGCGAAGCTCAGGTTTTCGTACACGTGGTTTTGTTTGGACGCCGTCTCCTCCTGGGCCTTCCTCTGCTGCCGCAGGAGCGCGGCCCTGTTCACGTCCGGTCCTGCGGAAGAGAGAGAGACAGGCCTCTGGGTCACCCCTCAGAAAAATTCAGACGGGGTCCCCCTCAGTTTGTGGGCTGGGTTCCAGGGCCTCAGCAATGTAGGTTGAAGCCTGACTGTCATTAGTCCACGCTAGCCACATTTACACAATCAGGCCAGCCAGGTCAGGCCAAAAGCCTGAGCCAGTTCATGCGTTTTAACATCTTGCCAAAGAGTCAGACTGCCATTTACACGTCCTCTATCCTTCCTGAGGTGCTGACAACATTGAAAGATGGTTGCTGATGTCTGTATTTTGGCAACACAAGCTATCTGTGATATCCTACCCGTGAACCTGCCCCTTTAATGTGATTGGTCGCTAAAGTCCACAAGTACCTATTGGATGTCAGCAAACACTAGCAGACACTCGTCGAACATTAGTTCAATTGGAAATGTGACTTATGATTATGAATTCACAGTGGCTGGGTACAGTTGGCTTCATCCTATCAGGGATATAATTTATGTGTGCAGAGGTTCCTTGGATTATAGTTCCCCCCCCCCCCCCCCCCCCCCCCCCCCCCCCCCCCCCCCGTGATTGGCCAGACACTTACAAGTTACCATCTGACATTAGTGAGAGAAAGCAGTTAATACGTCTGTTGACTTCCTGTTATTTCCATTTTACAGGATGGAGAAATGGACAGGAAGAGCTCTAGTGGAGATTGTTCTCATTCTATCTATGTTTAATCTGACTTCAGGCTTTGTGATTCATGATACTAATTTAATACTTTAATACTAATGTAAACAGGCCTCCAAACTGTTGTTTTTATTGAAGTAATACACTCACGTGGCCCTTTCATTTTCCTTTGTATGGTAGAGAGTTCTTAGCTTAACACATTTTTCTTGTTTAAATATTTGTTGTGAATACAGTATTTTAACTGAGTTAAGTTCATTCAAGTCAAATGCTTTGTGTACAGAACGTTTTACATGGTAGAGCCATTTGAGAGTTATATGACAGAACTCTTTGTGTTACTAAATTAAGTCCAGGTTATAGAGCATATGCAAGGGCAAACTGGCATTGATGAAATTTATTTTAAAATTCAGAGGAACACCATGTTTAGAATGGATGCAAATGTTTCCAAATCCAGAAATTAATTCTTCCTGCCGATGATCTATCTGGATTCTTATAATTATATCTTTCGGTCTCTGCTGTTTTTTAAAGGTGCAGTTTTTTTATTTTTATTTAACCTTTATTTACCCAGAGTATGTTCGCTGAGCACGGATGCTCTTTTGCAGCAACGCCCTGCTTCACAGTCATACACATTCACACCTGGGAGCAGTTCTAGGTTATAGACATCATAGAGGTGTTTGATATACATTGTTCTGTGAGTTTGTAGATGCACTGTGTATGGTGGATGGTGAATATTTTGTTGGTTGTATATTGCTGATTAATGTCTGGCATCCTTCCAGGCACTGCTGTATGTAATTCCGATTCAAGTATGAATCTTCCTCATGTGGCTGCCATGCAAAGATACTAATTTCTGTGGCATGTGTGTGAATTTTTTGACATTTTTGGCTTCCATGCAGATGTATGAATGTCCATGGTATATGATAGGGTTCTGATTCATGGGTTATCGTGCGTGCGTGCGTGCGTGCGTGTGTGTGTGTGTGGATCTGATGCACGGCTATGAACATCTGTAGTGCGTTCTTGGCTCTGAGTCCAGGTCTGAATGTCTATGGTGTGCATGGAGACCCCCTCTTACCGAAGAAGCTGAGCAGGACGGGGAGGAAGATGAGGCCGTGCACCATGCCCAGCAGCGTGATGACGAGGTTCAGCCGGAAGAAGAAGATCTGGATGAGCTGCGCTTTGGCAAACGCCAGCACCACAATACCAGGCAAGTTTGTCATGGCGACGCCTGAGAACACCTGGGGGTAGTGGGGGGAGGCGCATCGATCAACATAATTAGTCCGTAGGGACAGCAGTAACACACAGTGTTTGACCTGGTCACACTCTTATGAGCACTTCCATCTTGTTTCAGGATCATAAATTAATCAGTAAATTAATCATCTAATTATGTATACGTTAAACCAATTTTAACCATAATGCGCTCACCGCACTGCCCATGTTGGCGGTGGCCTCCTTGGCTCTCTCCACTCGCGTGGGCAACGTGCTGAGGGCGAAGGAACGTGTCAAGTGGGACACAAACTCCACGGAGATGCCCACCGCCTGAGGGGAGGAGCCAGCTTTTTAGTACTGACCAATCATTTGGACATACCGTAGAAGCTGTAGTGATGTCATAATGAGCTTTCATGACCAGAGCAACAAGTCATCAGTAACTCACTGATTCGAACCAATAATTATGTTTCACCACAAAGAGCTATACAAATTATTTGATTGGTTCCAACAAGTCAATGATTCACGGGTAAACTGGTTCATAGAGCCTCATTCCCCCATCATTAACATTATATTCATCCACACAAAGAGCACTGTGCATTCCTCAGATGCAATCACCTGCCAGCCAGTGAATATGGCCTAGATTCACTCCACATTTTCCCTTAAATAATATAAATGCTATTAAAATAAGAACAAACTAATAAATACTTAGAACCCTGTAAAGTATTAGATTCTTTAGACTAATGGTTGGGGAGTTCAGCCAATAAAATGCATTCATAAAATGAAATTAATTTGAACTGTGTTTGTGAAGAAAAAAATAGCACTTGTGTTCATTTGTAAAGCATCACTATACTATAGCTTTTCTGGAGCTGCTTGCAGTGTATTCTCTTGCTTCATACCTTTGTAACCCCCTGAATGCCCTGAAACCTGCCATTGTAGTGCTGAAATGTCATCAGACTTACACTGTAAGTGTATAAAATATCCTTCATCATGCACAAAACCATCCGGGCTAATAGAAAACATACACTAAAACAGAAAAACTCCAGAAAGTGAACTATGCCTTTAATGGTGAATGTTGATCAAATCTAGGTCTTAATTCCACACTACGAGCTAAACTGTACACTGTAATACAGAAGGCTTGGGCCAGTCAGAGAAGAGATCCAAATAAACTTTTTTTAAAATAAACTCATCTGTTAAACGCATTTTATATTAGATAACAACACAGTGTGTGGGATTTGGAGTGACTACTCCCTTAAGTGGGAGGTCTCTCTGGTTATCTAAATCACTGAGGAGCGTGGGAAATTTCGAAACCCACAGGGATAGAGGCAGAATCATCAGAGAAAAGAAAAAAAACAGACCGTGACCAGATTGATGAGGGACACGGCGTTGTAGTCGATCCCCCACAGGGTCATGACCCCCACGGTATCCACGGTGATCATGACGATGGTGAGCAGGTTGAGCAGGCCGGAGCGCAGGTCCATGCCCAGCAGAATGCAGCACACCACGAAGGTGGGCAGCAGGCACAGCGAGATGTTGAACAGGCCCTCCGGCACAATGCTCAGGTACTGCTCGTAGAACACGTACGTCACCCTGGGAGAGGACAGAGGAGGCGCTGGTCAGCCAATCAGAAGGGCTCACAGTAGTGACCGCGGAGACTCACTGTAGTACTGCAGTAAAAGCCAACACATGAAATATGGTCGCAGAAAGATTTTACAGCCGTAATGTTACTATGTGTGCATACAGATTAGCCTTACTTAGTCAGGCTCAAAACCTTATGGCACCAGGTTAACACTTTTGAATATGAGGCAAATCCACTAAAATCTCGAGGGATGTGCCTTGCTAATGAAACAACGGTTTTGACTTACAATGGCTAAAACTTGGTAGAGCCAATCAGATTGCAGGAAACTGATGTCCATACAGTAACTTTCCCTTTCAGGTGCCACAGAGACGGTATCTGGGGGATTTCTGAGTGTATTGGAAATCATTATATTGCAACTACTGCAGTGTTTACAGTTTAAATATTGATTGACAGGTATTGATGGGACCATATAATAATAGCTTAAAAAGTAATGGTTTACTCAGTACAGTTGTCAGTCCTTAAAACATAATGATGCCACTCGGAAAGCCAACGGCCCCTAGCGAAAAGGAAACGGCAAAGGTGGGTGTGGTGTAGACCTGCGGGGAGGCGCACGCACGTGTACGGGAAGACCTCAAAGTCAGGCGAGGTGCCGGGGACCTGGCGCATGCTGAGGGTGATGTTGGCGGCCAGCTCCCTGGCCACCCGGAGGGCGGCCGTGAACTCCTGGGACGTGGTGAGGGGCGTGTGGTACGCCATGAACCTCGAGGCTGCGGTAGGAAAGGCGTCAGGAGGAAGTCAGGAGCTTCGCAGCTTGCCAGTGGCCATGTCACCCTGTACGCTTGTCATGGTGGACTGCTGAAGCTAAGCATGGCTGGGATTGGCTGGAATGACTGGAAGAGGTGTTTGTGTGGCATTCTTCCCTCCGGACCAAACAGTCCAGTGCCCACCGTGATGGGGACACTGTGCTGTCATTCCGATAAGATATTAAACCAAGGTCTGTAACTGGCAAAAGCTGTCTGAATTCAAACAGTATGCTTTCTCTAAGGGCCTTGATATCAAAGTTGTTCATTCTCAGTCACCGCCTGTCTCATTTTACTGTCAAGAAAACTCTTTGGCTCAAAATGCATATAATCTCCTGTATAATGGTGAAAAATGTTCCTACCTATGATTTCACCTTCTTCGTTTCTCACCACTGCCTTGTCATAGGCTCCCAGGCCCCTGTGAATGATAGAGAGAGAGAGAGAGAGAGAGAGAGAGAGAGAGAGATGGCTCTGTTATAGCTCCATTGTGGCTCTGTTGCAGTTGTAACCCTGCCCCCTGACCTGACCAGCAGAGTGGTGAGTGCATAATATCTAAAGTGAAGCCAAGTATCACACAGTTCAGTACCATTTAGAAAAGCAGTGTGTGATATGAACATTTGTCGTGCCGTAAGTCAAGAAACAGAATTATTTTGGCTTTGTTTCAACAATCATTGGTCATCGGTGACCAATCATTGGTCACTTAAAAAATATATTTATTTGTATGGAATACAAAGTATATATTTAAATTCTTCCAGGCATAGGGTCAGTACAGGTAAATAGACCCCCAAAAATGTTTGTGACATTTGCTTTGAGATGGCCAGCTTTTGAGTTCAGTGATTTCTGCGAGGAGCTGCTAGCTCTTTTCTGCCCAGCAGGGCGGCGATCTCACTCACCCTTTGGGACACAGAAGGTCAGGACGGTTTCCCAGGAAGTCGGGTAGGTACTTATTGAACTGCTCCACTGTGGGCCGCAGCACCCCATTTTGGGGAGTGCTGACGCACCTCTTCCCACATAAGAACGCACCTGCAGTCAGCAAAGAAATGACACGTTTGCCAGTGTGTGTTTGTAATCAGGTCCTTGCTGTGCTGGGTTACGAGGACCATACTGAGGTATGATACCTACTCTGATTGGCTGGACAGAACTGCCCTGTATTTGGGCCCAGGGTATACAGACGACAGCATTTAGATCCCGGGTTGAGCCAGTCAATGAAGTCATCGACCCATGAGGATGCTGGGATAGCCAGGTATGATCTGAAAACAGGTTTTTTATATAATGAACCAATAGGACGCTTAGTCGGGCTACAGTTCCACCTGTCTGACCTAATGAATTAAGCAGTTGCACTTATCAGAATGACTTGTGTGTACATTGACATGCAGTTGAAAATGACTACTTTGGTCAAACAGACCATCATTCTGCAGCCTACATGGTCCATGGTCCTGAATCCCGTTTGGAGGAAAATGGCACATTTATCGAAGCACTCAGTGGTGTACTGAATCTTCTGAGAAAGGGGGGACGACTCACTTGTCGGGGTACTCCGTGGCATACTGAATCTTCTGAGTCAGGGAGAAGGGGTCGCAGCCGACGCTGGAGCATACTGCATCCATGCCTGCCACCGTGGTGAAGTTAAAGCCCCTCGTGGTGACAAAGTATGTCGGGACGCCTACCTCAAAGTACTTGTATAGGTACTTAAAATATTCCAGCATGTAGGAGTCCTGTGATTGAGAAAGAGAGGGAAGGAGGGAGAAAGTCAGACAGACAGACATACAGAGAGAGAGAGAGAGACAGACAGACAGACAGACAGAGAGAGAGGAGAGAAAATGAGAAGGAGGGGGAGAATGGAGAGAAAAGGGAGGGAGGGAGGGAGGGAGGGAGAGGATGTGCATGTGATCAGCTGAATTCATATTGTCCCACTGATGGATACTATGTGTTTGTGTGTGTGTGTGTGGTGTGTGTGTGTGTGTGTGTGTGTGTGTAAATAACTGAGCAGATTGTATGTATGTAAATAACAGGGCAGGGAGACCCACCTTAGGCATGGCCAGCTCCTGATCCAGGCCCACCGTCACATGGAACATCAGGAAGACCGAAGCGCAGAACATGAAGAGAAACAGCACCATCTGAGGGAGGGAGCAGAGCATTGAGGGTGGGGTAGGGCGGGGCGGGGCAGGGTGGGTTGGGAGGGGTGGGTGAATAATGAAGATGAAATCATAATTCAATCTCATTTTTGATGAGGAGTGAGACCATGTGATTGTCCATAGGGCAGCTGGCTCTCACACCCATTCCCCATGCAGCCAGGGGTTTGAATGTGGTACTTTCTATACAAATACAATCTCTATCTGTAATTCTCACTGCTTTCCCCCTGTCTGAATTAAGTGAATGAGTACATCAGGAGAGTGGGTTACCTGTTCTCCTTTCATTAAAAAAAAAATCACAATAAAAATAGTTTCAGCTTTAAATCTGCATAACTGACACATACAGGTATACAAAGTGCTGATGGGAATACATTTGAATAGGTACTATGGCAATTGTGCACTCAACATTTAGAACATTGTGAAGCTGGGGTAAATTTGCAGCTGCGTTACCATATTTGGCCAAGGTAAGGAGTAAAAGTGACCAGATGGGGGGAAAAAAGGGATCATGAAAGGAAAAAAATAAGAAGTATGCTCAAAAAAAGACTTGTGCGTTTTGAGGCCAGTAGCAGGCTGTGCGCTGTTTTTCTGTTGGCAGGTGAGCGTGCTGTCAAGGAAAGAGGGCGGCTGAGAACTGAAAATGAGGAACAGAAGATGTGGAAGAATGCCCACCAGCAGACAATGAGAGACAGGAGTTGTCAGAAGAAATAACAAAAGTGAAGGTAAACGAAGAGCAGACTGGTTAAAGCAAGAAAGGGAATGTGAGTTTTCAAGCGAATATGAGCAGTATCACAGAGCCAATGATGGGAACCGTGGAAAGGAAAAGTAAAACGAAGAACTGAATATACAAGCATATAAAACTGAATACATGTATGGAGAAGGGAGACGTAGTGTATCAGCGTCAGCTTCTGATACTTATAAGTCCCCGGGCGAGAGAACCCCGGCAAAAGAATCTCCCGGACGGTTGCCGGGGACGGCAGTGTACGTACCACGGTAACCCTGGTGACGGGGTGCAGCAGAACGGGGGCGTAGTAGCGCTTCATGGCGGGCAGCAGGACGCCCTGGCCGTGATTGGACGGGCGGGGGGACGACACGGTGACGCAGCAGGCCAGCTCGCAGCGCCCGGCGTCCTGCCGGCGAGCGTCCAGGGACAGCAGCGCCACGAACGCGGTGATCTGGAGCGCGAAGTCGAACAGCACGGCTAGCGCCGCGTACAGCGCGAACGACTTCACCGCCGGCATGCTGCTCAGCGCCCCTGAAACGCACACAGAGCACAAACACCCGGTCAGCTTCACACCTGCATTTAACCTGCTTTCGCTGTTCAGATGTGCGTAAAACGCGAGTGGACACTCCAGTAGTTCCCTAAGAATTTCCGATTAAACCTGTTGCTAACTCTGTTAAATGAAATCGCACGAAACGAAACTTTTTTCCTGACGATTCACTGAAAATGTACAGTCAGCACCACAATGTTTGGGACAAAGACGTTCTTTTTCTTGATTTGGCTCTGTACTCCACAATTTTAGATTTGTAATCAAACAATTCACGTGTGGTTAAAGTGCACATTCTCAGGATATTTTATACACTTTGGTTTCAACATGTAGGAATATATATTAGTATAGTACTTAAAGATTATTATAGTATAGGTTTATACAGACCCCTCAAATCAAGGGCCAAATCAAGATAAAAAATATATTTTTATTTATTTATTTAGCCTTTATTTAACCAGGTAAAAGTGACTGAGAACAAATTCTCATTTACAACACTGACCTGGACAGTGTCTGTACCAAACATTATGAGCTCACTCCATGTATGTGACTGTATGTACATTTTTTTTAGTTTGTGAAAGGTTTGTCAATAATTTTGGGCCCACTATTCATGGACATACATACGCACACACTCACACAACCAGATGTGTACACACATACATGCATGCTCATGTGTAATGCGTTTGTTGTTAAAGCCAGCAGAACGGGTAATGGGACCTCACCCAGGAAGAAGCAGATGGACTCAGACATGCTGCAGAGGAGCATGCTGGGAGCCACGTTACCCAGAACTCTGCCGATCTGTTCTTCTCTGCTCTCTCCCAGCCTACGCTCATCTCTCTGAGGGGGAGAGGATTTACAACTTTTACACAGCAGCTCTGGGACCTTTCATCAAAACCTGGCCATCAGTGTGGTAAGCCCCTCATAATTTTGAGCTTAAAGGACAAATCTGCTTTTAAAAATGCGTGTAAAAGATGTTTTGTTGGTTTTATTTTAAATTATTTATCCTTTTAATTTTCCTGAGTGTTCCCACTGAACACAAACCGTTTTTCATGCGAGACCTAACCATCAGTGCAGTGCAGTGCACCAAAAACAAAACCCAAGAAAAAAAAAAAATCTAAAGAGCAACTGCAGATTGGACCAATCAAAACAAAAGATTTCCAGGACAGAAATAATTAGATTTAAAACAGGCTCATTCCCAGTTACCGCAGGGAGCACACTGAGTTTGAAGTCCCTCAAAGAAATGTCAAATTGTAATGAAAAATGTATGTAGGTTGGGGGAATTGTTTGGACAGAGATAATGAGTTAAGATCATTCATATGTTCATATGTCATATTTCTGAGCGCTTAATATGTTAATGTTGGGCCGCATTTTGTTAGTACACACAGGTGTTTACATATTGTAAAATCTACAGAGAAGAACATTGTTGTCAAAGAGGGCTTGGGTTCCTCAACTTAGACCCTTGTCTGTTAACCTACTCTCTTTTTTGTCCACTTCAACTAGCCACTTTAGTTCTCTGGACCAATAAATAAATAGATCATTTTCAGTTTACCAGCAAATAATAATAATAATGAATTATTCTTAGTTCTTAAATGATAGGAGATCCCATTATTTCATTTGTAACAATTTAATACTGAGAAACAACGGAACTGAAATTGGTGGCTGAAATTTGACCTGAAACTGAAATGTTTCTAACCTGGTACTCCAGCACCAAGATAAAGATGTTGTCAGCTCCCACTGCCAGCACCAGAAAGGGCACCACTTGCAGGATGACCAGGGAGGAGGGCACTCCGATCCAGGCATAGAAGCCCATGGCGGACAGTACCGAGCAGCCCACCACCAGGATCCCGCCCAGGCCCACCAGGAACTTGGAATCCACCTGTGATACAGCAGTGCCACACCGCCATCTACTGTAAGTCCTCCACTATGACTCACAACTACTAAACCACTTTTGGGGGGAGAACTAGGCTTCATGAATCTCCTGAAGCCTAGTTCTCATAATGCATGCAGAACAGAATCACTGCATTGATATGGAAGGTTTTCATTTGGAGCAGCTGCGTTTAATCTTATCCCAAAGAGGCTGATGTAAGTATCAGCTTTTGGTGAAGCCCTGCACTAAACGCCCAATTTAACTCATGAACTTACTTAGTGCTAACTAGTCTTCAATCAAGGCTTCAGTTTGTTGAATCAGATGTTTTGGTGCTAGGATAAAAAACAATGCAACACCCACACATGTAAAAGACTGGACACCCCTGGTTTAGAGCATCCCTCTCTCACGTATTGGACCGCAGCAGGACCATTGTACCATTGGGTTGCTGGGGCGTGTCCTGCTTACCAATATGCGCTTAAAGGAGGAGTACTCCCCGAGTGCCATGGCGATGTAGACGAAGATCACGGCGTAGCTGATCATGAAGATGGGGATATCCTCCGCGGTCGTCCGGTTGATCTCATCCTCAAGCGACCTCTAGGGCAGGAGAGACCAGAGTGGTGAGACCAGAACGGGCAGACCAACGGGCAAGCCAGAGAGGAGACCAGAACGGGCAGGCCAGAGAGGAGAGACCAGAATGGAGAGGTCACAGCAGAGAGACTACAGCAGCATGTGTGGGCCAGTATCTATGAACTGACTTGTCTCTCTAAAGGAAACCCTTGTCTCTTCCTGCCCCCTGTTGTTGTACCATTCCATGTATGATTTGTTTTCCTTGATTACTCTGCACAACATCTTTGTGTTCATATACGTACATCTATCGGTATTGGTGAACTGAGTGATGTTGGGGTGATTGTATCACTGTCATTAACTATTTAAGGCGTGAGTCACAAATAGGTAATTAGAATGTTCTTAACTGAGCATTTGCATGCTTATGTACTGCAACAAATTAATGGTTTTTAAGAGCTACTGGTAATTAAGAGCAATAGAGTTATAGAAGAATCACTTCAATTTTGAAAAAACATTCCAGAAAAATCTATTCTTCAAAGAGTTAAGGTAAAGTAGGTTCTAAGGAGATGGCTGTACCTCTGCCATGTAGGCGAATGTGAAGTTTGTGGCTGGGTTCCTCTGGTACTCCTGAACAATGTCCAGGAACATTTGCTCCCATTTCTCTACCAGTTTATATTTGGGGGTCCCCCTCTGATAATTATTCAGAGAGAAGGTGAGGATCAGAGCTTCTGCATTGTGTAGTCTTCATCTGGGGGGTTGAATGAGAGAGTTACAACTTCATAATTTTTAAATAAATAGGGCAGACTTAAGGAACAACAGGAACAAAACATAACTAATAATTACCATAAACATTGTTCACTGAAATAAACTGAAGTTATAATGATGAGGCAGGTGATTTGGAGTCCCTCACACACACACACACACACACACACTGCCACATCTGGCCAAACAAAATGTCAGCCATTGTAATACAGAAATAATATCTGAGATCAAAGAAGATAATATCACGAGAAAGCTTGAGGAGGCTGAATTCATTATGAGAGACTGTTCAGCAAAGAGTTTCTGAAGGTAATGTGAAAAATAAAAATATCGATTGAGATAAATGGGGGGGCGGGGGTTCATTACAAACTAAAAAATAAAAATAGTTGGCAAATGCTGTCAGCACACTACTGGGCGAAACTCTTTTGAGGTACTTGCTTGCCAGGCGGTCTCCATGGAGACCTGTGAGTGACACTTACTCTCGTATCCACCCACAGCCAGGAAGGGGAAGACCGGACCCCCGTAGTCTGCCATGCAGCTCAGGCCCAGATCTGTGATGTCTTTGAAAGACAGGGGGAGCTGAAGGTAAAAAAAGACAAAGTGTGAACATGTGCGGTCAGCACTCGCAGCATTCTTCTATGTCTCTAAATATTGTTTTTTTTTTTTTTTTTCAGGTGCACCAAAGCAGGCAAAAAATATTTTCCACTCGTACTGCTGAAACATAAAAATAGAGGAACTGAGCATTTTGTGGATTCTGGCCATAGTTATCGTAGGAACATTTGCTATTCATTTTAAATTCAGTTGTTCACACCCAATAGCTTCTAGTGTATTTATATTTCCTATCAGGTTTTAAGTAAACTGCCCCCAGCCCTCTGCACTTAATTGGCATTGTAAATAGTTTTTAATTCAGTGGATTATGCTCATATTTTCAACAAAAGACTGTCTTTCAAACTATCACTTTAATTCACATAAATAAATTTTTAAAGTAAATTATATCGGACATCTATTGTGTTACTATCACAGATATGAAACCTTTTTTTATGCATAATACTTGCATTTTCAATAATCATTGTTATGGATAATGCATTCATGATCGACCTGGATTTGCATGCCTGGAGCCCAACCCTCAGCACAGTTCTCTTACTTAACACAGTAAATGAAGTGGTCCCTCCAGTCCACCTCCTGGGTCACCCCCAGCTCTGTCATGTTGACCTTGGCATTCAAGTTGGCCACGCTGTTCTGGAAGTACTGGGGCAGGCCGTTCACAGCACAGTCCGTCAGCGATGGGTTCCCAGGATTCAGCGGGGCGAAGCAGATGTCCTTGAGGCTGGCGGTGCGGTTCAGGTCGTCGGACCAGAACTCGATGGCCTGGATCCGCTTCTGCAGCTCCAGCAGCTGCAGGATCAGGTCCTTGGAGATGATGCCACTGAAGTTGTGCATGCCAAACAGCAGAGAGTCGTAGGAGTGGCTGGGGTAACCGGGTGCGGTCAGGATCAGCTGGTTGGTGCGGAAGAAGGGGTCAAAATGGCCGTCGTGGAAGTCCTTCTCTCGGCGGGCACGGCTGTTGGGGGCAGACCACAGCTGCACGGGGTCTGTGGTCAGTTCAATGTGCATCATGCCTGCTCCAAAAACTGCCACCACCGCCGCTGAAGCCAGCAGCACCTTGAAGGGGTGCCGAGCCATCAGAGTCCCCCACCTCTGGAACACGGAACCCAGGAACTCCTCCGTAGCCAGGCTGTTCCGGTCCGTGCACGTCACATCCCCTGGGTCAACGACCTCATCCTTGGCCTCGCCCACCTCGTTGCTGTTTTTGTCCTTAACTTTGGTCTTCGCCTCCGCGGCCTTGGCGGCGCTGCGGCTGCCGCCAGGTCCAAAATGGCGTACCGCCAGAAAGCCCACGAAGGTGACAGAAAGGATGACGAATACAATGAGGCACACAGCCAGCACGCCGTCCAGTTGACCAATCAGGAAGGGTGGGGGAGGGGGTGGGGGCGGGGCCACAGCCGGGCAGGACTCCACACAGTCCTGGCAGGAGCACGCCTTGCCACCGGTGTCCGTGGTCTCGTTGCACCTGAGGGCCTTGCCCGCGTAAGGCGCGATTCCCGGGGGCACGGGGGCACCGGGGGGGATGATGCGGAAGTCAATATCGAGGGGCGCCAGCCCATTGCTGGTGTCCCCCTGGAAGTCAAGCCAGCGCTGTGGGGTGCAGAGGCTGGCGCCATAGCGCCCGCACATGGTGGCTATGGCGTACCCGCCCGTGGCTGGAATCCGCACGTTCTGGCAGGACTTGAAGGAGGCATCAATGAACGTCTGGGAGACGTAGGAACGATAGGCCACCACAGCCTCCTTCTCCTAAAACACAAAAATGTAACAACGTAAGAACGGCTTATGATGAAAACAGAGAATCCAGCATTACATCAAGCTTGGCCTTCAAGTCAAGTCGAATAAATATGTATTTATGCAGGACATTCTATAAAACACAGGCCATAGTACGCTTCACAGTGTATCTGGTCCAAAAAATCTCCCCAAACGAAACCTAAGGTGGCGGTGGCAAGAGAAAAAGTACCCTTGGTGGGAAAGTAGGAAGAGGCATTGTGAGGAACCAGGCTCAGTTAGGGGGAGCCCATTCTCATTTGACCAGCCCAGAGTGCAGGTCCACAGTGGCTAACATGCTCAGGTCAAGTTTAAAAAAAAAAAAAAATGGCATAGTTCTAATGACTTCAGTACCCAGAAGGTCTCCGCCTCCGCTACAGTACCTGGCCCAGGATGGTGACGTTGATGGTGCGCAGGATGGTGAGCGTCTGGCTCTGGTCGGGGCTGCAGGTGGTGATGCAGTGCAGGTGGGCGAAGTTGTCGGCGCAGGCCGGGCAGCGCACCAGGATGGCCTTGGACAGCGTCAGGCTGTTCTCCAGCGAGGAGAGCTGGTTCATGGAGCAGCAGGCCGTGGTGTTGCCCTCCCCGCGCGCCAGCATGGGGCACACCTTCTTCAGCCGCTGGTAGTGCGCGCCCTGGATCTGGCGGGCGGGGCTGAAGTTCACGCAGGGGATGATGGGCTTGATGAGGCTCCCGTTGACTGAGGGGTTCCGGCCGCACTCCTCGTAGAAGGAGCAGTAGCCGGGCTGGTTCTGAGCCTCCGCGGCGACCTGCGGAGGCGAGCGCAGCGCGGTCAGAAACACACGTCCACGCGGAGCTTGACCGCAAAGCAACCCTCGTGTTTGTTTTGACAGGGGAAAAGTGCACGGCAGGGAATCCCCCAGTCTAATCCAAAATGGACTGATCGTGATTTTCACATGGTGACAAAGGTGAAGGGAAGTAGAACCCTCAGTCCCTCTCCTTTGCCCTAGTGCTGTTCAGTGTTTAAGAAACTCTTTGTAAAATCCTGATACGGCCTATAAGCCTTACCGCCGTGTGGTTTGACTCACTAAAACAGGCTCAGTCAGGTGCTGTCCCTTTCACAGGTTAGCCTCGCACGTGGCCAAACCCCTTATCACATGACAGGCTTGCACATGGCGGATGAGCAGGTTGGCTTATCTAATCTTCAAAGGTGGTAATTGAATGATTATGGCCTCTGGTATCGGCTGTGCAATATCAGTGGCTTTTACATACAGTACTTTGTATAGTATAAATCACCAGAGTAAGAAGGTGATGTAATCTAATCTTAATAATGTAGTACATTGAAACTTGTCATTGTCATTTCCAGTCCTGCTACACTGTCTGTACAGCACTGTAAAATTTTTCCAGTAGCACGTGCTGTCTTCAAACAGTTTTGTATTTCCCTGTTCCTCACAGAATACCTCATATAATGCATGCATATTTTAACTTTGGGTTTAAGTTTGCTTAATGATACATGATGACTGATGATCGCGAGGAATGACATTTCGTTACCGTATACCATGTATGTGGAAATGACAAATAAACAAACTTGACTTGATCATGGAAAGTGGTTTTTCAGACTGAAATACCAATTCTGTGAGACAATCAGTGGCAGCGACTAATTTTGTGTAACGAGGATGGCTGGAGAGGCTCCTTCTGTTTTATTGATCTGAGCAAGAGCTGATACGGATGAAAAGTGGGGTAGATAGCTGCAGACGAGTTTCCTGAAGGCTCTGATTGTGAACTTGTGGCATGTTTTATCCGCTGTGTACATACAACATTAATAAATGGTGTATTTATGGTGCGTCCCAAGTTCTGTGCGTGGTGCCACCCAAACCACAAAGGGGCTGGGTATTCCTGATAAATTCATTCTTTAGGGACTGTTTGGATTGTTTTGATGACAAGATCACTAACTTCAAAATTAGTTGATATATTTGTTCTTTGAAGCACATTAAAACAGTGTGATACTTGAACACCAAGAATCCAGTATTCTATTTTTGTATGTGGCATAAAAAAGATTTATGTAGATTCAGGGTGTGTTGCATGAATCTCTTTAACTGAACATAAGTAATCTAATTTATCTGGAACTCAGGCTCTGTAGATATAACTCTGCCCACATGTCCCCTGAACATCCTCCCTGGCAGTCATGTCAAATGAAAAAAGCCTAAGGCTTACACAGAAAGCATCAATCATACAGCCATGAATGGTTGAAGACTTGTTATTGCTCTCAGTGGGACTACAGCCTGAAATAAATACATATGTTCCTAATTACAGGCAAATAATTAGAATAATATTAGCAGTGATTATGGTCATTTCACACCAAATATTGTCTTGATAGTTTGATTTGAACATCAGCATTTGCTCAGTCCATTTGGCACAGAATGTGGAGTAAATTTAAACAGTAGACTGGAGGATGGTCTTGAACTGAAATCAGCTCATTTGCGATGCTAGTCCACTTAAGATTTTGTTCAAGTATGAAAGCAAATGCCTAAAAGCTCCAGTGGGAAAGAACAGCCCAGGAAGAGTCCACAACTACATAGGTGAGGTGGTCTCCTAAAATGGCAAGTTTCCCCTTATTTTTTGAAGCATCCCCATCTCCACATGTTTCTCATAAATGTTTGTATAAAGGAGCGTCTTCCACAGTTAGATGCAACTTTCAGAATCTCGCATGCATTTACTTTGCGATTGGACCAATAGCATACAGGGACATCTTCCAGAAAATGTCTGGTACAGGTCAAAGGCAAAGCTGCAGCATGAAACTGGCGGATGTCAAGTAGGGGAGAGTGGGGCCAAATCTAGCAGGGGGTAAAATGTAACACGGACTTTTAGGTAGATGAATTGAGCTTGAACAACGTATTTCAGGTTGAACATGCAGAATTACCAGATGTAATTTCTCACCAATGAACAGGAGGAGAGATTCATAAATATTTTGGGAGATATTGCCAAAAGTCTGTTTTGGCTATATGCAAGTGAATTTTTTTGCCGGAAGTGTTTTTTCGGGTAATGTATTTTGTGTGTATGTCAAGGAATCCTGTCTTTCAGTGACTGGATCATATAGTTTTGATATAGCATGCTAGCTTGCTGGAATTACTAGCCAGGCAAAAGTGCAGACACTCCCCTGCAGGCTTAAACCTAACGGAGTTGTTAGCTCGTTGTCAGTGGACGACTGATTGACCAATTGATTGGATTTGTTCAACTCAGACCCGATCCTCATAACTATATTTAACTCAGCTTTAACTATTGGCTACGTGGTGGCATGTGGCATCGACTGTCACAGCTGTTTGGATCTAAAAGACATTAGACGGGAACTGGAGAATAATGTACAGTCTTGTGATACATTTTCACAGAAACAGGTAGGCCACGAAAACCATATAAATGTAATAGAAAAAATACATTTAAAGACTTGCCTTACTGTGTGTTAACCTTTAAAGCTGTTAAGACTGTTAGTTGTACCCTCCACCGCGTTTCTTTTTACCCCATCATCAAGGTTAAATGTAACATTTCACTCTTCGTACCTTCAGTCAGATTGCGATGCCCCAGAAACTTCATTGTGGGGTTGTAATCATAGCCAAGGGATGTAGGATGTTTGTATAAAAAAATGCTTAATCTATCTCCAGTAATATTTTTTAGAATTGAGCCAAATACAAAAAACGTTATTTCCCCGCTCACCCCTAAATGTTCAGCCACTGGACCAATACCGAGCAAAAGAACTTTCTTATGTTTGCAGTGAAGTTTAATCAAGTTTTCCTAAACTGAATCTAAACTAAACTGAAAAAAAGATGTTTGAAAGCACGTCAAGAAGCAAAAGTTCAACTGGGTGTGAAATGGCCATTTCCCTTCCCAAACACTGCAAAGCATACTTCCAGTTACATTCTCAAGTTCATAAATACCATACTAAACACTCAGAGAAACCACACCCTCCCGGAGATTCTGCACCAGGCATTGCCAGAACTCAACTCATCCTTGTTTTATTATTGCACAGTGTGTTTTTTTCTGTTTATTTGTAAATAAATACAAAACTAAGACTGTTTATGTTCTTTGTGAAGTAATTTCAAGTTGTTAGCAGTGTAACAAAGTAGCCAGTGTAGCAATGCAATTATACGATACCAAATTGGGAACTCTTAAGCGTACTTGCACTTTGGTGCTCTACAAAAAAAACAAAAACTGATCTGATCTAATATGAGAGATGAGTACCTTAATGCTATAACAGCAGAACATCAGCGTCTCACAGCTGAAAACCAATCGGTAGCTTCAAAGATGTCTTACCAAGCAGGCGAAGAGGAACATCGAGGCGACGACGGGGGTACGGCTCCTCTTTGGGGGCCCCATGCCGCGATCCCACAGATTCTGGCTCCCGAGGTGATGGGTGACAGTTGGGGAGATTTGGAGCAGGAGATGGGCGGAGGGGGTAAGCCTGAAGCTTGACGCGTCCTTGTGAGGGGCGACCGAAATTGTCTGCAGGACCCGTCGTTCGGTGTGCTAGTTGATGCACGCGAGAGAAAAGAGACACACGCGCAGGGAGAGATGCGGACCCCCCTGTCCCGTCAGTATCAACGTTATTAACGTCAGCCATCTCTTATCTGGCCTGATGGTGCAGGCGGCCAATCCCAGAGCTCGGGCCCGGCGAGGCGTGACTGATGATTAACTCACTGGGATGGCGGTGACACCTCGTCGGTGTCTCTGGGTGTGAGGAGAGAAAAAAAACAAAAACTAATCTCCTCTCGCATTGCCCAAAGCCGCCACAGGAAACAGGAAAAAAAAACCTGCCCCCCCCAGACTTCACCTCCTCTTTGACCAGCTGCGTAATGCTTTGCGTTTCTGGAACACTTCCGAATTCCCTAGCAATGGATGCTACCTAACTTCTTGTAAAAATAAGTAATTAAAAAAGTAACTGAAAGGAATTTAGTCAGTGGTGGAAATACATTCCCTCCCATTCAATATCGCAAGCCAAACCTGTTTGGGCAGGCCATCAAAATTAATGATGATGTACTTTTTATCAATCGAAATTTACAGTATTCCAGAGGAAGAATCCACAAACAAGCTTTTAAAGGAATAATTGAGAAGACAGTTTATGAACTATGATGTACAGGCACATTTCAATCTTATAATGATGGTTTAGTCAAAATTTACTTTAGACTAATCAAATTCAAAGTAACACACAATGCGAAGGCCATGGTTAGCATGGTGGCTTTAGTTTAGCAGCTTTGTAGCGAAGAAGGTGCAATGCTGTTTTTTCTGCTGGGGGTCTCAATAGGATACAGTAAAATGCAGCAAAACGGGCATTTATCTTATCAGACTCTAAGCAAGGCTGTAAACTTTGGACGACCCGCTAAAGGACAATCGAGGATCTCTCCGAGGTCTCTCGTGGGTGGGGCATGGGGTGGGCGCTATCGCTGTGCGTGTTCCTTTTTGGGAAAATTTTGGGTTTTTTAAGGTGTTGTTAAAGATTCAAATGAAAATAATTCTGTTGAAACAGTGGCAGCACACAACCTACAATGGCAAAAGATAATATTTTTAGCTTAATAGTTTTAAGGGGGAAATGTGGGCATTTCGATCAACGGAAAAATCCACCCCTTCAACTCTGAAGGTCTGAAGTTCCTGCCGAAAATATTCATATGGGCTGAAAGCTGGGCAGGAACTGGCAGATAGGCTTATTGTGTAGTTTTATTTCAAAACAATATCTTTCCGGCATGAGTTGCAAAACCAATCAGAATAGATCCATACAGGTAGTGAGAAAAAAAACAATGGAAATGCATTGCTCCAACAGAGAAGGGTTCTGGTGTTCAGTAGTGGCACGGGGTGCACTCATCCATTTTGGAAGCAAGGCCAGTTGTCAATTATCAGCTTACATAATTGTATCGAATGGCCGTCTTCACTTTGCATGTTAAGGCATTTGCTGTCCGTAGAGAGTGGTGTCGTTCACGATGGCAGGGCCTTCATCCACAGAACATGAGGTCTGTGGACAGTGGCAACCATGTCATCGATATATCATAGCCTTCTGAGTCACCAGATCTGAATCAAAACAAGCAATTACGGGTACTCTGAAATTATACCAGAAAACAGCTTTGTTCACTTCTAAGTTCCAAAAGAGTTGGGCCATATTCCCCCAGAAAAATTCCAGATGTTAGTAAATTGAAGGCAATGGCACAAACAGGTCACACTTTGTATACATGGCCCAACACGTTAAAATGCTTACACATTGGTGTTATATACACTATCCGTTTCACTCCGCTCTTAAAACCTGTGCTGATAACACAGACAGATTTTTGATTAGACAAGCTGCAAATTGTGATAAGAAATGGGAGACACTGCAGGTTTATACCTGTTCTGAGCTCAATATTCATAACCCATCTCAGCGTGGAGCTGCAGATCTAGGATCAAGTTTCTCTATCCACTCGCATCATATTCACTGTGAGCTAAAAGCCTCATCTCATCATAAATGGACGGAAGAGTTTGAAAGTAAAACACTCCCAGAATTCCCCTGGCTAAAGGAAACAACCAGAAAAATATATTCTAGTTCCTCTTTGACACAGTCACTGGGAATATTCTTTGATCAGAGTGAATTACAGTTACTTCAGACCAATTCACAATTAAACCTGTGAGAGTTATGGTGCTAATCTGTGGATTTGTGCTCAGCACATGTGAGCATCACAGAAACTAAAGATCCTCATAGGGATACAGGATCTAAGCAATGATCATCTCACGTGGTTTCCTCTGGGCAAACATTCACTTCTGGGAAGTAGTAACTGTATTAATTATTTGCCTTTATCTACCAAACTTGGGAGGTTTCTGTTCAGAAAGATGATTCGTCCATTTTTTTCACCTGACCTCATTTATATTGAGTGTATCCAGTCAATAAGACTTAAAAACAATAATAAATTTGCGTCACTGTTAAAATGTTTTAAGGTTTGACAGTGCATTTTATTACCCTGTTTTATTAACCATGTTTGTCTTTTTGAGACGAGAAGTGTTCAGCGCTACGCAGCTGCACACGTCTGCTTATGATCTTTAGTTTTGCTTATAACAACCGCATCATAGCACACACACAAATATTACTGTTATTTTGATTCCATGTCTAATCTTGAAGACCCAGTTTATTTCATAGTTAAATTGCAAACATGTTTCATCAGACTACCCTAGGTGACACACATAATTTACACAAATTTATCTATTAACAAAATGTATCTAAAAACTACAATCGAAATAGTGGAGATTAGGTTTGCTTTTGTGGTGAAGCAGGGAAATAAACTATACAAAAAGGAATGCAATCTACATTATATAAAAATATATACTGTGAGCTCCATAATATTTGGGAAAAAGACATATTTCTTCTTGATTTGTCTCCATTCACTACAATTTTAGATTTGTAATCAAACAATTCACATCTGGTAAAAGTGCAGACTCCCAGCTTTCATTAAAGGTTTTTTCATACATTTTGGTTTCACCATGTGGAAATTGAAGATATTTTTTACATAGGTCTCCCATTTCAGGGCACCATAATGTTTAGGGCAAATGCCTTCACTGGCGTTTCTGACTAGTCAATTGCTTCCATAGTGCAGATATGAGAGCTTTCAGTATCTAATCTGGCTTGTAGACGTTTGATTGCCTTTGGTCTGTTATTTATGTTTGCGAACATGAAGACTAGAGCTGTGCCAATGAAAGTCAAGGAAGCCATTAGGAGGCTGAAAAAGAAGAAAAAAAAGTCTGAGACATTGGCCAATCTTTAGGCTTACATTGACTGTTTGGGACACCATTAAGACGAAAGAGAGCACTGGTAGGTCAAGGAAGACTGAGATGTTGATGACTGAAGAATTTTCATCATAATAAAGAAGAAAAAAAACCTAACACCTGTACAACAGATCAGAGGCACTCTTCATAAAACAATCTTGGATGTGTCAGTGACAACTGTCAGCAGAAGACTTCACAAACAGAACTACAGAGGCTATAAAATGTGCAAGATGCAAGCCATTCAAAATTAGGATGGCCATGTTAGTTTGCCAAGAAGTATCTAAAAAAGCCTGCAGAGTTCTGGAAAAAGGTCTTGTGGAAAGATAAGACCACAATACACTTGCATCAAAGTGATAGCAAGAGCAAAGTGTGGAGGCCAAAAGGAACTGCCCAAGATCCAAAGCACCCCCCTCATTTGTGAAACATGGTGGGGTGTTATGGTTTGGTCATGTATAGCTGCCACAGTTAATGGCTCACTTGTCTTCATTGATGAGCCCAAGTTCAACCAAATGCCTTCGAATTCATTGGATGACACTTTATCCTACAGCAAGACAATAATCCCAAACATACTGCCAAAGCACCAAAGTTTTTCAAAGCCAAAAACGAGAAAATTCTTGACTGGCCAAGTAATTCACCTGATCCAAATTCAATTCAGAAGGGCAAGTATTATGAAAAAAAAACAAAAAAGAATATTGCAAGCACCATGTGCAATAAGCGTTGAATATTATTGGGCGAGTGCGTGCGCCTGCGGACGTGTGAAGTCAGGGGGTTTCTTTGTGTGGTTCACTACAGACTTCCTTCACCATATAACCAAGATTAACAAATTTATCAGCTCCACTGTAACTGCATTTGAGCCTGTCAGCTCCTTTGTGGACACAACATCATAAAAAAACATATGTTCCTGTTGTCCCGCCCCTGCACTCTCATTGGTCAGCAGGCAGGGTTAGGTGAGGTGTCCCGTATCTGCTTTGTGATAAAGGCTGAGGCACCCCGTGCCTGTACTGTACTGTACTGTAGACCATAGTCTGCTGAGACCACTTTATCACTGCCAAGTAAATGTTAAATTTAAATTATTAAAATCATTTCCCAGACATACCTTCAGAGAAAAATATTTTCCACTTATCCTTCTGCACATACGTGTTTATACATACGCGTTTCAAATTTCTTTAAAAAACATAATTGCAGTATTTAGACCATCAGGCTTTAAAAAAAATTTCCAAATAAAAAAAAACTGTACAGAAGAAAGTTTTGACAAAGGAAAGCATTGTTTTTTTTTGCATGGTTACTGGTTCTATATCATTTGTGTTGTATGATGCAACGCCTTTCTGGTGTCGTTCTCATTGGCTGAATGAACATCTGCTTTCATAATTGAAAGTCTGCACTCCATTGGCCAATTAGAGTCATCTGACCTATCAAGTTATTTTGATTAGTAGATGGACTCTTTAAATCTGACTTGGTATTAGATTAAACCATAAATATGATTATGTGTGTTCAGTGACTGGGAAGCTGGGTTGAGCTGAAAAACTATAATGTTTACTGTTCACCACAGCCTTCATGAAAACTGCAGAAGGCCTCTGAGCTCTGAAGGAGAGAGAAGTCCCTCTCTCCAGCCTCATGGGTCCGTTATCTCCAATGGCAACACTGCAGATAGGACCAACGCGCTGTGTTCTTCAGATCACCCCTCACCCGCAGGCCTGCGGCGGGAACCTGGGTAGAGATAAACGCGGCATTCACACACAGGCGAGTGCACCATAAAAAGCGATTGATGAGCTGATGGAGGGGCCCTGAGATGGGGGGGATGGGGGGGGGCGCGTATCTTGAAGAGACGATCTCGGATATGTGCAGCGGATATCGCTGGAGGTGGTCTCCAGGAGGTCAGGGAGCCTTGACCTGACAGGACATTACTGCAAATAACGTGCAACGCTATCAGTTTGCGCAACAACGTCATGGACCCATTCACAGTGTAACATTTACAATGCTTCTGATAGTCCTCTACATGCACAATGACAAGCCTGTTTCCACAACAGCGGTGCTTTACTCTGTGCACAAGATGAAAACTTATAAACCGTACGACTGCTTGCGATTTTCCACATGGGGATTGATGTTACATTTTAGCATGTAGCAGACTTACTAATTGCACATTTATACATAAAATCCATTTATAACAGCTGGATATTTTACTGAAGCAAGAACCTTACTCAAGCTTACAATGGCAGCACCACAGATTGAAATCAAAAACTTTGGTGTTACAGGCACAGTTCCCTAACCATTATACTTACACTGCCGCCCTTGATTCGACAAGAATCAAGAGGTGAGAACGTACATTGTTACGACAAGAAAAACAAGTTACACAGAGTAGCCCCTTCACAACTTAAGCCAACTGTGCTTGCAACAAAGCTTCGACCCGCATGGCCTTCATCTGATGAAAGAGGCCTGTTGTGAAGTTTCTTCAGTCAGACAATGGCAAATGATACCTAAGGCATGGAGAACACTAGGCCGTCGGGACGGTTCCTCAGAACCCCTTCATTTTTAATATACATATTCCTTACCTACCTTTAAAGACTGAGCCTGAAGCTAGAGCTCCAGATGCAAAACGGTTATTGAAAAAATAAATGATCAATGACCATCCAAAATGGCAGGCATTGAGGCATCATTTGCAGATGCCTGCGTCGCTGGGAAAAATAGAGATAACAATCTCATTCTTTTTGCAATATTACAAGGGCAAGCAAAGTTATCCATACCTTAAAACAAGCCATCTATGCAAAATAATGACTAACAACGTATGCCGGTGGTGATACATCTTCAACAGAAGAAAATCACATGGGTATACAGTATTTTTCAGCCTCATTCTTTCATAATTTCATGGAGATATGTACACAGCTAATTTGTGGAAATGGATGGCATTCTTAAAATACTCCTTCATGTTAAAATGATATATTAGGTTGTATATGGTTATGTCAACTGGAATGTAATTTTGTCTTTGGCCACCAACTGAGCTGGCTCAGTGTTCCAACAGAGAAACCACACTTCTGCAAACTACCACCACACATGACTTTTCATTCTAAAACAATTTTGCTGATCAAATTTTCATACGTACTACATTCATATTTTGGACAAAGCTGTACTTTGTGTTCATTTTTGCATTCTGTATAGTTACCATAAATTAACTTGCGTTTAGATTTTTACTTATGTACAATCAGATAAAAAGTTAACCCCCCCAAACTGTCAGCCATTTTGGAACATCTTTAGACCCCTGTATCTGGTTAAATCATGTTTAACATGATACCTGGTCTAAAATTCAGTTTTATTCATTTTAGTGCACACTAAAAGACTCCCTGATGGAAGTATGAGAAAAATTGTAAATGGAAGACTGTAAAATGCCTAAAATTCCTGGTTGAATTTTGATGGAGACCCAGTGACACTTCTCAAAAAATAAATTCCACTACAGACAAAATTGGTATTACGCTGCAAGACATTTGCGCTCAGGCATTCAAGGCAAACCCAGGTACTACCATAAAAAAACTACATACAGAAAAATTATATTCCCAATGAAAAGCTGTCCACTCACTTATTTTCCCTCAGTTCTCTTCCAAAGAACATTTTTGGTTTTTTGTTACCCTCACCTCCCTCAACCATTGCAATAAAATAACCAAAACGTAATAAAAATCCTCACAATTACTCAATTCACAAACACCCATATCTGCCTAAACAAAAATCTTCTAATTTTACATACCAAAAGAATCTCCTTCCACTCTTTGCAAACAATCAAAAAGGACAGGGTATAAAAAAGAAAGACTTTTTTTTATTTAACAGAGAAAAAAGTTCTCTACATAAGCTCGAGATATAACCGGACACTTCAAAAAGGTATGCATGTCGCCCCCTTCTGGCTGCAGGAGGGAGAACAGCACACACAGCACATAGGCTGAGCAGGCTGAAGGCGCTCAGCGCAACACATTACATCACACTGCTTGGAACAGCAACGGGATTCTGCTCGAGAGAAAAGATGGGTGGACATGTGTCAGGCAAGGGACCCAATACAGCTCCGTTATCCAGTTCTGACCAAATGCAATTCTTTTTTCAACAACAGCTTTGATCACATGTTACCACTGACCACACAGCCAGTTAAGAGATAGCATATGTTAGAACTGTGAAACAGGTGACTGAAATTTTTTAAAATAGCAATCCAATTCAGTATTAAACCAGACATCCCCATAAGGTTTCTGAGAGTCAGTCAGTTGAACCACATTACTTGCGGAATATTTCCTTTATCCAAACAGTTACGTGTTATGTACCAAGATCCCGATATTTCTGAACTGACCAACCCTCTGAAAAATCCACAGCCTGATGGCACTTCTGAGTTTTCTTGAAATGACAAAACCGGAGACACAGGCATGTGTGAGCCATGTATTCCAATCCATGTGGGCAGTGCTGGATGACACCGTGCTCCAACAAAGTCTGTGATTGGTCCATGTTGAGATTAGTGCATTAGGACTGGCCAGGCTTGCTGCCCTTCCCTCGCCCTTCTTCCCTGTGTAGCGGAAACTCTTCAAGGGGTTCCTGCCTCTGCGCTGATGCTGTGGGAACAGGAAATCACTTGCCAATCACTGACACAACAGGAAATGACATCGCGTACAGTATTACTCATGGCACAGAGGGGGGAAAAGGAATGAAGGATGAACAGATTTTAATGCATTTCATTTTTTGCATATTTTTTTTCACTACATTTGACTTGCAGAAAAAAGCTTTGCTTCAAACAACACTCAGAGGAGAACACACACGGCTGGCCTGTAACAGGCATGCCTCACCTTGAAGTTATTTTTCACAACGCCTGGCGGCGCAGCTTTTGAAGGTCTCCACCTCTTTTTCCTTCCAGTGATGGGATTGGTTAAGCCTTTAAGAGCCGACGGGACTGCAGAACGGTGCAGAAAGCACAATGTCAGTCTTACAGGCCAGCGCAGGGAATAGCACCAACACCTGAACCCTCCAAACAAACAAACTGCACGGATATTCTGTGCGGTCCATGTAGGCATGTGCGCACGTGTGGTAAATGGACTGCATTTATATAGCGCTTTACAATTGATGCCTCTCATTCACCCATTCACACACACACTCACACACCGATGGTGAAAGGCTGCCATGCAAGGTACCAATCGGCTCGTTGGGAGCAATTAGGAGTTAGGTGTCTTGCTCAGGGACACTTCGACACACGCCCAGGGCGGGGGATCGAACCGGCAACCCTCCGACTGCCAGACAACCGCTCTTACCTCCTGAGCTATGTGTGCTCACATATCATGTGCTCATGTACTGCGAGTGTGTGCCTGTGTGCGTCTGGCTCCTACGACAGCACTGTGTCGCGGGCTCCTCTGCTCACCCAGGTATTCCGGAACGTTCTTCAGGTGGGGCTTGATGACGGCAGGGTGCAGGTCGCGGTCGTGCCTCAGGAGCTGCAGGTCGCGGGGGTTGTCCTCGAAATACGTCTGAAGAGGAACGAGTAGCAAGCACTCGGGTGAGCAATCAGTGGTTCGATTGCCTGTCCCAGCTCCCCACAATACACCAATTCAAATACACTTATACACTTCGGACAAGAGTACCTGCTGAATTAAATGGAATGTAATGCCATGCAATGAATATACCTCTACCAGCAGAGACCACCTCACTCACCTTGAGTTTTTCTGAATTAAGCAGCTCCTGTTTGATCTCCTTCAACCGGGCCTCTTTCACTGCCTGTTTGGTGACTGACCGCATTGCGTCCTGCAGTGAGCACACGCACGCACACACACACACACACACACACACACACACACACGTGCACACACACACACGCTCCTGTTCAAATATCAGCCTCTACACACGCCGAGGTCCACCATTGCAACAACAAAAATGCAGGCATGCAAGACTTAAACTCATTACTCTTAGGACTGTTGTGAGCATTATAACACTTCACTTCGCATTTTTTTCCCCACTGAGGTCCAAGGGGCCATTCTCACAGGCCAAAGTCATCATTAGTGGCTAGCTATTTGTCAGAGGTGGTTGCCAATAGTTTCTTTGGCAATGTTACCAGGAAGATTAGTTTCTACTAGGAAAAACCAGAAGACTAGGATCCACTTACCCGACACCTGTACCGGAATCCTTCGATCTGCTCCATTTTAAAGCTGTACGGTTTCAAGGCAGTGTCTGCGTTTTCTGAAAAACACACAGAATGGAAGACATTACCAGCCAAGTGGTGCCCCTTCCCAGGGACGTTACTCTGAGCCAAGAGCACGTAAAGAGTACAGCTAGTCGAACATTACCACCAAAAGAAATGTAAAAGTAACATGGTAGTTAAAGCCATTCAGATCCTGACCCACTGGGGTCATTAAAGATCAACTGGTGATGAGTTGTGGTGATCATACGCCCTTCAGTTTAAAGAATTCTCAGATCCTGAGACTACGTAAAGCTCCATGTAACTGCAATCCATCATTATAATGTGATGCTGTGCGGACCTCCCGTGAGCGCATCCTCGATCTGGGCCAGCAGGGGGAGCTCTGTGTGGGACACGAAGGAGAGGGCCGTGCCGGGGTTGTCCGCTCGGGCCGTTCTGGAGAAGACAAAAGAGCAAAAAAAATCTTTCGGGTGAGCCCCGTGTCCCCGTGCCCCTGCTCATACTGCCACAGCCTTTGATTTCATCGTTTCTTAACGTCTTCGCGAAGCGAGAACACCTCACCTGCCGACGCGGTGGATGTAGGAGTCCACGGTGGCGGGGAGGTCGAAGTTAACGACGTTCGACACGTTCTGGAAGTCAACACCCCTGGATACACCGTACTCCATGTCTCTACCTCTGAGGACACAGAAAGCAAACGCACACACACACACACATAATTAACAAAACAAACTAGAAATGATCTGCATATCTCATATGAATACCTCCCTATTCAGACACTCATCCATCCAATCTCAAACCACTCCTCCAAAAAACGGCTTCTGCGATTACAGCCATTATTATAGTATTTATTTATTTACGCATGTTAAGATTTGTGCTCCTTTGCGTCTCTAGTGTCGTCCTAGATAGCACCAAGACGAGTGCTGTACCGCACATTTCAGCACACAATACCTCAGGTCACTTTCTCGCATGATGTGAAGAGGGTTCTAATGAGCCTTGCGTTGCTATTTATAGCGTTACGATCTACCCTGTCTTTGAACTTGTGTTTGTCCTAGGCTTAGATTCAATCTATGTATGTCCCCAACGTTATCTTGCCATCATGAGGTAGCATAAATAAGGCTAATGTTGTGTACACTTGGTCTTGTTTACTGTAGTCTCGCATAGCCAGACCTATCCCCACACTTCGTTTCAGCGCTGGAGAAAGGTCTGGCTGAACCCATTATCTTTCCAGTATAGGAGGAAAAAAAACACTCTGGCTTGTTTGTATTTCTTTAAACCAATCACAATCATCTTGGGCGGCGCCAAGCCCAGGATGCAGCGACGGTGCCCTTGCAAAAACAGTAACACGCAGATAGCCGAAGCGGAGGAGAATTCCGACTGAAATAGTCGGCCAATGGCAGGCTTATACCCACAGTCTATATCCTGGGGGTCAGACTAGTTTACGGTAACGAGCTTCGACCCTCGGAAGGTGCTCAGGATAAACGTATCGGCCAGACGGATGAAGCGCCAGACAAACGTCCTGAAACTGAGACCCACAGGTTTTCGCACTGCCTGCCCCTTCGCTCACCCTCCTCCATTCCCGGCATTCTTCTTCTTCTTCCTCTTCTTCTTGCCCGTGCCCTCGTCCCCCTTCGGGGCGCGCTGGGATTGGCCAGGCTCTGCTCGTCAGTGGCGATGATGTAATTGTAGAAGCCCTGGTTGAACTGAGTGATGATGTGGCACCTTGAGAGGAGGGGGGGGGGGGAACACAGTGAGTCCTGCTCACAGCTCCTCACCCATTCAAAATGGACAGGGGCTACACAACGCACTGACTGCAACAGAATACTTCCCAAAAATACATAATCATTATAATTATTATCACCTAGACTACATGAGGAGCTAAGAGCAGAATATTACCTGGAGTGCACAGGCAGCTCAGAGCTGGATATTACCTGGTGTGCACAGGCAGCTCGGAGCTGAATATTACCTGGAGTGCACAGGCAGCTCGGAGTTGAATATTACCTGGAGTGCACAGGCAGCTCAGAGCTGAATATTACCTGGAGTGCACAGGCAGCTCGGAGCTGAATATTACCTGGAGTGCACAGGCAGCTCGGAGTTGAGCACGCAGGCCGGGATGCTGAACTGTTCCAGGAAGAGTTTGAGGCGGTAACATCGCTCCACGGCGCTGACGAACAGCAGGGTCTTCCCCCGGACCAGGCCCAGCTTCAGCAGCGTGTAGATCAGCAGGAACTTATCTTCCTCCTCGCACTGCACGCTGTACTGCTGCAGCTGGGTGCTGTCCGGAAGCTGGGAGCCCTGCAGCTTCAGGGTCACCTAGGAGACACCGTGGTAACGGGATGCCGTCCATTACCCCCAGAGCACTTCCTCACCGCCTTTCCTTCACAGTCCCCAGTGTACGTTCTCACGACCCCCAAAAATTCATCTCAAACACGGGAATCAACCCAACGAGAATTTCTAAGTTTAGCCCCAAATCACTGTCCCCACTGTCTCTCCACACAGACCCAGCATGGTGAAGCCTCATTCCCCAGCACTACCTGCATCGTCACGACTACCAGGACGATGGATTCATTAGCGTTGCGCTACGCAGCCCGACTGCTACTCACAGGGTTGTGCAGCACCAGCTCCTTCAGGGACTGGACGTCCTCGTTCAGAGTCGCAGACATCAGGAAAGCCTGGTAGATCTTAGGCAAGTGGCTACAAACAACCAGACGGAACAGTGGGTCAGCATCGCAGGCGAGGAACAGAACAGCCCGCCACTCGCACAACCTTTGGGTCTGCGCATTCTGATTGGCTGCACAGGTGGGCGTGCATCACAAGCATTTGTCACCCTGTGCGCTCACTCAAGAAAACTAAAACATACCCAAAAATGTGCACGTGTTGTTGTGGGTGCGATAGTGTGTGTATGTGTGTGTGTGTTTGTGTGTGTATGTGTGTGTGTGCTATGGGTGAGTGTGTGGCAGTGTGTGGGCCATACACGAGGCTCTCGTACCATAACAGGCTCTTGAGGTCACTCTCGAAGCCAAAGGAGAAGATCAGGTCGGCCTCATCGATGACCAGCATCTCCAGCGAGGACTGCAGGTTCATATTCTGGGCACTGAGGTGGGCCAGAACCCTGGAGGGCGTGCCCACCACTATGTCCGGCTTCTCCATTAGGATGGGCCTGGGCAGCAGAACGTACATTCAACGGAAGCATACGCGTACAGAAGCACATACTGCATATGCATACACAAAAACCCGAACATCCCCTAACCCAGAAACCCTTTAGGAGATGCCAGGTTATACACCGCACTGGCTGCGTGACTGACCTCTGTGCGGAGAGATCGGCTTTCCCGGAGATGTCGGCCACCCTCACGTCCCTCGCGCAGAATGCCGTCAGCTGGCGCACCATGCCCTGGACCTGCTGGCCCAGCTCTTTGGTGGGCACGAGGATCAGCGCCCTCACCGCCTGCTCGCGCACCGTCTGCATGGGCACACACACCAACCGCTAAGTTCTACGAAAAAAACTGCATCGCTTAAAACTACTTCAATCCGTCTAGATTGTAAAACTGCTATTACTAAAGCTATACTTCAAGAGCAGAACTAGAGAACAGAACAGCCACAGCAGTCAGAAATAACCACTAGGCAAACAGCTAGATGTTTTGGCTAGCTGACTAATTTGTTGCGTCTTTACGCTGATACTGATTTCACCTGTTTGGAGGTAAGGATGCGCTGGATGATTGGCACTGCGTAGGCAGCGGTTTTCCCGGAGCCGGTCCGAGCCCGGGCCAATAAATCCTTTCCATCCAACGCAAGAGGGATTGCTTTCTCCTGTATCAAGGTGGGCTGCGCCCAACCCAAGTCCGCCAGTGCCTACAGAGACATGACCATCACCAGTCAACGAAGAGCAACATCAAGAAGTAGTATCCAAGGTAAGTCACTGTTCACTTAGTCGGATACAAAATATATAACTAGTCAGCTAGACTGAGAAGTTGTTATGGCCATATTGATAGCCATCTAGCCAACTTGCTAGCTACTTAGCCTTTTGGAAAGGCAACGCAGTTTTAACAATACAACTACAAGCCAAATATTCACTCGTCAGATTGATTTGAAGTCTGACTACTCGCTATTCACATGAACACGGTAATTAGCACACAGGGTCCATTTTCATACCTTCAGCAGGCGATCATCCAAACCCATCTCGTGAAATAGCAGCCTGTCAGAAGCCATTGCTCACACGTGTGTCCCGCAGCTGTGCGTGTGGGGGTCGAATGCAATAGAAAGCTTGAAAATTTCTGAGATTGTAAAACTACGGCACAGGGAGAGGAGCCATCTAGCGTTTGGGAGGAAACCCTAATATATTACTGTATAATTTATCGTGTCAAAATTACATTATAATTTGGAGAGACCCGAGAAATTATAGCCAGGCTAATGGATTTCGTGTCATGTTCTTGCGTGGGAAGCGTTTACGTTGAATATGCGAACTTTCGGATTTCATCGCCATGTGAACATTCGTTGTCTTTCTGGGAAACAGACTATTATACACACAGGTGGCAGTAGTGGATAATATTTTTCTTTAAATAACATTAAGTATCTGAATATATTTCAGTTAACCTCACTGGTGCATATTCGCATCGGGGTCGGAACAACAGAAGACAGCGCTTGACATTTGAAGCACAGAGTATAAATCCTAGTGCTAGTAAAATTATTACTTTTAACCCATCACATTTTCATGTTACTTTATCAACCGACCGACATTCAACATATTTTACCGATTACAGTAATAGCCTATTATTTGTGCATACAGGAATATTGGTATCTTCGCATTTACATACATGGTCAGTAGATGGCAGTAGTCCATTTAGAAAACGCTACTGGTGTTGGTGAGAAAGCCAATACGTGCTTTGTGACCCAACAAACAAAAGCGGCGACCAGGAAAAGGAAACTGAGCCGGATTTGGAAGCAATTGAAAGTAAGCTACTACATGCGCTAAAATTATGAACTTGTTAGTGGAATGAAACTACTGCGTTCATGCGACGCAACTCCTGGCTGTTGTTTTAATAACTTGATTTAATTACCTTGATTACTTTTTAGGTAAAAAGGTGGTCTTGCTGTTGCGAGTTTGCTAACGTTAGCTAGCTAGTTAAGTGCATTCGCAGTGAGGCTTACTGCAGCTTGGTGCCCGACTGACTGTAACTAGCTGGCTAACTAAATAGGCAGAACTACTACTAGTAGCTTGATCATAATCAGATAGACGAACGCAATCTGTTTCTATGGTTCAGTGAAACGTTGAGCTTGGTCGATATGTAGCTAGGCAGATTCTGTAACGTTATAGCAAACGTTAGAAAACTAGTCGGGGAACAAATTTGATCGTTGTTTCATGCTGTGTGTTACTTATGTCTACACTGAATAAGTTAGCTGCAGCACAGTTGGCTTGTTAGGGGCGTTGATTGATATCCATCTCTCATTACGTTTTGATCTTCGATTGTATTTCCACTTACCTGGCATTGTACAAGATTGTATTGTACAGCCGCGTGTTATATCCGTGTTTTCGTACTAAATTCTGGATAAGCTTGAACGATGTTGAGAACAGCATTCAGACTGCGTGATAGTTGACAGATGTAGACTAGCATTTATTTCTGCGCTACTGTGTTTCCAGGGCGAAACGGAACCCATGCGCGTAACACTTTGGAAAGAGTGGTGATGTCATTTTGAAGCAATTATAAGTTCGGTGAGTAAGTTGTAATTTGTAAGCTTGCTTGTGCTGTAACCTTAGTATTAGTAAGTCAATGGTCATTGCACCATCAAACAATCGAAAACACTCTGATAACTATTGCACTGTACAAAATGGGGTGAACTTGTAAACGGGAGCACAAGGGAATGAATGAATGGATGAATGAATGAATGAAACCTGCTTGTTAATGCAACGGCACCTGCAGTTTGAAGCAATTCCCGCTGTTACCACCTATTCCTTCATCCTGTTCTCCAGGATTCTCGTCCTATTTTTCCTTATTTGTTTATTTATTTAAATAAAGTAGCTAAAAGGAATGTAGGACTTTGCCCTGAAAATTACATTACAATTATTGGTTAACATGCATATCTATTAAGAGCTTCCAATACATTATAGCTAATCTGGAAAAGGCCCAAATGTACTTGTATATTCAGGGAATTAGTTTTGTTTGCAAAGGCAAAGCACATACCAAACCAGCATGTGTGGTGGTGGAGGGGGGCTGTTCATTTATAATTTATAGTTTCTTGTCATGTCCCACAATTTTCTTGGTTCTGTGTGAACAGAAACACTTCCATCTTCTCGTGGAACTGCCCTTAAGGCCTTATGCTATACTTTGCAGCGTGTCCTTGTCTGTGTTTTTATTCCGTTGTAATTCCCGTAAAATTATGCAGCCAACACAACACTTTTTTGGTCTTTCTAAGTCCTGACTATCACAAGTAAGCGGCAGCTAAGACAAATTATGTCTCTGCAATTTCATCCATTCAGGGACGATGATGTCGGGGTGTCGCTAAAACAAAGATCACAAGACTTTCCTTATTCTCACCTTGATTAGAATTTTGTCCCTCGCTGCTCCCCGTAGGGCTACTACAAGCCCGTTCATCCTGTGCAACCCTGCTCGGGAGATCAGCCCAGAACATTTATGACCTGATCAATAAAACATTTTTTTTTTTTAAACTTTCTGAGAGGATCGTTTTCAGTTTGTGGGGGATTGCGAAACCCACAGGTGTGTCACTGACGTGCAAAGACAGGTGCGGGGCCGATAACCACCTTATGTCCGTAAGCCATGTGGCATGTTGATAATAGCTGAAATCTTTGTGGGCGTTCTGATGGTCTCTCACTTTTGATCCTGCTGATGCTTCACAGACCCCGGCTCTTCTCGGACGTTTCCTCCTGCGTGGGGATCTCATCCGTCTGGATGGAGGCCCAGGTCAGCACTTCCTCTCTGCCTTAATGAGCGCCACTTTTGTTTAGCCGTAATCAGCATGGCGAAGTAAAACCAACGGCTGTTGGGGGGTAGACAAGCATGGGGATGTTAACTCCCATTTACGCCTGCTGTTCACAGTTTTCCGAAGTCTGTGTTGTGTCTCTGTTTTAGTCAAAGCAACGCGTTTTCACTGGGGTTGTTACCCAGATGCAAGATAATTATGGGATGGTTGACCAGGAAGTTCACTTTCAGACAAGGTATGACACTCATTATTTATTTTTCTGTCATTCTGTCTTGTTTCTCTTTTCTCCGTGTCCATTTTTATCCCTAATATTCTCGCTGTGTAACAGTGTTTTATTTAAGTGTCCTTTTTTGATTCAGAAACAAGCAGAATGCGAAGGAAATCAGTATGGTCTATGAGAAACTGAAGAAAGAACTGAACAACCCTTACTGTTTTTGTGTCATTCTGTGGTCTGGATTCAATCAACATCTTGTTCTTAACTGATCCAAAGTAAAATTTAAGTGGCGTAAAATTTAGTTGTTAATATTGATGAAAATGTGTTTCTTTTAAGACTGTCAGATTGCAGTCTTCAGCAAGTCCAGTGGTGTCTAAAGGGTTAAAACGTATTTGAAATAAATACTAAACCGTGTATAGTTTTAGCCCAGATAATGACGGCCTCTGTCTTCGCCCCTCCCCTCCCTTCCTTTTAGTGATGTGATTGGTAGGATTCCTCAGCTGGGGGAGAAGGTTTTGGTCAAGGCGGTGTGGGACCCCTCAGTGTCTGTCAGCTGGACAGCTCAGAGAGTGCAGTCGCTCAACAGCCAGGTATGCAGCCATAATACAGTGTCTGTTTAACGCACTGGTACATAGAAGCTCGTCTACAATGGGAAAACAAATGTTAAGGAATGATTTAAGACATGGGGATGTGTAGAATATAAATATATAGTAAGTAAAGTACAGCGTTTCACAGTATTACCAAAAAACATATCAGTTAGATCTTTTTGGACCAGGTTTATTTTAACTGAAGGTCAGGTCAGGACAGGGGCAAACCGTGTACGGTCTGCGGAACCATCTCTTTTACCCCATCTGCCCCTCAGCCGTTCAAATCCCCCCCTCCGCTCCTGCCCTCCATGACGCCCAGCCAGAAACCTGGAATTCTGGGAAGCAAGCCACAACCGCTGCTGAAGTCTCCGAAGATCCCGCCGCTCATTCCCAGCATGCAACAGAACCCGCCCAAGCGTGAGTGATCGTGCCCTTGAAGAGCTCCCAAAGTTTCTCAAGCTCAAGTTGAAATGTGCTTTATGAATGTGGCAGATGTTCACTTAGGTTGCTAAAAGGCTTTTCATCTAATTAATGATAAATAATGACAAGTAGTCATTCTACATCTGCTTGAATGTCCAGAAGACCTATTACAAGTCTTGGTTTTAAGACTTTGGGTGCAGTCCTTTGCTCCTGTTTGTCTGCAGTGCAGTTTGAAATGAAAATGATGTGCTTTTGTGTTTCAGGCTTCCAGACATCATTGTGTGCATTTACTCCCCTCTTTCATTTAATCTCTCTCTCTCTCTCTCTCTCGTTCTCTCTCTCTCAGCGGGTTTGCTGCAGACTCCGTCCCACCTCCAGGCCCCCTGGGGGGGTCAGTTTGACGCGTGGGGAAACAGGAAGAGACACGGCGAGGGCATGGGGGGTCGGAGGGGGGGACGCTGGTGAGTGCAGACGCTGCTCGGGCAGGCCCCCGCTGACCCGACGGCTCGACTTTCCAGATTTTTCCGCGCGACCCGCGTTGGTTCTTCAGTCACTCGCTCGTGACACACACTGCAGGCTGCCTGTGCCCATCTGTACACATCTGTGTGCCTGGGGTCCCAGTGGCCTGTCTGTCTGTGGCCCTCTGCATTTATCTAACGCTCCCTGTTTCCCTCCTGTTTCCCTCTCTTCCCCACTCCTCCCCTCCCTCCCTCTCTCTCTCTCTCTCGCAGGGAGGATGGCGGCGCCTGGGGTGGTGACGCAGTGCACCAGAAGAGGAGGAGGTGGAGGGGGTCGTTTGAAGAGGGGGAGAAGAAGAGTAGCCCCACGCCCCCGCAGAGCTGCCCCCTGTTCTCCCGCTTCCCCAGGGACAGGTACGGCCCCCCCCCCCCCCCCCCCCCCCCCCCCCCAGGCAGGATACGCGCAAACACTGCAACACGATTGGCTCGCGGTGACGTGGTTTCTGTCCCCGCATGCTCCAGTAGGCACGCATAGAGCCAGATCACATGACGTGTCATCGCCCTTTATCTTTCAGAGATTTTACAGCCCTTTTTTTAGAACAGTCACAGGTGTCTCGGCTTTAGCCTTCTAATGTTTACCTAATGCGGATCTCAGAGAAATTCACAGTAGAGAATTTTGCAACATCATCTCTTGCTGAGGTGAATTTTGTGAGGTATATTGATTCCCCTCTACTGTGAAAATGTGGAAGTGTACCATAGTTTTGTCAGCTGTAAGGTAGCAGTGAATCTGATGTCTCTGCTGCAGTGTGTGTGTGTGCGTGTGTGTGGTTGGATTTATTGTTTCCTTATTCCTTCCTCGGCCTGCCCCCCCCCCCCCCCCCCCCCCCCCCCCCTCGCCCCCCCAGCTCGGCGTGTGACAGTCTGGAGGTGCAGCGGCGGTACCCCCACCTGCCCCTCCCCGAAAACTTCCTCCACCTGCAGCTGAGCTGGACGGAGAGCTTCCCCCCGGACCAGCCGCTGAACCTCTCTGGGCCCTGCCCCTTCCACCTGGGCCCCGCCCAGCCTCCCCCCGAAACCTCGGCCGCCGCCAGCCCCGGCTCCGCCTACTCGGCCAAGGTGACTCACCCGGCAGGCCGCGCACCTGCCACCTGCCTCCCCGTAAACGACAGGTGCTACCTGTGACGGCTCCCGGCTCGTATCAGATGCGTTTTGAAGCACGACGCCTTTCGGGAACAGGATGTGTTGTCATTTCGGCAGCTGTGTTGATCTCTCTCTCTCTCTCTCTCTCTCTCTCTCTCTCTCTCTCTTATTGCCTTTTCCTCTCCCCGTTCTTGTTCTCTGCCTTGCTCTCTCGCTCCTCCCCTGCTCTCTCGCTCTCAGGTGATGCTGCTCTCTGTTCCCGCTGCGGAGGAGCTGTATCAGCGCTGCTGTGGCCTGACGCAGGACCAGCAGGAGCCACAAGGGGGTGCTGTGCACCCAACAACACTCATAAAGGTCAGGAGACACTCTCCCATCCCTCACACGCTCCTTTTTGAATGTGTGTTATCGTATGTCCCGTCAAAGTGTGAACTTCTAAAATAAGACCTCGATGAACTTGAGCTTACAACGTTATGCTTAATATGTAACACTTGCCATTTGCATTTTCTACTGTGACCAAGTCAGTAGCATGCAGTTTAATTCTGTGCTGTATTATAATGGGCAAACGTTTTTGTTGTAGGTGATGTGATAGTATCTTTAAAAAAAAAAAAATAAAAAAAGAAAAGATTTTAGTAGTAAAAATTTATGTTGAATTTGTCTTGGATCTATATCATCTGGCTGTATATTGCGGACTCTGTGTACATAGTGTCTCCCCCTTCCGTGCGTGCGTGCGTGCGTGTGTGTGTGCGCGCGCGCGTGTGTGTTCATGTGTTGTATGCGTGTGCGTGTACTGTGCACACGTGTGCCTGTGGGTGTTCCTGTGTCTGTGTGCTTGTGCTCTAACGTGCGCCCCTGTGTGCTCCTGTGCGTCTGGCAGTTCCTGCTGGCCCTGAAGGGGTCCGAGCTGCAGCTGCTGGGGGGGCGCTGGTGTCCCCTGGAGGACGGGTCCAACCCAGCCAAGGACCCGCTGGTTCTGATCCGCACGGCCGTGCGCTGCGTCAAGGAGCAGACCGGGCTGGATCTCAGCCACTGCTCCCACTGGTCAGTACACGGGGTGTGTGTGTGTGTGTGTGTGTGTGTGGTGTGTGTGTGTGTGTGTGTGTGTGTGTGTGTGTGTGTGTGTGTGTGGGCATGGGCGCGTGTCTGTGTGTGTGTGTGTGCACGTGCTTGTGTGTGTGTGTGGTGCGTGCATGCGTATATGTGTGCATATCTGTGTGTGTATGTGATGTGATTGTATAAGTGCATGAATGACAGCCAAAGATTTTTGTGTTCTTACATGAAACATCTTACTGTGATCTGATTAATGATTGAAGCAGTGTTTAATATATACAGCTACTGGTGGAAACAAAAACCTGCAGGCCCCAGCCCTCCAGGATTTGCCCACCCCTGGTTTAAGCCCTCTCTCTTTCCTCCCCTCCGCCCGCCGTCTGTGTGTGTGTGTCTCAGGTACAAGATGGCGGAGGTGCGTTACCTGTGCGGGGGGGAGGTGGAGACGGCGGTGTTCTACCTGCCAGACATTTGGCGCACTCTTCCCACCGAGGAGGAGTGGGCGGAGCTGAGGGCCAGCGCTAAGGACGAGCAGGAGGTAATGACCTCTGACCCTGCGTGTACGTGCGTCTCTGTGCTTCGCTGACCAATTCCTGCTCACCGGAGTGAAGTACAGAGAAACATGGTAGAATCACACGCAGCGAGATGGAACGATATAACGTGACTTCAAAAAAATGAAATTGCAAATTCATCTCTATCCCTATCCCAGGACGGTACACTGCCCTTGCCAGAGGACCCGTCCCTTGTGGTGTACCCCTGTCCCGGGACCAGCCTGTCCTCCTTAACTCTCTCCTATCTGCTGGAGCCTCGAAACTCACAGTCCCAGGAAGCCTTTGAGGTACGCCCTCTCAGCCCCGCCCACCAGCCTTGCATTGATCCCGCCCCCCTCAAGCCAACCTGCTACACACTCCTGCTTTCATTTCCTGCTTCTCACAGATTTAAACAAAATAATTCCTTTGTTTTTTCAGATAATTATTTGACGATCTTCTCCGATAATCTTCAATATCTTAACAATAATCTTCATTCTTTCTTTTATCTCCCAATGTACCTATCTCTCTCCCTCCCTCCCTCCCTCCCTCCCTCTCTGCCTCCCTTCCTTCCCACCCTGCCTGTGGTCCTCCCTCCCCCCCTCCCTCCCTCCCTCCCTCCCTCTCCTTCCCTCCGTTTCAGGTTGCGCTGAGCGCAGAGCTGTTCAGTGAGATGCTGCAGAGGGATTTCGGGCTGCAGATTTACCGCAGTCTGTGCGGCCTCTCCCATGACCCCGCCCCTCACTGCCCCCCCCGCCCGGAGACTGAAGAGGGGGAGGAGAGCAGCACACCCACGGTACTGACCCCGCCCCCCCGACCCACAGATTCACACAAACACTCTCCAACATGAACACGCCCACAAACATTTACCTACACACCTGCATTTACCTGCTCACTCACTCTAGGGGCAACATAGCTCAGGAGGTAAGAGCGGTTGTCTGGCAGTCAGAGTGTCCCTGAGCAGGACACACCTAACCCCTAATTGCTCCCAACGAGTGATTGGTACCTTGCATGGCAGCCTTTCGCCGTTGGTGTGTGAGTGTGTGTGTGAATGGGTGAATGAGAGGCATCAATTGTAAAAGCGCTTTGGATAAAAGCGCTATATAAATGCAGTCCATTTTTACCATTTTTACTCTTTCTCTCTCATACTCTCTGACACACAAACACACACACACACACTCACTCATGCACACACACACACACACACACACACACACACACACTCACTCATGCACACACACACACACACACTCATGCACACGCGCACACACACACACACACACACACACTCACTCATGCGCACGCACACACACACACTTCTCTTACCCTGATGGCATAGTTTTCCCCTCAGGGCGCTGAAGGGAAAAAGGGTGAGCGAGACTCCAGGGGTCGGGGGCGAAGGACGGGAAGAGGAGAAGCCGGAGGGAGAGAGGGAGCACGGGGGACCCCAAAGAAGAGGAGAAGGACGACAAGCACACAGAAGAGGGGGATGGGAATTCGGCGGAGAACAAGGACGGAGAGAGCGGTGAGCAGCAGGCAGACGTTAGACACGCCCTCACCGGACCCAGCACTGCCACTACAGCCCTCAGTGTCTGGGACGCGTGTGATGGGGTGCAGGTCCATCCTGCACTGCAGCCCTCAGCGTCTGGGACGCGTGTGATGGGGTGCGGGTCCATCCTGCACTTCAGCCCCCTCAGGGTCTGGGACACGTGTGATAGGGTGCGGGTCCATCCTGCACTGCAGCCCTCAGTGTCTGGGATGCGTGTGATAGGATGCGGGTCCATCCACGGGCTACAGAGCTTCCGGTGCCACGTCAGGCTTTTGGTCTACCACAGTGGCAACCAACCCTGTTCCTGGGGAGCTACCATCAGGCTTTCATACCACCAGGCTTTTATTACAGCCCTAATTTACCACACCCGATTTAACATTGGGGCGACATAGCTCAGGAAGTAAGAGCGGTTGTCTGGCAGTCGGAGGGTTGCCGGTTCGATCCCGAAGTGTCCCTGAGCAAGACACCTAACCCCTAATTGCTCCCAACAAGCTGATTGGTACCTTGCAGGGCAGCCTTTCACCACTGGTGTGTGAGTGTGTGTGAATGGGTGAATGAGAGGCATCAATTGTAAAGCGCTTTGGATAAAAGCGCTATATAAATGCAGTCCATTTACCATTTAATTAGCAGCTGAACAAGATCTCTAGCTGTTGAATGAGGTGTGCTTTGTTACAGGCTACAGTGCAAACCTACAGGACGGTAGATCTCCAGGAACAGGGTTGGTTACCACTGGTCTACCACATGACCTGGCATGACATGGACAACTCTCGGCACAGTTGGCTGTGAAGCAGCCCAGAGGCAGTCGAATTCCGCCATCGCGTTTATTCAGTTGCTCTTCAGGTGCCCTCCGCTGGCCGTTTGGGTGCCCGCTGTCTGCCTACGTGGAGGATGTTGATGAGACTTTCTGACAAATAAAAAAAAATTTAATTCTGTGATAGAAAAACGATTTCATTTAAAAATGATGGATTTTGTCTGTAAAATGTAATTTGTTTTTCCTGTCCTTCACAGAGACCGCTTCGGAGGAGGGGAAGATGCAGGCTGTGGCATCTGATAACTCAGACGGTACATCAGCCAGAGAAAGTGTAGGTGCTTGTACTTCCTGTCTGCGTGGGTTGTGCTGCTTTTAAGAGAAGCCGCTGTGATCAGTGTATTGATTTATCTTCCCTTCTCTTCTCACTGCTTCCCACCATCTCCCTTTCCCTCTCTCTATCCCTCTGTCTCCCTCACTCCTGCTTGGTCTACCGCCCCCCCCCCCCCCCCCCCCCCCCCCACAGGACCGGCCTGTGGGGTGGAGCCCTGTCCTTCCCCGCAGGGTGTTGTTGTCCTGGGTGTTTTTCGACAGGCAGCTCGTGGGCAGCCTGAGAGGCCAAGACCTGCAGGACATCCTGCTGTCCCTGGGCCTGCACCTCACCCCCATGCAGGTGCGTGTGCGCATGCGTGTGTGTGTGTGTGTGTGTGCACGTGCGAAAGACAGGTGTGAGGTGTCTCATTAATCCTAATGCTCTCTCCTGTGTGTAGTCTTTCTGCTTCTCTCACTAATTGCATTTGTGTGTGTGTGTGTGTGTGTGTGTGTGTGTGTGTGTGTGTGTGTCCTCCAGGCGCGAGAGTTGGTCTGCAGGGCTGTGGTGGGCGAGCAGTGTCAGTACAGGAGACTGGCTGGTCGATGGGAGGACCCCGAACACAGAGACCCCGACTCCACACTGCAGGGTCAGAACGCAGCACTGACACGCCCCCTGCTCAGCAACGACACACTCTGTTCAGGACTGACACACTGTGTTGAGCACAGACATGCTCTGTTCAGGACTGACACACTGTGTTGAGCACAGACATGCTCTGTTCAGGACTGACACACTGCGTTGAGCACATACACACTCTGTTCAGGACTGACACACTGTGTTGAGCACAGACATGCTCTGTTCAGGACTGACACACTGTGTTGAGCACAGACATGCTCTGTTCAGGACTGACACACTGTGTTGAGCACAGACATGCTCTGTTCAGGACTGACACACTGTGTTGAGCACATACACACTCTGTTCAGGACTGACACACTGTGTTGAGCACAGACAAGCTCTGTTCAGAACAAACACACCCTTTTCAGCACGGACACGCTCTGTTCAGGACTGACACACTGTGTTGAGCACAGACATGCTCTGTTCAGGACTGACACACTGTGTTGAGCGCTGACATTCCTAAGCACTGGCATTGTCTTCAACACAAACACTGTCCAGTGAAGTACTGAGACATCCTTTTGAACATAGACACCGCATTGAAATTTGTTTTTCCATTAGCATTGGTTTTTAAGATGTGCTTTATCTCCTTATAACAATAATAATAAATATTACTATTATTTTATTATTGTCATTATAACAGTTACATTTATATACTGCCTGCTCAAAGTGCTTTCAGTTAATGGGGAGTTGCTTTAAGTTTAATCGCCGCTAGTTTGTAAAAATCCACCTTGGCGATGCACGGCAGCCGATTTTTTAAGGCATGAAGTTCACCTGTGCACCCCGAACGTTGTCTGTTTCCAGGAAACAGCGCGCTGATACCCAGTAACGCCCCCAAGGGCGGGGGGTCGTCCAGGCGATCTGGCGGGGGCGGCAGCGTCGACGTGGTGACGCACAAAGGGAGCGTGCTCAACATCCCCAATCTGCTGCGCTCCATGGAGAGGGGAGACAGCCAGCGGCAAGGACTGGAGCAGCGCATCGCCGCCCTGCAGGCCAGGCTCGGTACTGCAACACTAGCATCATTTGGCTTGCTTCCTCATGTTAATCTGTGTAAAGCAGTCTGCGTTCTGTCCACCCGCGAGAACCACAAAATATCCAGGGGTTTTTGGACTCCATTTGCTCGTTCCCCTCCATTGGCTTCTCGTTAGAGCGTCCCACATCACAGATGAGTCAGATGAAGCTAGAATGCGCAAAGTCTGGCCGCTAACACTTGTTATGAATCTAAAATTGTGGAGTACAGAGGCAAATCTGTTCTCCACAAAAAATAAAAGTCTTTGTCCCAAACATTGTGGAGCTCACTTGTATTATCCACTGCATATTTAAATTCTGTATCGTGTACCGAGAAAGACTGCTTCCTGGTGCCTTTATAAAAATACATATTTTTCTCTCCCCCCCCCCCCCCCCCCCCCCCCCCCCCCCCCAGCGGAGGCGGAGTCAGAGACGGAGTCTCTGCAGAGCAAGTACCAGGAGCTGTCTGCCGTGAGGGAGGGGCAGGAGGACCTGCGGGAGCGGCTGGAGAGGGCGGAGAGACTCAACTCCACCTACGAGAAGAGCCTGAAGGAGAACGCCGGGCACATGATCGCCGTCATCGAGAAGATGCAGAAGCTGGTGGACAAGGTGGGGGCGCTGGCCGGGCCTTTTTTTTTTTTTGGATAAGACTGGGGGGGACCCCTGCCCAAGAGCAACCTTTTTCCTGCGTAATGAGCTGGGACAGCAGTCCTGAATGTGTGGTTGGAGCCTGCTCTTAACAGAAAATAAGCTGGAATTTAGCTAACTCCTCCTCTCCCAGCTGCAAATCCTACAAGAGCTTAATATTAATACCAAAAATGAGTTACCTGTACTGATTTCAGAGGTTGACTCCAGAAATCCAGTCCCATGAGATTTCGCAGATGCTAAATGGAAGGGAGAAACAAGAAATGATTTTGATAAAGCAACTCTGATTTTACACCCTTTTATCAGTGCCCACAGTTATCCATTTAACCCCACTGCTCCTCTCCCTCTCTCTCTTCCTCTTTCTCCCCCCCATTTTTCTCTGTCTCTCTCTGTGACAGACCACCAGTCTCGCAGAATCAAGAGTAGACGGAGCGGAGAGGGCCTGACCAACTGGTGTGTCGCATAGCGACGATCGTCAGGGCAATAGTTGTCGGGGCTTGCACCAAAACAGGTCGAACTCAACTGCACTGAAGTGAGACGGCGAGCAGGGAACACTGGGATATAGCCACACCAGCCTACATTCAGACATACTGATGAGCACTGAGGCCTGTACACATGCACGCCCACACAAATGGACACACCTGCCATTACAGACACACTCAGCTGCACTGATGTGTGGGAGATGCATTGACTCATACACCCTTGCTTACAATAATACTGAACTACACGTGCACACAGACACACACACACACACACGCACATGCACATTCACACACTCACCAGTGCCTACAGACAGAACCAGATGCATCCAATTTTATAAACAAAATAAAATCTGAAAATAAAAACAAAGATGATATGAGCTGATGCCATCACAGTGGAAAAAAAAAGCTTCCTGTGTCTTTTTTCCCCATCTCTTGGACACACAGCAACACACAATCATACATATGGTACACATGCACACAATTATGTTTCAAACTTTTGTTGATTTTTTTTTTTTTTTTTTTTTTTAAGGTGTAAAATTCAAAGACTGTACAATATATATATATGAGGTATGGAATACTGAATTGTTTTACTTGGTTTTACCCTTAAATTTTTAACTATAATTGTTTAGATCACAGGGCTGTTGGGTTTATGAATTCTTGTGAGGGGGGGCAAAAAAATGAAATTGTATAAAACAATACCACTGCAACTTTACTGTGAATATTTACTTCTCAATCACAAAGAGAGAATGTAACATTTCTGAGTAAGGTTTCATTTTGCACAATCCTTGGACACTAGTACTCGCACGGTAAAGGATTTGGTCTCGTGTTACTCAATCGAGCAATCCAAGCAGATGAAATTGGTTGGTATTTGTTTTCGTTTTTTTTTTTTTTTTTTTTGTTTTCAGTGCTCCCAAATCATTTTTGTTTTTGCCTCTGAGGAAGAGGTGTCAGGGGGTAGGAATAAACATTTGAGTTTGGTAATATTTCCTCTCGTTTCCTTTTTTATGGTAAACCCGTTTTACCCTAGGACTTGCTCGCTAGCCTCCTCACGTCAGCTGAGCCGGTACTGGACGAGCTAGCATGTGCCGGAACTGGACGAGCTAGCGTGAGCCGGTACTGGATGAGCTAGCGTGTGGCGGTACTGGACGAGCTAGCGTGATCCGAGCTAGCGTGTGCCAGTGCTTCTTGCTGTTCCACATCCTCTTTTGGGCTTTGGCGTCGCTTTGGTCACTCCATACAGTGAGCCAACTGATCTGAAAATGGGGCAGTGCCCAAGGATCCTTCCCACGCTCAATCAGCCTTTTAATATTTACCTTGTGTGAGCTATGGACCTGCTCTCACCTTGAAGGCAATATGCTGCAACATATTAAAAATATTCATTTATATTCATAGCAATGTATTTAAAAAAAAAATATATATATATATATATATATATATATATATATATATATGTGTGTGTGGATTGAATGGCCCTTGGAATTGTACCAACCCAGCCACAAGGAATTTGGACCACAAAAACATTTAATTATGAGAAAATAACTATAACTGGCATGTGTGTGTATACAGTGTGGACCAAAAGTCTGAGGACGCTCTGATGAACTGATTGTTTTCATTATTTATCAAGGGCTAGTGCAATTAAGATACTCTGTTTACACTTCTTATTTAATAATACATTATTTTTTAAAAATACAAATCAAAGAAGTGTGGAGGTATTTATTGAAGGTCAAAAATAGGAACTGATGTTTCTGCCTTTTGGTCTCCATCATGCGTGTGAACTCCACAGTGTTTGGGACAAAGACATTTTTCGCTGGATTTGGCTCTGTTCTCTGTACTTTGACGTAATCCAACAATTTACATGTCGTTGAAGCGCGTTTTGTTTGTTTTTTACACCTTGCAGAAATGATACCATTTTTTACAATGAAGGCAAGACAAGCAAGTCAGTATCAGTGGCAGCCATACATGTCCGAATCGTAATACATGCACCACCACTTTTCACAAATGAGGGGGTGCTTTGGATCTTGGGAAGTTCCTTTTGGCCTCCGCACTTTGCTCTTGCCATCATTCTGAATGCAAGTGCATCTTGGTCTCAACTGTCCACAAGACCTTTTTCCAGAAGTCTCAGCCTCATAATGGTTTCCTTGACTTTCATTGGCACAACTCTGATCCTCGTATTGACAAACGTCAATAACAGAGTCCAAAAGCAATCAAAAGGCTAGACTCAAAGACTAGACCAGAGGACTAGACACTGAAAGCTCTCTTATACCTGCACTGAGGAAGTAACTGCAACACACCAGAAACCCCTGTGAATTTGTCCCAAACATGATGTCTGGAAATGGGGGGCTATGTGGCTATAAAAAATGTTGAATTTCTACATGGTGAAACCAAAATATATTTTAAAAAATACCCTTTACTAAAAGCTGAGAATCTGCACTTTAACGACATGTGAATGCTTCGATCACATACAAAATTGTGGAGTACAGAGCCAAATGAAGAATTTGTCCCAAACTTTATAGAGCTCACTGTATGTATATTTATTTGCGATCCTACATATTAAATGTAGGCCTATTCAAATTGGTATATTTTTCAAGATTAGACCCGTTCTTTTCAAATCTGGCAAGTAACACAGTCATCCATCCTGCAAGCGCCATTTGACCAATTCCACGTGTCTTAGAACGACAGCGTTTACTGGTGGGGGTTTTTCAAGGTTGTATCCGCTGTACAGGCATGGGTGCTTCACGAGCATCTGTATTTTACTCATTTCTTACATTTTTTACGGTGCTCTTTAGAAACGGTAAAGAAATTGTTTTGTTTTTTTCCTTCCGTTTTTATAAGGATATGGTCTTGCAAACTAATTCTATTATTGCCCTTCACTTGTTACCAGTTTATGTAATGATTGAAGAGTCGATTACACACAATCAGGCTGTGGATGAATTCCAATTCATACTTTCGCACGAATTTTAACTTGTTCCGTTCATTACTTCTACAAGTGTTCCTAAATTAAGCCTGTCGCTAATTTAGAACAAGCCGAGATCTAGCTCTCAACAGGCAGCAAGCCACCATTTCTGATTCTTCCACAAACGAATTGGCCCGAATGCAATAGGGCGCCCTACCTTTCTTGTACGAACATGTGTTTAATGTTTAGAAACGAGCTAGCTTACATGTGGTGTATGATTCTGAGGTCCACCGTGTAGCCCTTCGTGTTACTGGATACGTACGTGTCATTTGGGTACCTTTTATGCAATGGAAAAATGTGGTTGTCTGGTATGCATGTGCAGCATTTCGGGAACACGAAGGCTTGTAGGCTACACATTAAGCGATGTTGTAGGCCTACACTTTCCCTGGTCTGGTGGTGGTCCGTAGTTCAGGTGGATGGACTTAACTCACATTTGTAAATCGCTCTGCTAAATAAATGCGTTGTAAGATCGCCCTGGATAATGGATAACCGTGTGCATACATTAAAGTGTGTAAAACAGTTGCTCTGTCGAAAGCATTTCTTGTTTCTCCCTTCAATTCAGCGTCTGTGGAAACCCCTGTGGACTGGAACTCAACGATTCTGGAGTCGACCTCCTCTGAAGTCAGTACAGGTAACTAATTTTTGGTATTGATATTAGACTACTGTAGGCTTTGCAGCTGGGATGTGCTAGCCAATCGATTTTTTTCCATTTTGAAAAGCATAATCCTTCAATTGCTGTGATGGTTCTGAAATAGGCTACATTCATAACCGGTCTGCTTCAGGAACAGACGTCCTCGGGCATTGTAAATGTAGGCCTACACCATTTCAATTTGGCCTTTTTGTTCTTTCAAAATTAGTTTTAAGCATATTGTCGTGAATGCAACCTCAGGAAGACTAAGTCTAACGCCAATTTAACGTATAATCAGTTACACAGTTTGCTTTTCTTTTAAAATTCAGAATTAGGTGTAATAAGGTGATACTTGGAAGTGTGTGCTAAATCGTGAATGGGCTACACTCCTGGGCAAAAAAATGGGCCAAGCCCAAAATGGAAAAATAGTAAGCTTTTAATGGTCTTAACAACAAATCATTGGTCAGAAAATTAGCAAGAATTAAACAAATGCACTCCAGAGACCTCCTGTGCCACCATTTGCTCGTTTACTTTTGCTGCAGTGAACTGTTTGGGGAAAAGCTAGAAACAGGGAAATTCACTTATACAGTAGACAAATTAACATAATGTCAAATAAAAGAGTCATGTTTTGTATTTGGTTGTATATCATTTGCATGCCATGACTTCCAGATGTCTGAGACCTATCAAGATCATCAGAGTCTGGATATCTTATTTTCACGTTGTCCTACAAGTGATACAAAAACTGTTTGCATTTGAATGGATCTGTATGGGAATTGGGGGGTGGGACTAGATACAGCTGTAAATTATGCTGATACAGTGTGGAACACATTTGTTGGCTAAATGGCTTTAAGTCATCAAGGGTCCAAGGTATCAAATGAGCCTCAAACCACCGTGCTGCTGCCAGATATGCAGTTGATACTTACAAGCATTGTGTCTCCTAAATATTTTTTTCCATTGAGTCCAACAGGAAAATTAATCTGGAGAAACAATGCTTGTAGTATCTAGATCTCCTTTCAATTTGTCTTATTGTTATGAGAGATGCTTTGAGAGAACTCACAAGATGTGTAATTTCTGATTGATGTACAGTGCAGGACAACCTTTTTATTTATTTGTTTTAATTAATATAGCCTACATTTTGTACTTCTAATAAGATCATTGTCTAGAAGTGCTAATTCCTGCTTTATCCAGTGTTATGTGTAAATGATCAGGAGTGTCTACCCTAGTGTTTTTATACCCCAGTTCATTACCGTGGCACATAAAAAGATTTTCTTCATCTGTTAGTAGTTTTAAATCTCAAATGTAACATTTTTTGCTTTGGCTTTGAATTCATTTTATTGGTTATTCTTGTTGTACCCACTTGTATTGATGCATCAGTAATGCTTTTTGTTTTATATAGGCTAATCTTTATTTCATGCAGCTCCATTTACCATTTTCATATTCAACTTTTTTCTGTTAGTTCATTTGTTTCTTCTGTGTTTTACTCTGTGGAGTACTTCTGGATGAATTTTTAGAATTATTGCATTTTTATTTTATTTTAGAAAAGGTACCATAAAAATAAAGCTATTAGTAGCAATTAATCCTTTTGTTAATAACAATGAGTGGGTCTTTGAGGACAGCCACAAAGATTTCATGTTTATTTTCCTTGCTGTGCTGAATTCTTCTGTTCTCCTCTTCATCCTCAGCTTCTGTGAACACCACAGGGGAAGGAAACTGGACTGAAGTGGTTGACCCTGAAACATTGCTGGGCAAGTCTGATTACTTCACTGTGGCAGACTTGGCTAAATTTGTGCACTCTATAAATGGATGCTGTTTTCTCTGTCTGTTAAGAAGCGACTGCACATCTGACAAAAAATTTTAGCCTGGGTGCAACAAAGATAAAAGGATTTGTGTAAGAAACGATGGCACACTTATTTATTGCAGGTCTCTCTCTAATGTCGCTGAGCAGTCAGAAGACCGTAATTGGAGCATTGAGCTTCCAGCCATGGTTGTTGACGTAGTGATTTAGTCTTGCGAGCAAAATCTCGGCTTTAACAAAAAGATTAATCCCGGTGTGCCAAAGTGTTTCTCATTCATCACTTTTCTGTCTACGCTGTTGTTAGGGCTGGGCGATAAACCATGTTGATTCAGTAGTGAAGATCCAAACTTCAGAGGCCACGTGAAATGCTTCCGGGGAAAAAACATCACCGGCACTGATATCTGTTGGGTGTTGATAAGGCCTTGCAGCTTCCATGCGATTGGTAAAAACACACATGATCACATGGAAGCTGTACGACCTTGCTGCTGATTGGCTGCCTTATCAGCACCTTATCGGTATCAGTGGTTGTTTTTTTTTCTCCCAGAAACCTTTCATGTGGCCTCTGAAGTTTGGATGTTTTCTGCAAAAGAAAGGTTATGCACTGCATGGTTGTTATTTTTTAAAAGCATTTGATAACTGTTGATATGATTTATCAGCCAGCCACAACTGCCATTATACGGCTTTCTATACCAGCATTGTGGAGTCTACCGCACGTCTTTCAGATTTATGCGCATGCAATGTACCAAACCATACATCAGTCCCCACAAAGGGGGTGGAGCTCATATACTGAAACAAGACTGTCTTTCTAAATGGCAGTAAATAAATGAAATAGTTGTGATTAATTTAGCTACTGCTATAAATGAGTTTACGTGAGAACTTTTCAAGAGGTCACATTGGTGACATTGTGGTTCAGAGATTGTTGGTTGATTTGAATGAGGGGTATCTAGTCTAGACATTAATATATTATATATATTATATATTAATATTTTGGGAACCACTGGGCCTAGTACACGATTATGTTAATAAATAATGTAGAACTAATGCGGCAGTGTGGCATAGTATATCCAGAGAATATCCTGCTGTGTACTGTAAATAGATTCTGTGTTTAAAAAAAAATGTAAGCTGTGTAAGTCATTCTGAATAACATCATCTGCTTAATGCCTAAAGGGAAATGTAATGCAGAGAGTGTGTGAGGATCTTCACTGTGGTGATAAACGTTTCTCCCTCGCCGCAGAGCTGGTGCAGAATGTTATCCCCGCTACGGAGGGAGATCTGGTGCAGAAGGTGAGTGGCTTCGGCAAGCTCTCCCTACCCGATATCATCCCCAGGTATGGCGATTGGCCCGTTTGGTGCAAACAGAATTGTGTCGGTTGCACAATACGCTTGATCTATTGCGAAATGTGTGCGCTTTATTCAAAGCACAGGTCTTGTGGTGGCGTACCCCTTGAAGGTGTCAATTTTATGATGGTCAGGTGACTTGTACTTTTGTGACTGCCAGGTGCACAGCAAATTGTACAGTCTTAGAAGTAGCTATGAATAAGTAGTGTCAGAACACTACTTTCCAAATGTTGTATTTATAGAGATTTTAAATCAATATTTAAAAAAAAAAAAGTTAATTTTTTTTTTTTTAATGCATGTTACTTTTTGATTTGATTACGTTTTGATCAAACTAACCTAACTTGACCTTTTGAAAATTGCGTTGATTTGTCTCTCTCACAGTTGGACAGAAATGCGGTGGGGTCGACCTGGACAGCGAAGCAGCCGGGTTTCGTCTCTGTGCCGTACAGGATAAGCGCCAACCTGGGTGAGTCTGCTTTGGACCCTGCCTTACCGTGCCTGGCTCTACACTGAGCCAGAATGTCCTCGCGCGAGACGTGAAACCTGGCATCCCGCGGTGGTTTCAGTGGTCCTTTCGCTTCCTCAGCCCACCGGGAGAAGGACATAATGGCCGCCTTTGAAGAGATTTCGGAGAACACCTGCGTCTCGTTTCAGGCACACACGTCGGAGGCGGATTACCTGTTGTTCACGCAGGGCTACGGGTGAGGCGTCCCCGCCGCTTTTGGTCATCCCCGTGGTCTGGCATCGTTCCTATATCCGGCACCACTAGGGGGCGCTCTTATTTGGAAGCTCTTTGTGAAAGATCGGCACCCTAGCTGACGTTGACTGTGGACAGCACGTTCTCGTGTATGCATCCAGCTTTGCAAATGTTTTCATGCTGTAGTCTCTTTCGTTTTCCTGAAGTGCTTTTTAGAATATACGAACCCCCCTTATTGGCTTAAGTATGGTCGGTTTGTTGGGTGTGCAACCTTTTTGGTGGAAGGTGTCATTATTACTTATAGCTAACAATGCCTTTTCCACAGCCTACCGTAGAACAGCAGCCTCTGGGTAAACAGATTTGTAGAAGAGGGCATTTTTGGGCCCATTGCCAGCAGCTGGTAGGCTTAAGGTCCCCCCCCCCCTTCACTCTCTCCACCCTCCACCAGGTGTGCGTCCTACTTGGGCAGAATAGGGGGAAAGCAGCCGATCTACATCGGCGACAGATGCAAAACGGGAAACATCGTCCACGAGATAATGCACGCGCTGGGCTTCCACCACGAGCACATGCGCAAGGACCGGGACGACTACGTCACCGTCGTCTACGGCAACATCATTCCACGTAAAGGCGCTTTGGCTTCACTTCTGAACGTGTGCATTGTGGCCCTCTGATCTCCACAGGGTTGGCTTCTCATTTTAAAAAATGTAAATAAAAAAAATAAAAATATTTTAATTGATCACTGATGAAGCGTCTTGCTGTTACATTGCAGGACTGTGGAGTCTGGGAGGTTACTGAGGCGCCAATTCTTACTGTTCTTTAGTCTGTAATCATTTTTATGTGCAGTGCTTTGCAAAAGTATTCAGAAAGCTTGAAAGTTATCAACTTTTTTTTTCTGGATTACAAATGATGTTGTTTTGAATACTTGTGTAAATGCCATATTTCAGTTTTCTAAAAAATTTCAGTTCTCTGTTTTACTTACAAATATTTTACACGTGTGTGGCAGTCAGTCCGCCTGAGAGGCGGATTGGTCTCGGCTGCACCGGCTGGTCGGGAGAGCACACGCACCTTCATGCGACAGAAACGGTGTTCCCCGGTACTGTCACATCTCCCTGCCCGGTGTGTCACATTTGGTGCGTGACAACATGACACCAGTGTCGCCTTACTGCAATTCAAAATGAACTATTTTATTTCTAAGTAAAAATTCACACAGAGCTAAACTTTTATGTAACATTTGTCATTCAGTAAAATGAGAGAATTGGTCATGGGTCTGGCTACTTCTGCAAGGCACTGTATCTTTCTTTTTATTGCGATCTTGCTTTTGATCGCAATCCTTTTATTGTGCTTAATTTGCACATTTTAAATGTTCTGTCAATTATTTTGTTTGTAGTTTTTTTTTTTCCTCTTGGATTTGCTTTATTCATTTTTTAAACAATTTCGGGCCAGTTTTGCAGACCCAGATTAAATTAAGTGCTGTACTAAATTGAGTTTTGTTTGTAGAATCTCTATTCAAAACAAAATTTAATCCAGGACTAGGCTTAATCTGTGTGTGTGAAACACATTATGGCTTTATTTTTTTACTTCTCTGAGAAGGAGTATTGGGCTGAAAAATGACTTGTATGGGTGATGTTGCATAGATAAAGGTTATTCTTAGTCTTATTCTTAGCATCTTATGACAGTGGCCTGAATCCAAGAATGTATTATTTGCAGAACATATTTGAATATTTTGAATATGTGTATCTCCTATTTATCTGTGTTTTTATTTTGCTTTTTTTTGCAGACAGGATGCGAAATTTTGCCAAAATACGTGGAGACACCCTGGGTCTGCCATACGACACAGAGTCAATCATGCACTATGGACAGTGAGTACCTTTGGCTCTATGAGCATTTTTTATGCCTTCTTTTTAAAACACCTGATTTCGAAAAAGTCATAGAAAATGGCAGTTAGGCCTAGACCTGGGTCATATGGATGTTTATGCCAAAAAACCTTCGGCAGAGAATTTTCAATGAAACTTGTTACTAACCAAAAACATATGATCACACAAAATAATTCTGTTCTGAATATTGAAGAGAATGGATGCTGTTGTTTTTTTCTTTCTTTTTTTCTGCCGTCTGCTGTCCTGTAAATGGTGTCTAAAGGGGTTACTGTATTTGAAACCGCCATTTGGCTCGTGCACCAGTGACTCTGAAATTTGACAGTGCACTTAATGTTGCAGGCGATTCTTTTCCGTTAACGGGAAGGCCACAATCATATCAAAGGACACGAAACCCATTGGCCAGAGAATCCAGCTGAGTGTGCTGGATATCCTGAGGGTACAACTGCTGTACAAGTGTGGTGAGCAAAGTTTACCTCTGTGTTTTGTATCATAGAGTGCCACAGATACTAGACTGACCAGATGAGGTCTCGCATGTGCTGATTGGCAATGTTTCCAGGGTTACATTACAATTTCCATTGTAGTTTCCATTGTTACATTACAATTTCCATTGCCACTGATATTGTCCTTGGCCACTCCCCTTTATGGATAATTGTATTGTTAGATGTTTTAAATGTGACAACAGCAGACTTTTCAACATTTGTAGCATTTCTAGCTTTGCCTACTATCTAGAGCATACTATCCGATACTTGGTCCTGTGGACCCATGTATGCTGGTATTCCTACCACACTTTCAATCCCAGAGTTTTAACAAGCTGTTCATTTTTATTAATTATGTTTTTCATGTTTTGAGGGAGTGTGTGAGTAGGAATGGTGAATGAATGATGTCTGCCCTGCTACAGATTGGCCAGTCCAGGGTGTATTCCTCCCTATCACCCAATGCATGCTGGGATAGGCACCCACCGTGACCTTTCCCAGGATAAGCAGGTGTCAACAGTGAATGAATGGATGTTTTGAGGGATTATCTTTTAAATCACATTATGTCAGAAATAGATATGATTGTGGACACCTGGCCACTAAAACTTAACCATTTGGTAGATAATGAACCATTTAAAGACAAGGCAAATGATAATGAGCCAAACCTGCATTGTGTTAGTGAATTAAGAAAAAAGTATGAAGGAACTGAAACCAGTGTGTTCAGCAACCTTAATTCAGTTGTTTACAAACTCTGTGTATGCTGTTTTTGTTACAGCCAATCTCTTGCTCAACTGAGGTTATGCCTTTAAGTTCTTTCATAATTTTTTCCTTAAAGAATAATTGCACTCACTGTTTCAGCTTAGTCTCGCATAGCCAGACCTATCTCCACACTTCGTTTCATCGCTGTGCCAGCGCTGGAGAAAGGTCTGACTGAACCTATTATCATTCCGGTATAGGGGAAAAAAACGCTCTGGCTTGTTTGTATTTCTTTAAACCAATCACAATCGTCTTGGGCGGCGCTAAGAACCAGGATGCCGCGACGGTGCCCTTGCAAAAAACGATAACACGCAGATAGCGGAAGGGGAGCAGAATTCCAACTGAAATAGTCGGCCAATGGCAGGCTTATACCCACAGCCTATATCCTGTGTGTCAGACTAGTTTCAGCCTGACTCCACCTACTACATGATTCTAAAAAATGTGTCCTGGCATGGGTGGAGTAGGTGTGTCCATCTCATTTCCATAAGGTATTCTATATGCTAATCATTTTTATTATTGTATTATTAATTATTTGTATTATTGTATTATTTGTACTAATTAGTATAAGCTCATGAAACTCAGATCAAACTGTCAAACAAAGCATTGCAGATCAAATATGAACCAGTATTCAGCAATAGCATGGTCTATTTCTTGGGAGCTCTCCATCACTGTTGATGGTACCATAGTGACTGCCTCTCACTCTGCAAAGCAGTCGCTGTTGTACCATCAGGGGTATAGGGGTGACATAGCTCAGGAGGTAAGACCGATTGTCTGTCAAAGTGTCCTTGAGCAAGACATCTAACCCCTAACTGCTCTGGCGAATGAGAGGCATCAATTGTAAAGCGCTTTGGATAAAAGCGCTATATAAATGCAGTCCATTTACCATTTACCATCAGCAGTGTGGGAGAGCTCCCATAGTAGGGATGAACAGCAGCTCGGTCTTGTTGAGGTTGAGCTTCAGGTGGTGCCTGGACATCCATGTTGAGATGTCAGTCAGGCAAGCAGATATTCTCTCATTGATCTGTATAGCAGAGGGAGGGAAAGAGAAGTAGAGTTGTGTATCATCTGCATAACAGTGATAAGAGAAGCCGTGTGAATTAATAACTGACCCAAGAGATTTGATGTAAATGGAGAACCGCAGAGGTCCCAGTACAGATCCCTGTGGAACTCCTGTAATAAGGGGATGAGGTACAGACACAGACCCCATCTAGGTGACCTGGTAGGACCTATCTGCTAGATAGGAATCAAACCAAGAGAGGACAGTCCCAAAAATGCCCATCTCTGCCAAAGTAGAGATGAATAGATACGATATGATACGATATAGATGCTGGTTGTTTATGTTGAATGGTGAATGCAGACAGGTCTGGGAGGATCAGGACCCAGGAGAGAGATGAGGCTCTTGCAGTGGCGAGTGCCTTTGTCACAGCTAGGAGGGCAGTTTCTGTTAAGAGCCCGGTTCAAAAGCCAGACTGGTGAGGGTCAAGCAGGTTGTTCTGATGGAATGTTTAGCTATTTCAGTCTCAAGTCGGAGGTCTGCTGACCCTGGAGATTCAGACCTGTACATTGTAGCAATTGTTGATGGACTTAAATAATGTACTTTTTTTATTAATGATCTAAGAGTGAAGAGTTTGCCCATTTTGGGGCGTATTTGGCATGTGAGTGAGTTTGTGTGCACACTACTCAAAAATGTTCATGGTGCTGGGAGTAATTAACCCCCCCCATGGTTTCCAGCTTTCCAGTGAAAAAGGAAACGTAATTGTCTTCACTGTTGTGGTCTGTGACCTTTATCAATACGTGTTTTGATAAAGGTCCCAGACAGAAAGATTGACAGGCCACATTTCACCCCTAGGCCACTATCAAGTTTTGCCATTCAGCTGATTGTGTTTAAATAAGGACCAGGATGCAGGATACAGTGTTGGCTTAAATTAATAAGTTGCTTCGGCGCCCCGGTTTTCAGTCCAAGTGATCTCACTTTCAAATGTGTTCCTCCCAACATACACAGGAAATACCAGCCAGACTACAACTGCTCCAGTGAATGCCCAGACTACAACTGCTTCGCTGAAAGCCCAGACTACAACTGCTCCAGTGAATGCCCAGACTACAACTGCTTCACTGAAAGCCCAGACTACAACTGCTTCACTGAAAGCCCAGACTACAGCTGCTTCTGTGAATGCCCAGACTACAACTGCTTCGCTGAAAGCCCAGACTACAACTGCTCCAGTGAATGCCCAGACTACAACTGCTTCACTGAAAGCCCAGACTACAACTGCTCCAGTGAATGCCCAGACTACAACTGCTTCACTGAAAGCCCAGATTACAACTGCTTCTGTGAATGCCCAGACTACAACTGCTTCTGTGAATGCCCAGATGACAACTGTTCCGGTGAATGCCCAGATGACAACTGCTCCGGTGAATGCCCAGACTACAACTGCTCCGGTGAATGCCCAGACTACAACTGCTCCGGTGAATGCCCAGACTACAACTGCTCCGGTGAATGCCCAGACTACAACTGCTCCAGTGAATGCCCAGAATACAACTGCTCCGGTGAATGCCCAGACTACAACTGCTTCTGTGATGCCCAGACTACAGCTGCTCCGGTGAATGCCCATACTACAACTGCTTCTGTGAATGCTCAGATGACAACTATTCCAGTGAATGCCCAAACTACAACTGCTCCGGTGAATGCCCAGACTACAACTTCTCCGGTGAATGCCCAGACTACAACTGCTTCTGTGAATGCCCAGATGACAACCGTTCCGGTGAATGCCCAGACTACAACTGCTCCGGTGAATGCCCAGACTACAACTGCTCCAGTGAATGCCCAGAATACAACTGCTCCGGTGAATGCCCAGACTACAACTGCTTCTGTTGATGCCCAGACTACAGCTGCTGCGGTGAATGCCCATACTACAACTGCTTCTGTGAATGCTCAGATGACAACTATTCCGGTGAATGCCAAAACTACAACTGCTCCGGTGAATGCCCAGACTACAACTTCTCCGGTGAATGCCCAGACTACAACTGCTTCTGTGAATGCCCAGATGACAACTATTCCAGTGAATGCCCAGACTACAACTGCTCCAGTGAATGCCCAGACTACAACTGCTCCAGTGAACGCCCAGAATACAACTGCTCCGGTGAATGCCCAGACTACAACTGCTTCTGTGAATGCCCAGATGACAACTGTTCCGGTGAATGCCCAGACTACAAAGGCTCCAGTGAATGCCCAGACTACAACTGCTTCGCTGAAAGCCCAGACTACAACTTCTTCTGTGAATGCCCAGATGACAACTGTTCCGGTGAATGCCCTGACTACAACTGCTCCGGTGAATGCCCAGACTACAACTGCTTCTGTGAATGCCCAGACTACAACTGTTCCGGTGAATGCCCAGACTACAACTGCTCCAGTGAATGCCCAGACTACAACTGCTCCAGTGAATGCCCAGACTACAACTGCTCCAGTGAACGCCCAGAATACAACTGCTCCGGTGAATGCCCATACTACAACTGCTTCTGTGAATGCTCAGATGACAACAATTCCGGTGAATGCCCAAACTACAACTGCTCCGGCGAATGCCCAGACTACAACTGCTCCAATGAATGCCCAGACTACAACTGCTGTGGTGAATGCCCAGACTACAACTGCAGTGGTGAATGCCCAGACTACAACTGCTCCAGTGAATGCCCAGAATACAACTGCTTCTGTGAATGCCCAGACTACAACTGCTCCGGTGAATGCCCAGACTACAATTGCTCCAGTGAATGCCCATACTACAACTGCTTCTGTGAATGCCCAGACTACAGCTGCTTCTGTGAATGCCCAGACTACAGCTGCTCCGATGAATGCCCAGACTACAACTGCTCCAGTGAATGCCCAGACTACAGCTGCTCCAGTGAATGCCCAGACTTCAACTGCTTCTGTGAATGCCCAGATTACAACTGCTCCGGTGAATGCCCAGCCTATAATTGCTCCAGTGAATGCCCAGACTACAACTGCTTCTGTGAATGCCCAGACTACAACTACAACTGCTCCAGTGAATACCCAGACCACAACTGCTTCTGTGAATGCCCAGACTACAGCTGCTCCAATAAATACCCAGACTACAACTTCTCTGGTGAATGCCCATACTACAACTGCTTCTGTGAATGCCCAGAATACAACTGCTCTGGTGAATGCCCAGAATACAACTGCTTCTGTGAATGCCCAGAATACAACTGCTTCTGTGAATGCCCAGAATACAACTGCTCCGGTGAATGCCCAGACTACAACTGCTTCTGTGAATGCCCAAAATTCAACTGCTGTGGTGAATGCCCAGAATACAACTGCTGTGGTGAATGCCCAGAATACAAGTGCTTTGGTGAATGCCCAGCCTACAACTGCTCCAGTGAATGCCCAGACTACAACTGCTCCAGTGAATGCCCAGACTACAACTGCTTCTGTGAATGCCCAGACTACAACTGCTTCGGTGAATGCCCAGACTACAACTGCTCTGGTGAATGCCCAAAATTCAACTGCTGTGGTGAATGCCCAGAATACAACTGCTTTGGTGAATGCGCGGACTACAACTGCTTCTGTGAATGCCCAGTCTACAACTGCTCCGGTGAATGCCCAGACTACAACTGCTTCTGTGAATGCCCAGACTACAGCTGCTCTGGTGAATGCCCAGTCTACAACTTCTTTGGTGAATGCCCAGACCACAACTGTCCAGTGAACGCCCAGACTACAACTGCTTTGGTGAATGGCCAGACCACAACTGTTCCAGTGAACGCCCAGACTACAACTGCTTTGGTGAATGGCCAGACAACAACTGCTCCGGTGAATGCCCAGACGACAACTGTTCCGGTGAATGCCCAGACTACAACTGCTCCAGTGAATGCCCAGAATGCAACTGCTCCGGTGAATGCCCAGACTACAACTGCTCCGGTGAATTCACAGACTAGGACTGCATCGGTGAATGGCCAAATTACAACTGCTCCGGTGAATACCCAGACTACAACTGCTCCGGTGAATGCCCAGACTACAACTGCATCGGTGAATGCCCAGACTACAACTGCTTCTGTGAATGGCCAGACTAAAACTGCTCCAGTGAATGCCCAGAATGCAACTGCATCAGTGAATGGCAAATGGTGAATGCCCAGACTACAACTGCTGTAGTGAATACCCAGACTACAACTGCATCGGTGAATGGCCAGACTACAACTGCTCCGGTGAATGGCCAGACTACAACTGCTCCAGTGAATGGCCAGAATACAACTGCATCGATGAATTGTGAATGCCCGGACTAGAGCTGTTCCGCTTAACACCCAATCTACAGCTGCTCAGGTGATCACTTGGTCCACATCTGTTCCAGTAAATGCCCGATCTACTGCTGTGGAGAATGTCTAAGCCGTACTTGCTTCATTGTATGCCAAATTCACATCTGCTCAGATTAGCACTAATTCCACACCTGCTTAGGTGACTGCCCAGTTCATACATTTGGTGCACATTTGGAGAGGCGCTAACTAGCCCGTACAGAGGTGCCTGCACAGTATCAAGCTCTCAAAAGAAAACACACCCATCTCCCAGAACTTTTCGGTCAGGTGCAAGGGCAAGCTAAATAAACTAAAAGAGCATTTCTTTCACGAGGAGAGTTCTATTGGATAAATCCTTTTGAAATTTCTGCAGTTAAAGTGACTGCTTTTTTGCAATCTTTTTGCCCAGGACTGTTTATTCTGTCTGATTTTGTGAATATTCATGTGGAACAAACCGTAAGTATCTTTGGCACCCCAAGTCCACGGAAGTGGTCTGGCCCCCTTGTCTTGCATATGTATAATCCTGTTTCTTTTCAGCGTAGTTTTAAACTGTGGCTTAAAACGAAATATCCTATGCATCCTGTAAAAACAAAAAATAAAAAATAAAATCTCCAGATCCAAAATACCGTTTTATTGAGCTGTAACAAGATGTAAAGTTCTAGCGACCAACAGCTTTATTGGTTCAAAGTGAGTAAATAAACAGAAGTGCTTTCGTTACTGCTGTTTATTTTTTTTTTTTATTTTTGACAGTTTTCCTATTTCATTATGCATTTCAGGTGTGGGACACAGGTCTGCCCTGACATGCCTGGCAAGAACCACACATACCCTCAAAAGTCCAACAGTTTGTGTGCACAGTGTGCAAAAGGGAGAAATAAAAACCAAAAATTGGTCTTAAAATCTATTGTTCTCTTGACCACAAGGAGGCAGTGTATGCACGTAGTTTCATGTAGCTGTCCATCAGTGAGAACCATAAAATAATTGTGAATATTTTAAGTTTAGTATACAGTTAAATGAGAGTAATCACCTATTAATCACTTTCAATTTATTTTTTCTTTATAAGAGATTACTTCTTTTTCACTTGATCAGCTGTCCTATGTGGTGTGGTTCAACGGACAGACCATTTTTTAAGCAAAATGTTATATATCTTTTATATATATATAAATTCTTTTTTTTCATAGAAATGTGAGCCATGTTACAGTTAAGTGCTGGGGAATAACCAATGGTGTGGATGTTTCCTGGAGTGTGGTTGCACAAACCATATGATTCTGGGTATTGTTTTCTCCATCCCTGCTACTGTCTCTCGGGCTCTTCTTTTCAAACAGAACCAATCACCCGTGCTCTACATCTTTATTTTTCTTCCTCGTTGGTGGTTGTGTCACACATACCTCACCAGACGTGGACTCTTAAATTCATGGCACAGACAGTAATTGGGTCTTTAAACAGTTTGAACTGGACGTGTGTCTCGTCCTTACACCTCAGCTGGGCACACGGGTAGCGCCGAACCTTGTTCTCATGACAGGAAACCCGTCAAGTCGACGCTGCGTCAGCACATTAAGTGGAGTCTGTCGTCGGGAGTGCGTGTCTTGTTAGACGGCTCGTTCCGGAGATCCCAGGCGAGCGTCTTTCAGTGATGAATCGCCCTGAATCGAGCACACGGCGCACCCCCTGAGGAAGCTGCCCGTGAGAAGATGGACAGAGTTATTAACTTGAAATGATTTGTGCTCTCCATCATGCTTAACAGGGATACCTTTAGAAGCAGTCTCTTATCTGTATTTATTTACTACGGTTGTGTGTCTCTAGGGCTTTGTGGAGTAACCATTTTAGAAAAATATTTTTGAAATGCCGTTTAGTGAAAACTTTTTTTTTAAATACCATTTTAATATCAGCTGAACCATATGGTTTTTCAAAGTATAAATAATTGTTTTTATTTTCAGTTAGAGCTCTTTAATTCCCTTATCTGAGTCATTTTAATTTATCATTCAAATTATTAATTAACCCATTCGGTATTTATTTCATTGGTCTCAGTATGCAACACCTCTGGTTGTTTATGAAGGGTATCCCTGCCCTAGGTGAGAAACGTTTGACCTCCTGAAGGGCTCCTGTTTCTCCTACAGAATGCTGAATGCTCAGTATGTGAATAAAACCTGACCGCACATCTGGCGCACCTCTTCTCAGACAGACTCCACGGTCGCTAAAGTTATCCTTTGGAGAAAAAAAGCTTTAGAAGGCAGGAGTGAGTTTGATGAAGGATTAAACTGAGTATTAATTAATTGGTTCCTCATGAAACTCGGATGAGAAAGTGGGTGAAACTGATTAGTTGGGAAAATACTTTGTACACGTATACACACACACACACACTCATTGGCCACTTTGTTAGTTACACCTGCTCAACACAAATGGCCTGCTTCTTCAAACAACAAATCATGTGTGTGCAGGTCGATACTTGCTCAGCATACAGACATGATGGAGAGGTTTAGTTGTTCTACAACCAAAAATTAGAATGGTCAACATACATGATCTAAGCGACTTAGACTGTGGTGTGATTGTTGGTGTCACACGTGGTGGGTCCAGCATCTGAAATGGCTGCCCTCCTGGTATTTTAAAGCACTACAGTCCCTAGACCTTACAGAAAATGGTGTGATAAACATCCAGTGAGCAGCAGTTCCTTGAGGGCAAATTCCCCTTTCTCAAATAACAGCCCTTACCACGTGGTGTAGAAGGTCGGCTCTGAACAAACATGTTGAATCTTGAAGTAGATGGGCTACAGGAGCAGAAGACCACCCATGTGAATGGTTCTCGCTTGTCCCAACCACAGAGCGTTTCTGCCCTGGCTCCCTAGTCGTGGAAAGAACTCCCTGTTCCTCTACACCACCAAGTTCCTGCTCCTTTTCCGCTGTGGTCTGAAGTCCCAGCTTGACTAACCCTGGCACACTACTTCTCCGCAGGGTTACCCCCCCAATCTAGTATCGCTGTCCTGTCTTGTGGCTTGATCTTCTAGAACTTTCAGGTTGCACTTGTATCTTCATCTTGATGTTGTAACTCTTTAAAAATCATATCTCTTGTAATCATGCCTCATTTCTAGTTTATGGCTTGCCATAACACTGCTGGCTTATGCTTACTCTGTGAACTAAACTTGATGTTTATGGCTATGGATTACTGATTCTTAATGAGCTCACTGCAGACTGGCCAGCATAAAGGAAAAGTAAAGGAAGCCATTTTGAGGCTGAAAAAAAACAGTCAAAGGCATAGGCTAAACCTTAGGCTTATCAAAATCAACTGTATGGAACATAAATAAGACGAGGGCCCTTGTGAGTTCAGCAATCGCAAAGGGCCTGGTAGGCCAAGGAAGACCTGTACAGTTGATGACCGAATAATTCTAACCATCATGAATAAAAATAAGTTCTAAGTTTCAAGTGTATTTGTCATATGTGCAATAACAACAGCAGAGCAGTGTCATGGCAATGAAATGCGTTGGTTCCAGGCATCCCCAGATAAAAAATCCCCAAACACCGATGTCAGATCATACTCTTAAGGAGGCTGTTGTGGCTGTGTCAGCGACTTCACCCCGTGAAAGACTTCATGAACAGAAATACGGGGGCTACACTGCAAATGGTAAATGGACTGCATTTATATAGCGCTTTTATCCAAAGCGCTTTACAATTGATGCTTCTCATTCGCCAGAGCAGTTAGGGGTTAGGTGTCTTGCTCAAGGACACTTTGACACGCCCAGGGCGGGGTTTGAACCGGCAACCCTCCGACTGCCAGACAATCGGTCTTACCTCCTGAGCTATGTCGCCCCATCTGCAAGATGCGAAACAGCAGTTAGCCACAAAAACAGGATAGCCAGGTTACAGTTTACAAAAAGAAGTACCTAAAAGAGTTCTTGGAAAAGGTGTTCTGGACAGATGAGACCAAGATTCACTTGTGGCAGAGTGATAAACAGAGCAAAGTACCTAAAAAGGAACTGCCCGAGATCCAAAGCACCCTTTCTCACCTGTGACACATGGTGGTGGGAGTGTTACGGTTTGACTGCCGGAGGTACTGGTTCACTTGTCTTTTTGATGATGTAAGCAGCAGCAGAATGCACTCTGAAGTGTACAGAAGCATCGTATCTGCTCAAGTTCAAGCCAATGCCTCCAAACTCATTGAATGGCACTTGAGCCTATATCAAGACAAAGATGCCAAGCATACTGCTAAAGCAACAACGGAGTTTTTCAAAGGCAAAAACTGGAAAATTCTTGACGGGTCAAGTCATTTACCTAATCTCAGTCCAATTGTGAACATGTGTTTCTTATGCTGAAGAGAAAACTGACCGCAACTTGACCCTGAAACAAGCAGGAGCTGAAGGTGACTGAATACAGGCCTGGCAGAGCATCACCATGTGTCCCAATCGTTATGGGGCCCTGAAAGGGGGGGGGGGGGATTTTTCTACATGCTGTAATTTCTACATGAAACCAAAATTATGTATAAAATGTCCCTAAATAAAGGAGAATGTGCTCTTTAACCACATGTGTATTTTTTTTCTTACAAACCTAAAATTGTGGAGAACCAAGCCAAATTTTAAAGATTGTGGAGCTCACATGCATGTGTGTGTGTGCGTGTATGCATACATGCATACATACATTGATCCGTTTGTCTGCGCGGCATTGCTGATGATGTTTGAAACTGACTTGTCCTACACGGGGTCTGTTTTAATGTTGATATAATCTTTAACGTCCTAGGAACCGGCTAAATGTTTTTTATCACAGACAATGCAAATGAATAATGAAATGATAATTCATGGTTTTTTTGGTTTGTTTTTTATATCTCCGTTTGATATAAACGCGACTTCTAAAATGTTAACTCCTTCACACGATAAAAAAACATTTTCTATTTGACGTGTTCCGCCTATCGTCCCCTACTTTAACGTTTCCAAACTTTTCTGTGAATATTTGACTTACACTACCACACTGCTGGTTTGGGTGTTCTGTTTTCTCACGAAGTATGTTTGAAAATCGGCAGTTTAAGTGTGGTGGGCCAAGGAGTGCATTCATTAACAGAGCCGCGAAGAAATGGAGAAATAATTTAAATTTTATTATGAAATGTAGCTATACACGTTTAAACAGATATATAAATAAATATGAATGAGACAATTAATTATATTCCTTTCCGTTATCGTGCCCTTCATTTGCATGTATTATTATTATTATTATTGTTTGTTGAACGTACAAGTTGTCGTCCAGTGTGAACATCTGACCATCAAGTAGGTGGACCACACCAAATTAGCTGTACTGACCTCCATGTAAGCGAACTTGAATGAGACAGAGTGGATAAATAGTTGATGAATATTTTATGGTGAATTTTTGGTCACGTCGATGTGCAAAACGCGCTTGTTTAACTGACGTGTCTATATCAATTAATGATAAAAGTATCACTGCGCAGTGCCAGGACAGCCTAAATCGAACTATGAAACTTTGCGGCTGCAATACCTCCTCTTCATATGCTCCTCATATGGGTTCCAAGTTATTTTTCAAGTTGTCTTCCTCTTCGGGATTTCAACTGCTACCTCGCTACCTTTCCTACGTTAATGGAAAAAAGAAAAGGAATCTTAGCGCAGTATTGATTCCAGTAGCCTACGATTCGATTGACGGATTTGGAGCGACGCGTTAGTTACAGTGCGAGATTAGCTCCACCTTACAAGAGATCAAGAAAAACTGCGCGATTCATGACGCCCCACTTGACATCACACCGTGGACACGAGGAGGAGAGATGCGCTGTTATTAATGCGGGCCGGTCCAGCGCGCTGTACAGTACAGAGCTGATACGCACTGACGAGTGAAGAAGAGACGGAACAGGATATAAACGAACGTCGTGGGATACTCACAAAAAGAAAAGAAAAAAAAAGACAATTTCTGGAGAGGAAATAATCTGATCAAGACCAGTGGTACAGTCTTAATGCACTTGAAAAGCAACATTGATAACGACGGCGTATTTTTCTGGAAAAGTACAGCTCCCAAGAGTGGAACGGCTCAATTTTAAGGTGTGGACCAATTATGTTGCTTTTTTCTTCTTCTTCTTCTAAAACCAAATCATAGGTTTAATGAAGTGCGTTGCCTAGTTCTAAACTAACATTTAAAAATAATATGGTTGGGATATTCAGAACAACTGGTACAAAGTTTTTAAAGCTATAATTTCAAATTTTTTGTCTTGGTACCATTTTAAACGGAAAATAAAGGCCTAATATCAACTTTTGGGGATGACAGACTTTTAATAATATTGCCGATCGCTTTGAAGAATTTAACTCCTATTATCATTTTATGCAATTCGGAATATTACATTGGACTGTTCATTTAACAGGCGCTCTTATCCAGAGCTATTTGGCCTGCAGTGTAATTTCACCAAATCTAGAATAAGAATAATGTTATGATTTAAACAGAATCTTACCAACTCTTTAAAGACATCTCCTTAGTTCATGTCTGCCTCAAGCAGCAACCAGCGACTTTGTGGGAGATCAGCAGTCATGTCCACCGAGAAAAGGTCAGAAACTTGAAAACGCACCGCCAACGACGACTGAAATGTAACAAGGAAGAGATCTGTGTAAATTTAAATCGCGCTACGGCACTTACAGTGCCAACTACTAAGCTAGACTCCTTGAAGTTTCAACATTTCCAGCTACCGATTGTATAATCAATTATTTCATTTTAGAAATGTATACATTTTACAGTAAGGAAATGGCTGATTAGGATGATTACTGATTTGACCGTCAGAAAAAAAGCAAGAGGGCTGTAATCCGTATGGCATAGTTCCTTGAGCAAACTCCATTGATCCGTGTCTTATCCGTTAATTCATCTGCGTTTGGGTGAACAGAAGGGACACAAAAAGGAAACGGATAAACGGCAGACGGATTTGACCGCAATAATGAGAGATCGCAATCTGGAAACGACCAGATCTCAGGAAGAAATCACGGAGGAAAATTCATTGATGGATTTATACTGTCAGTGACAGGCTGGGCGGGGGGCCAAGCGGTGGATTGTAATATAATCGAGCCCCCTTCCATCATTCGTTCCAATGAGTTTTAATTCTCAGTTTCCTCAGGACTTTGCTTCGCTGAAAGGGCTAAGTTGAAATAAAAACGACGCCTTGTCGGTTCCCGTATTCCGCTCTCCGTCGACGCACGCCCCGGGTTCGTCATGGCAGCGGGTCTGGACGGCGCCTGCCTCACCATCCCGGCGCTGGGCGGCAGGAACGCGAGCGGCGGCATTGCCACGCCCGCCGCCTGCAACCAGACCGCGGTGAAGCTGCCGCCGTACTCCCCCGAGGCCACCGCCGCCTTCGCCTCCGTCATCACCCTCATGATGCTCTTCACCATCTTCGGCAACATCCTGGTGATCATCGCCGTGCTGACCAGCCGGCTGCTGCGGGGCCCGCAGAACCTCTTCCTGGTCTCCCTGGCAGCGGCGGACATCCTGGTGGCCACGCTCATCATCCCCTTCTCCCTGGCCAACGAGCTGATGGGCTACTGGTACTTCCGCTCGGTGTGGTGCGAGATCTACCTGGCGCTGGACGTGCTGTTCTGCACCTCCTCCATCGTGCACCTGTGCGCCATCAGCCTGGACCGCTACCTGTCGGTGTCGCGGGCGGTCCGGTACAGCGTCCAGCGCACGCCGGGGCGCATCAAGGCCGCCATCCTCGTCGTCTGGCTCATTTCGGCGGTCATCTCCTTCCCGCCGCTCCTGTCGGTGAACAAGAGCCCCGGGGGGCGGAGCTGGGGGCGGGGCCGCAGTGCCAGCTGAACAGCGAGCGCTGGTACATCCTGTACTCGACCATCGGCTCCTTCTTCGCCCCCTGCCTCATCATGATCCTGGTGTACGTGCGCATCTACCAAATCGCCAAGCGCCACACCCGCTGCCCGCCAGGGTCCGCCGTCCCCCCGCCCCCTGCAGTCCCGGTGGCCCCTGAGCAGAATGAGGAGGGAGCCGCCAACTCCCGAAAAATAAGTGCTCTGGGACCCCCTACCGTTCTTCTGCCACCTGACCCCACCTTGCCTGCCACCACCCCTACTCCTGCCCCGACCCCCATAGGGCCCTCTCCTTCACCCTTCCCTTCCCTGCCCCCCAGGCACCAGCCAGAGGTGACCCCCAAACCCAGGGAGGGCCAGAGCAGGAAACGGAAGAAGTCGGGGAAGATGGTGGACAACAACAACGGTGGCAGCTCCAGCTCTGGGTCGGACGGCGAGGCCGGGGGGGGATGTGCAGGTGGGGGGGGGACCCCTAACGTTGCGGGTCCCCTGGGCGAGGCCTCCCGATCCCGGGGCCTCCGGGACACGGTCGTCACGGCGACGGGGACGGCGCTGGTGGAGCAGCAGAGGGCCAGGGTGGAGGTCACGCCCAACACGGCCAGGCGCAAGGCCGTGCTGAACCGCGAGAAGCGCTTCACCTTCGTCCTGGCGGTGGTGATCGGCGTCTTCGTCATCTGCTGGTTCCCCTTCTTCTTCACCTATAGCCTGAAGGCCATCTGCCCGGAGGCCTGTGCCCTGCCGGAACCCCTCTTCAAGTTCTTCTTCTGGATTGGCTACTGCAACAGCTCCCTCAACCCGCTCATCTACACCATCTTCAACAAGGACTTCCGACGCGCCTTCAAGAAGATACTCTGCAAGAACACAAAGGACACCGTGTTCTGAGAGGCAGAGGCAGAAAGGATTGACACGGCATAAATGTGATTAACTGATGCAGGATCACACTGCGTACTGTACAATCTCCAACAACCATTGAGCCATTTATTAATTTATTTTTGACAAACTTAACGAAGTTGCGCTGAAGTAATAGGACAAGCCATGCTGTGTACTAATGTTTGTCTCAATGACTCATTTGTGAAGGGATTGGGGGGGGGGGGGGGGCTGTCTGCTTTTATACTGAGCAAGCAGTCGATTCAAATGAATGTTGTGATTGCTGAAGGTTTTTCTTTTCTTTAAAGGGTTGGGTGGAAAGTAGCTGGAGAGGAGTACGCCCCCCCTTTTTTTAAAAATGAAAACAAGTAATCAAAATGAGGAACGCACAACACTGCTCTCTTTTTTGGATTGTTGGAGGTTTTTGGCATCAGGGATGTCCACAGCTTGGACAGTTTTAAATGCAAGAGACAGCACTTATTTTTGAAGTTTCTATACAACATTTTTTTAGGTGGGGTTCGCCTTTGGAAAAGCCTGTGTACAGCTTGTTACCTTAGGGTCTACTTAAAAAAAACACCTTGTTGTTGGGGGAAAAGGCTTTTCAGACAAACAGCCAAATTTGCGAACTTGCAGAAACATTACAGCACAACACTTAAGTGCAGTCCATTTTTCTTAATAATAACTTTCCTTCATCTACTTTTTCTGTCTTGAAGGTATTCTGTGGGTTGCAGGACCTCTCCAACACCCTCCAGAATGATTCAATTAGTTATTCTCTCTCCTTTCTGTACAAAAACGAATAATTTCTTATGGAGACTTCGTATCAAGTGATTGACATTGACCCACTGGTAGGAGAAGTTGCTAATCGAGGAAGTGTGAGGAGTTCGGTGATTCGTAGTTCTCCGAAAGACTGAATTGTGCAAGTAGTTTGTGAACAGTGTGTGTGCCACTTTCCCACCTACAGAGCCACTATTAACCCAACTGTATGGTCTCTGAAAACATAATACACACAAAAGTGTTGTTGGATTTTACAGGAACTCCTAAATGACTGGACGGACTGGGTCTAGCGAAGGCATGCAGATTGACCAGGCATTAGCCCATTTGACCTTTCTGCCAAATCACAGAGTGATCGGCCCTGGACCAATTAAAAAGATGCTCTGTATAGCCACTGCTGTTAAGTATCGCCGTGTGCGTGTTTGTGAGATTGTGAGTGAGGGGAATACAGTGTATTGTTGCTTTTGTATGTTTATATGAGCCTGTGTGTGTCTGTAAGATCCTTTGCCTCTGTACGTGTGTGGAGTGAGTGTGTCAACACATGGGAGTGCAAATGGGTTGGGGTCAGGGTTCTTGCCTGTGTGCGTGTGTGTGAGAGAGAGAGTTACACTGATGCCTCTGTGTGTACATGTTTATGTGTGGGTGTGTGCGGGCACACGTTTTTTTTGCCTCCGCGTGCTTGCTTTAGTAAGTCTGCGTGTACTGTACGTGTAACGTGCGCCAGAAGCGATCCTGTTCTTCGCTAAATCAACTGTTGTACAGTGCTGTCTGCTCTGGACTGATTATACTTTACACATGCTTTGCCTAAAGTGATGTTGTGAAGTTCTGCTGTGTGCGCATGTGTGTGTGTGTGTGTGTGTGTGTGTGTTTGTTTGAGAGACTCCTGGGCAGCTGGTATACTGTGCATGTATGCCACCAGAGAGCCTGTTCTAAACCAGCTGGTGTTCGGTAGCATAACGACAGAGATCTTCTAACATCTCTGCAGAATGTGGCCTGAACTGTGTTTGGGTCCCTCTATGTGACTCACCATAGGAACATACAGGCATAATAAAATAGGCAGGAGACGATGGCAGTGGCTGCGCAGAACCTAGGGAGGAGCTCCACCAAACATAGTGTATGTTGGTAAGAAGAAGGTTGGTAAGGTGACTGTCGTATACTTTGTTCTTCTGAAAGGCTTTCAGATACAGCCAGGCAGTATCTAAGAATTACCATTGGCTTTGTTCTTGTCAACACACATGTACACAGTGATTGGTGTGGAGCTCCTCTCGGGTTTCTGTGCCAAAAGTGAAGACGCCAAAGCTCCATTGTATTATTCCTGAGAATGTATAGGAGGTGACCGAGGTTGGTTGGACGTGGGCTGCACTTGGAGATCATGTGGAGATGCACAGCTGAGAGAGGAGCGTATCTGGTCAAGAGGCGGTGAAGCTCTGCCTCGCAAAACAAGAAAATGCAATGCTCAAGCACATTCTGTGTCATATTACGGTGAATTTTGTGTTACTCATGTTTGCCCCATTTTTCTTTACTATTTTGATTTCCCTACTGTTCAGTTGAGGTATCGTGGAGGTCTGTTTGGGAAAAATGTTAAACTGTCAACATTTCTGTGTGAGTGAACACGTGTGTGTGTGTGTGTGGTGTGTGTCTGAGTGAACACGTGTGTGTGTGTGTGTGTGTGTGTGTTGTTTGTGTGAGTGTATTGGACAACTACCTATTTATTGTTTGCCTCCTGCAGTATTGTTCTTTAAATTACAGCAAGCTACAACAGTGCACAAAGAAAAAATTCTGAGTGATGTGAAAAGGAATAAATTCATCAAAATGATTTAAAGCTTTTTTTTCCCCCTGGTCCCTATGTGTCTGTGCATGTATGAGGATGTGTATATGAACATGTATGCATGTGTGGGAGATGATTACGCGTGTGTGTGCGCGCGCGCGCGTGCTGTGAGCGTGTGCATGTTTGTGCGTAAAAAGGAGAGAGCGAGTGCGTGGGTGGGAATGGGGTGGGAGTCGGCGGTAGAGTGGGGGATTAGCATATGCAGATCTGTTCTCTGAAGTTTTGAAAAAATGTGATTTATCCCTTATTTTATCCTGATGGGTCCTTTTTCAAGAAAAATTATCTTTTTCTCACGGGAGCCCTGGCCAGGAGTTAGAAGCAGTTCACCGAAACTGCTGTTTGCATGAGATTGTAAATTTCCTGTTTCTATGCCGATGCACACAGATAAAGCCATTAAAATATGAAGATTGCACATAGCACACCTGTACATTAGCATTAGAATCATTCTGCAGAGGGAAGGCTGCTCAAATCTCCAATAAGTATTGGAACAATTTTCACAGCAGGAGAATAACTATTGGAACAGGTTTGGCAGGGCTAATGCATGTATAGCAGTAAAGAATCCCTTAGCCTATATGGAATTAGCTGAATTACATCAATAATCGTTGAGACGCCAATTGCTTCTGCCACCGCTACACAGTGTACCAAACCTGTCTGCTCTGCATGCAAATGTAATATCTTTCCTCCTGCAAAAATTTGCTTAATGCACAGCATTTGAAATGTAATTATACTTTATGCCTGGTGCTCTAACTTACAGCGCGCGGCGAGCAATACAGCCAATTCGTTCAAGTACGCTGCAGTGCACGCGGTTTGTTTTTGTTTGAGGCAAATATGGCCTTGTAGCTGTTGCGGACGCTCAAACCTCGATCTCACTCCAACTTCTTCCCCATACAGGAAGTTGCATAAATTTCAAGAGAAGAGGTCTTGAGAAGCAGGAAGCATCCAAACAGAGAGCTCTCCAGCTCTTTGGGCCACACAGTGTGAAAGTGTGAATGCCATTGGCACACTGACCACAATGACAAATGTATACCCATGTTTTACAGACAACCATACAGCTTTTTTTTTTTTTTTTTTATACCCTGCTTTTAAAGTCAGTGCTCTTGCACTATACGAGAGTGCCAGCTGACATTTTATGGAACTATATGCCATAAAGCTGACATTACTCATTACTCTGTCATAAGCGTGGCATAACATCCATAATACGCACTCATGGCAGCATATAACAGCTTGCGATAGGTACTGACAGGTGCACCACCATCACTTTGTAACGGTTATTTTGAAATTATCTGCTTATTATGACAGTAATATGGTGCTTGCCATGAGCTGTAATGGCTCGCCACGATCATGGCAGCTTATAAGCATTATAAGCATTATGTGTGCAGTTCAAGTGTTAGTGTCACTCTTGTCTGAGGGGATTTCTAAGAGACTGATTCAGAGAAAGGCATGTGCTGTTCTGCACAAATGCTTTATGTGAGACATATTTGGCATTTGTTTTAATAATAGTAATAATAATAATAATAATAGTAATAATAATAATAATAATAATAATAATAATAAACTTTATTTGTATAGCACCTTTAATACAAAAAATGCAGCTCAAAGTGCTTTACAATAAATAAATTACATGCACCGTGTGCTTCACATGAAATTAGAACTAGAATGAACATAAAAACAGGGATAAAATGCCATAATTATAAAAACAGGGATAGAATGTCATAATTAATGTGACACAGAATTAACATAAAAACAGGGAAGATAGAATACATAAAATAAAACCCACTGAATAATAATAAAAATAATCAATAATCAACAGCATTTGACCTGGATCTAACTGAAAAATGGCCTGCAACATAAATATGAATAACAAATATATTCTTTCTATTTTGTATATTTTACCTGGAACTGAGATGTGGCGGATTTTCACAGCGGTGTGTTGTAGCTCTTTCTTTGTGACTGTGTGTTGGCATGTTAGTTTTTGCATGTAGATCCTTGCACTGGTAAGTAAGTTGTTTAATCTGATAACCATTTTGATGGTGTTTATTGAAATAATTGTTTTTATAATGCTGTACATCATTTTGTCTCCCAACCTGTATGATCCAGCATGACTTTTAAAGAAATTATTTCTTTCCCCCTTCTCCCCTAGACAACTTTAATTGGACATTCAGAGATTTGCTTCTCTAATATGTCCTGCAGAATTAAGTTTTAAATGTTTTCTCTCACATAGATTGGTATAAGGTGAATTATTATATTAACATTTTAGGCATTTAGCATACATAGACTCTGCAGGTCATATCCACAGGTTCTTCCACATTTTTAAATTAAATGGATGTTTTTATGTTGATACAGCTGGACATGCGCTGATGCAATTCAACAATCAACATTTACCATTCAGGGGATTGGTCTCTGTGCGCCTCAGGACAGAGTAGGAGTTTTACAGTTTTGTTAATGATCTTGATGGTTTTCAGAATGTTTGGTATGTAGAGGGGGCTGTTGGCACAATCGTGGATGGGGAACTGTTCATTTGTATTTTAGTACAGTAGCCTTGGTTGCTTCGGGGGTCGGAATGAAGGGGTTGTCAACGGTGTCATGTATTTTTTAGTAGCGGCTGTCTGTTATATGTAATGGATGTACGGGTTTTCCGTGCTACCTGTGGGTTGTCCAAAGGGCTGTTGGTGTGTGATGCTGTGTGGTTGGGTCATGCGAGGTGCAGGTGTGTGTTGGCTATGTGTGTGGGGGGGTGGGAAGGGGGGGGGGTCATTTATTTAATTATTTGTATGTGCTTGGGGCATATTTGCTTCGTTGTTGGTGACATAGTTTAGTAAAGACTGTCAAAAGTCTGTCTCTCTCATTTCTCATGTCTTTTTAGGGTGTCCGAGAAATACCGGGACTCGTCTACAGAGCTCTGCGTAGTGTGTAGTCTGCGTACGTTTGTCAGACGTGCGGAACTGTCCGCCTGTCACTCAGAACTCTGCGACTGAACTTTACTGTCCCTGTGCTAGCCATCGAATCGTCTGATTGCAACCTACTGCGCCTACTAGTCGCTTAGGGTGCTTACTGCTCGATTTGAAGGGGGGTGATTTGTTTACGTTAGGGCTCCATTAAATGGAATGATATTTGGTGCTGTATCTCTTTTTTTTCGGGTGTCAAAAAAATTATATTATTTTTTTTTTTTTTGGGGTCAAAATGGTCCGGGGCTGGACGAAAAACATCCGGGGCTTCAACCCTGGAAGCCCACCCCTAGCGAAGCCACTGATCGTAACCACTATTATTACTTATGAACAGAGGTGGGTAACCCAGCTTCAAAGAGTAAAAAGACTGACCATGTATTTGCTCCACCACCATGCACTAAAACAGCTGATTCTAATTAGCATAACTCTTCAGCATGATGGGAGAACTAATTATTGTGATCAGCTGGTTTAGTGCATGGTGCTGGAGCAAATGCATGGTCAGTCTTTTTACTCTTTGAAGCCGGGTTACCCACCTCTGCTTATGAAATGAGAAGAAAGATACAAAGGAAGTTTACCTAACGTAGCTTTGTACCTGAAGACTTATCAATGATGTATTTGAACGATCTTCAGCCCCTCCACACCCAATGTTACCCAATGTCCATTGTATTGTCCATAGTATTCTTTCCACTCTGAAGACATGTGAGTGCAATAAACAAAGCCGCATGTAGGCTAACTGTTTTTTAGACTACTTTAAAATATCGAGTGTGATCAGACACAATCTGCAGCTAAAAAGATAATTTATCTACCTGAGGAAAAGTACTACCTCTACAGATGGCCCCTAACCCACTTTAGCTATACTTTTTGTTTAAATTTACTTCTGGGATAGTAATGTTACAGTCATAGCTATGTGAAGATGCTAGCTGTGTAGTGGTATTCACTTTTGCTTGCTAATTGCTGGTTTGTTCGGCTTTCACATTTATTGATGGGCCTTCTGTGCCTTCTCGGTGATATTGCACTTTTGTGTTCCTGAGCTTAATGGTGATGGAGAACACTTATGTAAGTCACTCCTCATCAGGACATCTGCTGAGCGAACATAATATAGAGTTCAGAAAGGAATGTAAAAAAGTCGTTCTTTCTCTCCCTTACTCCCAGTGTCTCTGTCTTTATTTATCTCGCAGTCTGTCATTCTCTCTCTCTCTCTTTCTCTCCTCTCTCTCTGCTTCCTTCCCTCTCTTTATTGCATTTGGAGCATTCAACCATCACAAGCGTTGCTGACTTCTTGGCAAAACTTTGTGTTTTTTAATTCATCATCTGCCACACAGAGGAAGTGAAGAGCAGCATCACATTTGACAGTATGAAATATGAATGTTCTGTAATGGAAACGCTGCTTTTGCTGATATTTTTAATTCAGCAGAGATTTTACCCAACCCACCAATCCATCTGATCATTGGTTTAATTCCAGGTACAGATGTTTTAGCACAGAATACGATTTGCTTTGGAGCTGCACGCACTCAAACATTTTTCAGTTTAACGAGATTCTGCTTTTGAGTCATAGAAGTTATATATGTATTTTTTATTCTGAAGTTTGAAGTACACTTCACAGGAAATGCATTTAAAGTGCTGCTTGAGTGCTATTATGAACCTTAACAAAAATGACCCTCACCAGCCTGTGAAATTTCTGCTGTATCCTGATATAATTTGTCCAGATCCTTTTAGGCCTTTTTGTAATGCTGACTTTGTCTGACTGTGGTGATCATACATTGGCTAAACCTCTATCTCTTCAATGCAATCCAGGTGCAATTTTACAAGTAAGAAAGGATTGGTATTTTTTTTTTTTTTTTTTTTTTTTAAAGACTAAATAATTTGTTCACCTTTCATACAATACAATGCTGCCCAATGGGCTTTACATTCACAAGTTAGCAGAAATGAGTGTACTGATGAGACAATCAGAACACAGCAATAAAACAATAAGACATAAATTAAATAAGGTGAACACTTGTGCATTACAGTTCCTTTGGAAAAGTGTTTTATTTATTTAATGTTTATTTGATAGGGACAGATACATTTAAACATAGATTACTGTCAAACAATGTCCAATGCAATGTATCACAGCATTTATAGCATATGCTAATTTTCGATGCTTGTCCCTAGTTGGGCTTTTCAAACACACACACATACAGCACAAAATCATATGATCATAAAATGCATACAATAATTGATGGAGATGATTACCGCTGCCCGTAAGCACGTACGCTGTGGCTCTCTCCCTCCCTGCATAGCACACCCACAGGTACTCTGAAAATGCAGGGACATTTTCTGTCTTCGTTAATAACGTTCTGTAATTTATTTGAGACCAGGACAGATTAAAGGGGCCATTTGTCTCCTTGGTCCTTCGCCGGACGTGCTGCGTTCAGCGGATTGCTCGCACGGAACAATCCGGTGCCAGAGTCAAGTGCGGGCATCTTTCAGGGCCTTCTGGGGTCTGGACTCAGAGCTGGCCAAAGAGCAAAAAGAAAAAAAGAAATAAATCCAAAGCTCTGATTGGAATAGTCTGCCAGTCCATCCGACCATCCATCCATCCCAAAATCAAATAAACTTGTACTTTTTTAAAAAGATATGCTTAAATACAAGAGCTTTTAAGACAGTTCACAAAGTAAAGCCGTTTGCCTCCGAGCTCTTACTGAAAATATGAAAACCCCAGTGTCCTTTCTAGAAAAAATTCAAGAGTTAATGTGTCCTCAAATGCAATGAGGTATGAGAGTTGTTTACAATATTATAATTTAGTTATAATTATATCAGTGCCATTGTTGAGGTGCATGCCATAAGACCTGCAAAATAAAAGGAGATCAGCAGTGAAAACTGACATTTAAGATGAATAACCTCAAAAAACAAGAACTGTCCCTTGGTCCTGTAAATGTGGGTCATGATAATTTGAAATGTGTACAATTTTGTATGAAAACACCTGCTTATCTGGCTGGAACTGTGATGTACGTGGGTTTACTTTAACTTGCTTTGTTTGTGTTGTACCAGCCAAACTGCTCGAAGTCAGGAACCTCTGGCACTGAAAATTTCTATTTATTTGAAACCTGTTGTTGTTCGGTCCATTATTGAGTTCTGATACATATTGTAAGCTTCCCTCTTCCTGTCACAGCAACCTTGGACCCATTTCTGAAATACCCTTTCTCAAAGTTGTTCAGAAAAAAATCTTTCATTAAAGTGGGCCTTTTAAAAGAAAATTGGCCTGGCCCTATCCAATTACAATACAGAAACTGTCATTGTAAGAACATCTAATGATCTGTACATTAATTCTGATGGTAATGAGCCCTCCTTTTTGGCTCTTTCAGACCCCAATGCAGCCTTCGATACAGCTGATTATGTTCATGCTATTTTAGGTATGCCAAAGAGGCTTCAAGGTGGGCCTTAATGGAAAATGTGACCAGATGGCTCAGCTCTTATGCCTCTGATAGACAGTTTCCCTTGGTGGTTAAAAAAAACATGCTCATCCACTTGTCACATTGTTTGTTGTGTCTGTCTGTCTGTCTGTCTGTCTGTCTGTTTATCAATCAGGGTCAGGGAGTAGCAGATGTACATGTGCTGCTAGCTTAACGACATTTCCCAATAGCAAGTAGGTCAGTTATTTTTTTTAAGCAAGTAGTGGACTATAGTATCTATAGTGAGATAATGTGGACAGAGCTACATTAAACTGCAGAAGAAGCAAGATCAGGTCAATGTTTTAATAGCACAGTAGTTTTCTGTCTCAAGTTGGCGTGTGCAACATCTGGTAGGCTATGGCCCATAGGTGATTTAATTTGTCTGTCTGTCTGTCCCATCCGTCCATCCATCCAGCAATCTATCATCAATCTATCAATGTATTTCTCTTGCTTTCATTTTCTTTCTCTCTCTGACCCCTAATCCCAACTTCACATTTCCCCAAATATGTGCGTTGCATTTGTTTTTGTCGTTTTTGTTGGGGCTGGGAGGCAGGGCTGTTGGAGGAGTGTTCCAAATGCCCGTTTCCTTTGTTTGGCCAAGCTGTCGCAGCAGGGCGTAGCTGCAAATCTTGTGTAGACGTCAGACCAGAATGTTGATTTTTCGGAAGGATGGAAGGAGTGGAAGAGGTTCTGCAGTCATCCGTCTCCCAGAGCACAATGAGGCGACCGTGGTGACCCAGACTTTGCTCAAGTCTTGGAGAAACAGAACCCCCAGGGAGACAGACACAGAAGCAAGAGCAACCAGCCAAAAAAACGGTGACATCAGTTTTACTCGCGCCTCACGCCCATAGGCTACGCCCCATTCTTTGGCAAACCATTTCCGGGAAAACAAATCCCACTTGGACAGTTTCGTAATCTACATTTTCTTTTTCACGTGTGTGTGCAGTTTTTTTTGCCTCAGATTGCAAGATGGCCGCCGCGCAGTCTCTGGAGAATTCCGTTAATAAACGGAACACCACCGCGCGAGCCAGTGGTGGCCTGAAACGAGCCTGATGAGGTAATCAGCTCACATTTGAAGAGCTTGCAGCGCCAAACAATCTCCATTACAAACTCAATGCTTTTAATCAAATGGGGAGTGCGTTTGCAGAGGCTGAGTGATGCTCCTAATGTCTCCCATCAGATCTTTTACCCAATAACATCACTTTAGCTGCTTTTATTTTTCGAACCCAGGGGGCTCATACAGATTTGTGTTTTTCTTTCAAATAAATAAATAAATACACAAGTGTGTGTTCAGAAATGAGAAACACGTATTGAGAATCTATTTACAGTTTTGATGGAATGCCACTACTGAGAAACAACTGAGGGCACTTGTTTTTCATAAACTAAAAAAAAGTGAAATGGTGTATAAAAATTAATATGTGGATAGTGAGAATATTAATGTCACAACACTGATGCCAACATGTTGATGATTTTTACATGCAGAGAACAGCCATTTTTCATAACAAAATGCATTTTATGTCACAACACAATATTTTGGTCCAGCCAAGATATTATAGATCCTTTCGATACTATTGATCTTTTTAAAATTAATTCGCTCAATCGAATGCTGAACAGCAGTGGAATTCAACCTCAGTCCTTGGGACCCCATATGTATGCTGGTTTTTGTTCCAACTACAAAACCAGAATTTTTACAAGCTTTTAATTTTTCTTATGTTTAGAGGGATTATTTGCTCTCTTATACCACATTATGTCAAAAATAGCTACGTATGCCATAAAGAATAACAGTTGCATGTTCACTTTGTGTTGATCATGCAATATTGCAAACATCTACATAAAAAGAGGTTACAAAATTATTTAACTGATCTAACTGAGTTAAAGACTGAGTTAATGAGTTGAATCAATAGGCTCCTAATTGGTGAAAGTGTGGACACCTGGCCACTAAAATGAATCATTTGGTAGATGATGAAGAATTCAAAGACAGAGTAAATGGTAACGAGCCAAACCTGCATTGTGTACCAGGTTTAAGGGAAACGATTATGAAAGAACTTAAACACGTGTTCAGCAACTTAATTCGGATCCTGCTGATTCTCCTTAGTCCTGAATTTGATCAGTTTAAAATTTTTGCTGTTGATTGCAATACAGCACAATTTAAACATGGGACTTTTATCTTAATGGCATGCATTGATTGCAATACAGCACAATGTAAACATGGGACTTTTATCTTAATGGCATGCATAGCTACTGTACTTTCTGACATAATATATACAAAGAGGGTAAATAATCCCTTTAAACATGAAAAGCACCTAATTAAGAAAAACGAACAACAATTGTGGTTGGGACAAAAACCAGCATACACAAGGGACTGAAGCTGGGAACCACTGCTGTACAAAGTACAAACTATATTTTATATTTTTGAACAGTTGTCATACATTTGTGTCTGTTAACAACTTGCTTTTCTTTACCATTCATGACAAAAAACACTTCATAAATTTAGGCATAAAATATAATATTAGGTAACATAATATTAATGCCCACGAATAGATCATTAATTCATTTATTAGCCCATGCAGCAAAACAATACATTTAGGGCCTTATTTATTAAGACCTTTGACATATACAAAACCTGTCCTGGGTGTATTTCTGCCTCTTGCCCAATGCATGCTGGGATAGGCTCCAGCACCCTCCTTGCCCAGGAATAAGCAGGTATAGATAATGGATGGATGGATGGATGGAAAAACTAATGACACAATCAATGATTGGTGCAAAACAAGTGCCGTGAACAATCATCGGTCATGTTATTGGTTTTATGTGTGCTAAAAGATCTTGCACATGCTAAAGGTCTTAGTAAATCTTCATAGGAAAATCATTAAACAAGACTGTGGGTCCTCATATTTATCTATCTCTTTTGCTTTATTAGAAGCCACAGAACCAGCCTCTTCTGAACCATCGCTCATTCTGGGTCCCGGTCTCTGTGGTCCAAACCCAGATCATCTCCCTTTTTCTTCTTCTGACATTTTGAGGTTTCCTCCTTGTTGGAAACTGGGAGCTGCACCAGCAACCAACCTTGTGGGTGTTAAAATAAGAAAATAATTCCCACAAAAACAAATCATTTTGGCAGCTGGCCAGAGGATTCTGTGCTCTATGGGTCCATGGCGACACAGCTCGAAATGTCCCGTTCTATCACCATGGAAACAATAATGGCATTAGCCACAGAACACCCCAACCCTCCCCAGACTGCAGTTACCGAATCAGTTAGAGAAGCCACTCTTCCTCAGTAAGGAGAGGGAAACTCTTCCGATTGCAACCCTACCTTCCTGGATGAACTATGGCCAACTTTGCATTACCTCTTCGGGACGCCAAAGCCACTGCAGTATCTGGTTGGGTAGAGGTAGCTGACTGCATTGAAGGCTGCTGAGGTGCCCCAAGGTGTCACCAGAGGTGGGCGATACGGGATCTCACTAACTGACAGGAGAGCTTTCCCTGTGGAGAGCCAGACCCCGAAGACCATGCTGGCTTGGGTTGAAAAATTGAAATTCTGTGTGTGTTCACAAAAGAAGAAACAAAAAAAAAAACAGGAGTAGTGAAACTGTAATAAGGTCCCTTTAATATAATAAGGAAACCTTCCTCACAGCCCACAGAAAGCCCTGCCATTTGTGGGCCCATGGGGAGTGTACTCATCTTAATGTTTGAACGGGCACTCAAACTCATTTTACAGATCAAGGAAACAAACACACATTTGGCTGCGCCGGCTGGTGGAGAGAGCACACGCACCTGGGCTGCGTTAGCTAATCAGTCCAGGTGCTTAAAGGTGCGCTGCTCTCCACAGTTCGGGGCCGAGACCGGGAGCTCACACGAGAGCATGTTTATTTATTTGAGTTTTGTTTAATTTCTGTTTTGTTTCTTTTAATAAGACGGGGAAAAGTTAACCGCTACTGAAAAGTCGGAGAAGCTGGTCTGCTGGAAAGCAGCCCAGCTACAGAGCGGGGAACTGAAACAGTTGTCGCTCTGTTTTACTTTCTCTAGTCTTTTGTTATTTTAGCTTGTTGTTTTAGTTAATTGTTTTTGCCTGGAACCCGTGAGGGGGAAGGGTGAAGATGGCATTTATTTTGTGTTTGTGTGGGTGCGCTCTCTCTCTCTCCATGCGGCAACCAGCGGTGTTCCCCGGCACTGCCACATCTCCCTCCCAGGAGTGTCACAACTGGCGAGTGACATGCACCTAAGGCATTTTAACTTGCCCGGAACAACTCTGGCCCACCAGGTAAAAATGTGAAAAATGGAACGTCCAAACTGCAGCCACAAGCCACACACACATCATCATCACGCACGGTGGAGACAATCATACGTGTGCACGGAGGCAAAGCCACAGGCGCCTGGATGGTCAACAAGGGTCGCTCGAGCAATAAACACCGCTATCCCCCCGGCAACGAAATCCCTCTCGTATATCCCTTGGGCTACGCAAAGCCAATTCTGCGCCGCCGCCCCTGAGGGGCTGGCGGACTCGCTCGGCACCGACACCGACCGGATTCGATCGGAGATCACGGTGCTCACTCATGCGCCGCATGTGGCACTTTAACCGAGTAAGCTACACTCTCCGAAAAAAAGGTACCGTTCAGTACCCAGAAAGGCACAATCGCTTGTCACTGTGCCAGTACCCCTTGAAGGTACAAACTGTACCTTTACCAGAAAAAAAGGTACCATTCAGTACCTAGAAAGGTGCAATCGCTTGTCACTGTGCCAGTACCCCTTGAAGGTACAGAACTGTACCTTTACCAGAAAAGAAGGTACCATTCAGTACCTAGAAAGGTGCAATCGCTTGTCACTGTGCCAGTACCCCTTGAAGGTACAGAACTGTACCTTTACCAGGAAAAAAGGTACCATTCAGTACCTAGAAAGGTACAATCGCTTGTCACTAGTACCTTTAGAGGTACAGTTTTGTACTTGTACAGAATTTGTACCTTTGTGTACCTTTATTTCTGAGAGTGTACCCAGCAATGAAAAAACTACTTTTAAGAACTCTATAAAACTATTTTTCAAACAAAGTACCAAAAAGAACACTAAGTTGTGTGGAAAACTACAAAATTTACAATAGATTATAACAGACAACCAGAATCCACCAGACTTCCCTATTACTGAACAGGAGCTAAAAAAGAAAAACTGCAAGACCTCCAGGCCAAGAAAGCTAGCAGGTCTGACTGCAAGTGAGATGCTTAGCCATAAACTACAGGAGCCACTACTAAAACAATTTAATCTAGTTCTGCGCATAGGCTTCTGCCCTGACATCTGGAACCGAGGAATAATAACCCCTATATTTAAGAGTGGAAACAAATTAGATCCAAGCAATTACCAAGGCATTTGTATAAGCAGTCTGGGGAAGACACTATGTAGCATCATAAATTTCCTTAACAAGCAAAATGTGTTGTGCAAGAGTCAAATTAGCTTTTTACCTAAACAATGCACCGCAGATCATATTTACACCCTTCATACCTAAGAAAAATGTATAAACCAAAACGAAATGAAAATATTTGACCGTTTTATAGATTCCAAAAAAACTGTTGACTCAATTTGACATGATGCAGTTTTAGAAAATTCCTGAAGCTGGTGTGAGTGATAAAACTAATGATATAATAAAATAAAAGTACAAAAAGAATAAATGTGAGGTATTAAAGGACAAATGACATCCATTAGGGGTGTTGAGGAGACAGGGCTGCCGTTTGAGTCCAAAACATAAAAGCACTGTTTGGTCAGTCTGTGACCCCTGCATTCATCCTAAATTGCAAAGACATTTAATTATTGCTCTGTGCAGATGACCTGGATATTTTCTTGCCAACTGAATAGGGCTCCTGAAGAGCTCCTGAAGAATCTATATCTACTGCCAGAACTGGGCCCTGACAGTAAACACCATAAAAATCATGGTGTTTCAAGAAGCCCCAGCTGTGAGTGAAACACTCACCACTTTACCACTGAAATACAGGCATCCTATACCTACCTAGGTATAAAAATCAGCTGAACAGGAAGCTTCAAGCAGTGAATGAAATTACAGACAAAGTTCACAGGGAATTTTATGCCATAAAGGGGGGGGGGGAAAGGCCATATTCAATTACCAGTTATGAGCAGGGTCCATTCACAGATACAGTTTTTTCCTGATAATGTCAGGAAATACCCAAGCTAAACCCTGGATGCCGCGTTCTGCAAAAATGTTCTAAAAAGATCCAGTGGAAAACAGCGAACAATGCACTGGCAGGGCTGGCTGCCCTCCTGGGACAGGCTGTGC
>CM045896.1:5872500-6115000 GCA_025169545.1 Anguilla japonica | reverse complement strand
TCATTCTCTATCCAGTTTTACTGCAGTTACCGCAAACACATTTAGCAATAGCTGCCCATATATAGAGAGAACTATGCATTTGATTTTTAAAAATCTATTGAGAGTAGCCCTGTGTGAATTCGAAAATATTTAACCCTTTTAACACTTATATAAGAAGATTACTATTTTAAGACAAACACCTACAGTATTTTCAGCAATATTCTGAAGCAGTTTCTTTTCTTCAGTTGCATTTTGGTTAGTTTTGAGTTTCTTTGGAAATTGCCAGGGATCTACTTTACTGGGTATCGAAAGAGTTAAAGCATTAAAGCAAATATCCAGTTGACCCAGGCCTGATTGAGAACTCATTTGGTTTTTAAACTTTTAATCTTTACAGCTGTTTTAAACTTTTATCACAAATGTTCCTCTCGTATAATACAAGACTGCTGGCAGTTCCTTTCACATTCCAGTGCCTCCTGTTCATTATTGAACCCCTGCTCACCACCCCTTAACAAATTATCCCCTCTGGCAACCCAAACCCTAGCCTTACTCCCTCAGCTTCCCACTCAGCTCTGAGACTGAGGGGGTTTCACTTGTAACGCTTCTCTAACCTTATGTAATTTGCTGCCATTTTGAAGTTCTATTATGGTAATTTTGCGGCTTAACTTAAATATTTCTGAACAGATTATATAGGTGTCCCCTGGAAATATGACTCATTTCAGCAATGATTAGAATCATCTGGATGAACGCCTGCTGTTGGAAGCTTCATTTCCTGCTGCAGAGGAGGTGCCAAACAAGTCAACACTTTTCTTTTGCGTGAAAAGGTCAACTGTGGCAACGTAGCCCTTACTGACAGACAGGGTTTGAGGAAAAATTGGCCTTGTGGGCGCTTGTAGATGTCATACAGTTGTGAAACTGCGCAACCCGATGAGTGCTCCTGTACGCTGAAAATTATATGTAAAATTTTATTAAAAAACTTTTGCAACAAAAGTATTTTTTCATTAAATTTAACTTGCTAAATATAAATTAAATGTACTTATAAAGTACTTAGTATTCAGTCAATAATTAAAGTTTACTTAATGTCTGTTTTAAATGAATATTTAATATGTTGTATGTAGTATGCAATAAACTAAATTATGTAAAGCCAACGTAATTGACATTCAATTACGAGAACCCTTCAAAAAAACTATTTACACTCATTTTCACTGGTGCCACCTTGGAATAGTATTTAAACAAGATTACAGGCCTACGTGGGCTCAAATTCAGATACTATCAGTACCAATTCTGTTTACAGTTTGGAACCAACTGTGCATCTGATTTCCCTTAATTCACTGCTTTATCTTCAGAGGCACATGCTGTTGTATGAGTGCAAAAAAAAATATTAAAAATTCCTTCAATAAGTACAGTTGGGAGGGGAGTCATATCCACACATAGCAAACTCCTCTATAGGTGCTAATTCACACTCAGCTGCATAACCATATACATGAAGGCCATTGCCAAACTACAGTAACACTTAAACTGTTAGTAAGTGTAATTCAACATTTCTTCAGCTATTTCCTTCTCACCCTTACTGTTCCGCACAGCACTCTGGGAAACTGGGCGGTGCCTACTCTAGAATAGTGGCCAGTGGAAAGATAACTTGCAAAAATATTGCAAATATTACTGGGTATTATTATGGATCAAATTTACTTATTGACTTGAAGACAGATAACCAACAAAACAAAATAACAAGTAACATGTTAAATAAATGGTGGTACATTTAAGTGAAACCAGGGAAATAATATTTTCTTGTAGAAATTGAAATTTGCAGGGTCAGTTAGATTTACAGTACAGGATCAAAAGTACTTTTTTTTAGTGTGGGTTAGTACAGCCGAATAGTTAAAACTATCTCAACGCCTTAAAATGGAGTAAGAATAATTAAAAATCACTGTTAATAACAGATTGTGCAATCTGTTAATAACAGACTGTGCAAGTCCCACTCAAACTTGGGTGGGAACGCACATTTGTGCAGAGATAGTGCTCTATCCTGACTAAGCATGTTAATGCTGTTGTTTGTTTACTCAGCTTAAAAAGTACAGATAAAGGTGAATCACCATGCCGCATGACCCAACTGCTGTTTAACTGTGTGAGCTGTGTAAGAGAAATCTATCACTGCCACTCAGACACTGTTTTCACTTTCTTAATTGTGTATGTGTGTGTGTGTGTGTGTGTGTGTGTGTATCTGTGTGCGTGCATGCGTGCGTGCGTGCGTGTGTGTGTGTGTAAGTGTCTGTTTTTGGTGGAATTCATGATTCAAGGCTGATACCAGCCTTGGATCAATAGAACATTACTCTGTAATATAAACGATATCTACAGAATTAAGATGAAAAAAGGCCTGGAGAGTTTCACGTACTGTACATCTGCAGTGCTCTAATATTCTGAGTCATACTCTATGGACTCTACCGTATGTACATTATTGAGTGTCTCATGCAGAAGTTAGGAGTCCTCTTTCAACGAGAGTATGAGGAGGTATTGTGTGGGAGGCGATTTAGGGTGTAGCTGATACCTTTGAGGTGGGAAATAGATAAGCTAAAGTGAACCAGCATGCATTAGGCATAAACTCGCTGAACCCTTTTGGCTAGACCAGGCTAGTGTCTGAGCTAGGCATTCGCATGCTGCAGAATCTCCTCTACCGTCCGAGACCAGACGCTTGTCATCCCCAGCATTTACGTCAGGATGCCGCCGGACCTGCTCACAATCTTTTAACAACATGACGAGCGCCTGGAGGAAGAACGAGGGAGAACACAAAAGGTCAAAGGTCACGGGGAATGCTTGGCCTGCGGCTTATCTCCGCTCTCCGCCCCCCCGCGCCCTGCCACCTCCCGCCCAATCTCTGCCACATGTCCATCTCTTCTGCCGACACCCCGGCTCATCTATCTCAGCTCCGAGTCTTTCTTCTCCTCCTCTTCCGCAGAGTGCACTCCTGACATTTTTCTTTTTCTTTTTCTTTTTCTGTGCGCGCAGCGTTTTTGTAAACTCCTTGCGAAACCTCTTTCTGCTGACGGCGAACGGAGTTAAGCATAAATCGCTAAACAACAGCGCGGTAGGCGCTGCTTCGTTTACTCTGCGCTGCACGGTCGGTCTAGCCCTCCTCTGCTGGCCAGATGGTTTTATTCAGCACTGGCACGGAACACCCCGGAGGTGGCTTCTCTGTGCATTTTCAACAAACTGCTTTCATCACCTCCTGCCCGTGACTGCTTTTGGTTTTGGATTAGCTCTGTTTACCGATGACTAACGTCAAGTGTATCATAGTAACACTGGGAAGTGACTAAGGCGTGCAAACAATAAACAATAAAACTCAACCGTCATTGATTTTTCATGAAGTTCCTCCATGATTTGGCACTTAAACCTATTTTTACATGATGCGTTTTCCAAAAATGATTCAGTCTCAATGTCTAGGTGTCCACACTTTCAGCAATTATGACTGATTTGCCACTTCAGTCTATAATTTAATCTTTTACGAAATACAATGTCTTACTAAAGGAATCATTTGCCAAAAAACACAAAAATAAACAATTTCCTGATTAAATCTGATTGATTATATGGTATGTGAACATGAATGCATTCATCATGGCAGGCAAAGCCTGGTCTATTATGTCAATCATTCAGTATACATTAAAGGAGCCCGGTTAAGGATACTTATCAGCTTGTTACAATTTAGAGGCTGTAATTATCCGTGTAATGAGAACCAGCATATGCGGTAGGCCTCTGAAACTCCAAGAAAGCCCAGACTTACAGTACAGTACACCGGTCACAAATATGCAAGTATACCATAATAAGGGTGTGAATAATTTTTTTGCCATTTTTAAGTGAGAAGACATTGAAGCATACACTCATAACAGACTGATTTGCATAAGCACCATAAGCATCATTCTTGTGAATTGCGACCACTAAAATCTGGTCCTCGAGGCCAGTAATCTGCTGGTTTTCTTTCTGATCCTCTACTCAGGAAATAATTCAGGCCTGGGACTCTGGGTGAGTGGGATCTTTGGCCAATTAGTGATTCCAATCAGGTAGAAAAGAAAAACCGTGTTACTAGCCTTGTGAAGCACATCTAAATGTGTCTGTTGTAAAGGATGTATGGAACTGGACATCACAGGTTTTGAATTTAATCTAATCTAAATTGTGAATAACTACATAATATTTGAACTTAACTATCAATCTATTCTTTGTCAAATCACACCATTTCCAAGAGTTCTGCTTGATTGCCTTTTAAGGGGTCAGGGGAATTGTCCGGTGTTTCCACCCATTGGCTGTGATGAGGCTTGCTGCTCTCTGATTGGCAGGCACGGGACCTCGCCTCGTTCTTTCCTTCCGGTCTGTCTGGTTCGGGCGGCCGATTGTTTGGCTGGCGCTGATGCACTAAGCACCTGTCAGGCACTCCGTACCCCAGAAACACCCAGGTAAGCTTGTGTGGAAGAACAGTGACTTTCGCAATACCTGCCCGAAGGCAACGGGATGGGAGAGCCATCACACAGCAGTCAAACTGACAGCCTCTATAGCACTGTTCAGGCTCACAGGCTGAGAATACAGCAGATGCAAACAAAAAACTGCATCGCAGTTGCTGTCTCTAAAGTCGCTTTTCCACCGCATGGTACCGACTCAACTCGACTCAACTTTCTTGGTTTTCCATCGGGCAAAAGTTGTGGATAGTACCTGGTACCTGGTACTTTTTTTGGTATCACCTCCGTCGAGGTTCCAAGTGAGCTGAGGCGATACCAAAATGTGACGTGAAAACACTGCAGACCACTGATTGGTCAGAGCAACGCGTTTCATGCGCCGTCGTTATATGACGACCAGCTACATTGACTGGGGTAGGGGTACTATCTGCAGTGGAAACGAAGTACCTGGTACCAAAAGCGAGTAGAGTCGAGTCGAGTCGAGCCGGTACCATGCGGTGGAAAAGCGGCTTAAGTGATCTAAAGCCATATTGAGGACATTAACTGTGGTAGTGCAGCGCAGCGAAATCTGGGAGTGGCTCAATTGCAGCTGCCTGGTGCGGCTCTGATCTGTGAATTCGTTGCGAGGAAGAGAGGAGAAGGAGAGGGAACCGCCCCGTCTTCCTCTTCATATTGTCTCAGCACAAGCTGGCAGGCCAACTGGTGAGTGAATGTGCAGATGGAATATCTGTGTTGGCTTAGTGTTGATTGGAAGGAACCAAGCCTGACAGTGACAGGTGGATTGTGGGATTGGGGGACGGGGGGTGACGAGGAGTCCTTCTTTTTTTTTGGCTGTGAGACAGCATACAGAGTATTATGATTGCTCATTCTGCCCAATTGAGCTCTATATTTAATGTGATAGTTCACTTTCTGGGGTTTTTTGACACTATTTCTGTATCAGTGTATGATGGCGAATGGGCCAGAATAAATTATTATTTTTTTTTTTTTTTTTTGTGCAATGAAGGATGTTTTATATACTTACAGAAGTATCTGACAACCAGCCAACTATACCAGTGGCTGGCGCAGAGGCATTTGTGGGTTAGGGCAAGAAAATGCTGCTCAAGTAATTGCAAAGTAACTTGCACAATGATGTTCTGTTTGCAGAGATTTCCCCGATGTACAGTAGCAGTGTGAATTATGAAAACGTGCCATATAGGCCTATTTTTCTTTGTCCCAAGCCCCCCCCCCCCACCCTCCCCCTTCCCTTCTCTCTCTAAATGTGATGACAGAATCACTTTAGCCTCTTACCTCCAGGTGCTTGCTTTTGGGTGAATTGAAATACATGACTAAGGCTGCCCCTCAGCTTTAAACTTCAAGCTCAGTTGAGCCAAGGTAACCTGCACAAAGTGTTGTGATATCATTTAAATGATACTTGATCATCGTTATTGGCATTTTTAAGTACAGTACGACTCGTCAAATGCCTGAGAACAGAGAACAGGACTGATTTTTTTAGAGTTTTTAAATTGAGTGTGAAATGATCTTGTGAAAAATCTATTAATTATTTATGGAAAAATCTTGTCTGACTACTAATGTCCCATTGATGTGCTCGTGTCCTTATATTAACTTCCTTATAATGCATCTGGCATGAAGCAGTACTGTACATGTTCATGTGTGAATTTGGCTTGCCCACTTAAACCTGCTTGTTCCATATGGTCCACATTGCTACCAGTGGCAAAAGAACAACTAGATCAGATTACAAATACGGATGACCATAAATATGCAATAGCGCTAGGGCACATAATACATATTCACACGCTTTATAAATAGTACATGAAAAATACTTGGCCTCTGTGCTCCGTCTATTTAAAAAAAATATATCCGCGTAGAGGTCTTTGCTGCTCCGCATTAAGCATGTTATTTTAAGACGGCATGCCGGACGACCGGCGGATATCGCGCGCGGCGCAGCGGTGTCGGAGGCAGACGCCGCAGCCGCGTTGTTTTTTCGCGCTTTACGCGCGGCAGGGCGTCAGACTTCATTCCGTGCGCCGGTTCCGCATCCATTACGCTTATTTTTCTCCGCTTTTGTTTTTGCGCGAGGAGTTTCTCGGAAAAGGGGCCCGGACGTAATGAATAAAACAGCGCGGCGTCGCGGCCCCTCACGCAGGGGGAAAAGCCCTCCGCTCCTCACGCCCCGGCCTGCCCCGCGTTCGTCTGGGTTTCGCGTTTATTTGCTCTCAAACTGGCCGTTTAATAGACCGGGATTCTGCGCCTGGCTGAATACTAAATCTAACATCATAATCATCGTTTTTTATCGTGGTCCGAGAGGCTTCTAAAGTCTCAGTAATGTTTATTATCGGGGCTTTTAAAATTGGATTTAATGCTTTTCTGGCGCAGCTCATTGACAAATATGTTACACCAGGTGGTAATAGCAGCTCACCTGTACTGGGATGACAGCAGTGGGGTGCATTTTGCAGTGTGTGTGTGTGTGTGTGTGTGTGAGTGTGTGTGGGTGTGCGCATGTATGTGTGTGTGTGTGTGTGTAGATGTGTGTGCGTATAGTAGTGAATCTGACTGACCCAACTGAGAATGATGTGATGATTAGGACGTGATTTGCAGGAAGTGAGAGAAGAGTTGTGAGTTAAAAGGTGGCAAGAGGGATGTGGATTTAAGATTTAAGAATAGTGTGTGAGAGAGAGAGAGAGAGAGAGAGAGAGAGAGAGAGAGAGAGAGAGAGAGAGAGAGAGAGAGAGAGAGAGACTAATTGAGGGAGAGAAAGAGAGTGATTGCAGGAGTGGGATGTGGGGGAGATAGAATGATGAGTGAGGATAGACAAGCTAGACGTTTTATTTCCCCTGGATTTACACTCTGTGATCAGTTTTGCAATGAAATGTTATGACAGTTTTTGGCTGGAGTGAATCCATACCAATCCCATGTTTGCAAAAAGAGAAAATAAATGATAAATAAACGGTCTTAAAACCTGCTGTTCTGAAATTGTTATTCACTCTGCATATATTCAACAGAGAGAGAGAGAGAGAGAGAGAGAGAGAGGGGCTGAGTGAGATGCCATCCAAAACCATAAGTATGAAAAGGGAGGGGTTGAACACTCAGAGTCAGAGAGAAGGAAAAAGAGGGGATGTGAACAGAGGAACAGAAAGAAGTGAATATGGGGAGAGCAGGAATAGAGGAAAGATGGATAAAGAGGGGGTTTGGAGTCAAACACAAGTTTAGGAGGCTGAGAAGTTACATCTGTGTCAAGCAGACAATAAAAAACAGGTGTTTCAGAGGCCAAACTATACCACTAATAAAGATGTCTGCCCGCTGTATTTTTATGGATGCAGCTTTTTTTTTAAAAAAACAATGTTCTTTTTTTCCTTTTTCCCGAATTTGCAGTATGATATCCCATGTGTCCTGTAATGAATTCCTATGCTTTTACATTCCTGTGTGTACGGAAGAAATCATTTCTTTTTTGAATAATGGAGCGTGCCTGACTCTCTTCCTCTTTCTCATGTAACTTCAGTAAAGGGTCCCCAAGGGCCCTCTTCCCTTCTCATCTCACGCCGTGCTGGTGTTGACACTTCACAGGGATCATAAAAGAGCTGCAGGAGCTTATTTTTCTGTAAAAAAAAAAAAAAAAAAAAAAAAGCAAATGCAGCAAATTTTACTGCACTTGGTCTTTCGGGCCACACGGATGAAACTACAATGCGCTGTCAATCACTATGGCAAAACCCTTGTGGTTGGTTCATTTCATTGAGTGTATCGTAGTTCCACCCACCCACCAACCCGTTTTGGGTTTTCCCGAAGCCTTACTGTCCCGTCATTGTGCTGTATGGGTTTAGCGCATGAAGCCAATCTGTGGGTGCAAGAGGATGAAATTGTAATAAAGCGTAATAATCGCTCCTGATTACAAATTTCACAGATCATTTCCTGAACAAAGTGAACTTCACTTCACTTCAAATTATTCACAACACTCATAGCCATATGGCCTGCCAAGCATGTACTAATGTGCAATGAGCATTTTGCCCCTCAATTTAATTCATTATGCATTTATTTTTCTGTAACAGCTGAAAAGTGGCAGAACCTTACTTCTATTTAATGGTTGAATCAAATGCATTTTGATTGTTCGGCCTGATTAACAAGAAGGTTAACAAACAGCTCACCGCTGTTTACAAAACTGCATTTGACTTGATAATGCTAGTTTTCTGTTGCGAAGATTAGATTTTTTTCTTTGTGAAATTGTTTCAGAGATTTAATTAAATGCAACTGGAGCACACTTATTTCAGTACTTTCAAATGAAAAGCTACTTTTAACTTTAAAATGAAAAAACAATCTCACGTCTCTTTGTTGGAGTCAAAATGAACTAATGCAACCCAATGTCTTTGTGCTAGTAGTGCTATTTAGTGTGAAGTGGACTAAGTACTGTTTGCTGCAGCACTAGACACAATAAGGCCAGGAAACAACAGTGGGAAGACTAATAAGAAAATATTGCATGTATATGAGTGTGTGTGATTCCACTTCATCACAGACAATGTCAATAAGATCATTTTGTGTGTGTTTAATGAGTGTAAACATTTCCTGTGTCAAAATGACATCATTTGTCAAATTTGACTTTATTTTTGCATTTTTAATGTTAACGCGCCAACGTGAAATCATATCACAAAAAAATTAAACGCCCAAACACTGTGAAATAAAGAAATTTTTAATAATTATGATCTTCAAAATACTTGCGTCAATGCTGCGACAGCTGTTAGAACTTGTTGTTCCTGAGGTTAGTGGCTGCTGTGTCTGACATTTGTGAAAGCCATCCCAGCTGGAAATGTTAAGAGTTCTGTCGCCAAGGAGATATCGACATCGAAACTGAAAAAGCTGGCGATGACTTTGCTTCCAAAAAAAGGGAGGCAAAAGCCAGCGGGGAGGGCAGAGGAAAACCTGCAGAAAACCGATGCTGATAAAGACGGAAATGCATCAGGAGGGGCACATCAAAATGGCACCCTGTACAGGGGTGAAAGACGCAAAAAGGCACAGGGAGTCCAGCAGCCGTGTGGGGAGTTCAGAGTGAAGTCGGAGTTTTTGTGTTCTTTGAAGCAGCCAGAACACAGCCCGTTGCGCTTTATCCCGACCACATTCACCCCAGCTGAGGCTTCCTTCTCTTCTCTGCAACATGTTACCACACACCTCTCCCGCCATAGGCCTCCATTACCCACAGAGACATTTTAATCTGAAAATGCATTTCAAAGGGGGAAAGTGCCTTGCAGGAAAAAAAAAAAATGAAACAACACCATTTTGATTTCCCTACTCTTCAGGTGAGGTACCGTGGATGTTCTGTTCGGAATGTGTGAAACTGCCAACATTTCTGTGTGAGTGTACGCGCGCGTGTGTGTGTGTGTGTGTGTTGTGTAGGAGCAAGTCCACTTTTCAAACATGTATCAAGCATGTTTTCAAACGGGACAGAAACATGATCAAAATGTGATCAAAATAACGGGGCGCGGGTGTGATCCTGAATCTTGATTGGTCGTAATGAAGCCTGGTACACAGCCAAAAGGGCCAATAGGGAGCTTCCCAGAGGTAAACTGACTGTCGAAGGACTGATTTGCTCTATGGTCACAGGACGTGGTCACCGGACGAAGGCTCGCAAGGCTTATGTGAGTCAGGCCGTTGGCGCATAGTCGGCGTAGTAACACCCGAGGGAAGGAGGGAGTCAGTCCGTGGGATGACTGTGTTTCATCACATGCTAGCGCCCTCCCGATCCCCCCCCCCCCCCCCCCCCTTGACAGGGCACCTGCAATATCTGCGTATGTTTACACATGCAATATGCTCTACGCCTCCAGTAAAAAGTCAATACCCCACTGGAGACCGAACCGGGCTTATACTGTACAGGGTTTCTGTCATCGATGTGTGAAATGCAACGCCATCCCATTGAAATCCCTTTCATGGCTGCCCTCGTGGTATGATCCAAGCTCTTCTCTCCTCTTGTGCTGCCGCGATGGCTTTTTTTTTTCCTTTGTGATTTGGCCCAGAGCGTGAGCCTCTTTTTTTTGCAGGGTGAACTCTTATCAGGCTGAAGTACCCTCGAGTCACTTCATTCTTATAGAGATCGTGCCTGTACCTGTACCTGTACCTGTCATCCCACCATGCCTGCTGCTCCTCACACTGTCCCAGATGAAATGAATGGGTATGTCATCAACCCCCCCCCCCCCCCCCCCCCCCCCCCGCCCTCATTTTCTCTTATCTCTCACAAGACGCTTCGATGACAATAGGCATTTTCCCATAGTCGGGCCAATCACTTCACAACAAATGCCTCATGCCAAAGATTCGGACTGCTAGTCGGTTTACTTCTAAAATCTCTCCCATGCAATGCCTCCTTGGTGTTAACACACCATAGTCCCATGGAAAGACGGCTGCTGACTTCAAAATTTTTGACGACGGGCTGCGTGTGATCACCCTGCCCTTGACCATGACCACACCCCTTTACCCCTGACTGACCCAAAGAGAACCGAGGGGGGGATACGAAGGCCTTAAACATGGGCCTCGGGCGGAGTGAAGTCAGCTGAAACTCGGCCGAAGCTCAGAGCTGGCTGTGGGAAAGCAGTAAAATAATCACACCGCCTTTGGCAAGGCTGTGGAAGTGTGGCTAATGAGACTGAGACTGAGAGTGCACGCTATCAATGCTCAGCACTTGCAGGGAATTAGGCGGTGAGTACTCCACCGATATCGACGGCCAGACCCACGCAATCCTCGCCCTTCGCCGTTCCCGTGCGATTTAACATTTATTAAGCAGAAGATTCTAAGATTCTACATCCCCGCGTAGAATGGCCCCTGTCTGGGGCCCCGAAATGAAAGGCATTAACTTGTTAAGACGCTGTTGCGATATGCGGACGGGCACCACGATTCTGGCGTCAAATCCAGCTCATGCCAGCGGCAGCTGTGGCGAAGCGAAATTGGCTTCGGGAAGAGCGGGTTTTGCCCTAGCGACCCCTGCTGGTTAATTAGACGCCCGCGGCCTGCCTGCGCATTGACCTGCGCATTGACTGGCTCGTTGCTGCGCGAGGCAAACTTCGGGAATGCGGCGTGATGAGAAGCAGCGGCTGACGCGGTGCGCTTCGCAGGGGGGGGAGCCCGTCACGTCGCATGCTTGCCTGCGCTCCACCGAATCGACAGCGGAGGCTGCGGCAGCGAGCGCTGCGGACGAATGCGACCGGGCATTCCGATTTGGGAGAAAATCAGGAAAAAGCTTATTTAAAAAAAAAAAATATTCACATCATATTGTAGGTAAAGCAGAAAAACAGAAGCCAAAGGAGAAAAGGGCTGAGCTGTAGCAGGGTGCTGGCTGGGCTATGTCGTCAGTTCAGTGAGATAACGGCTGGGAGAGGGTGAAATGGGGGTGGGGGGGGTGGGGGGGGGGCGGTGTTGCCGGGGAACAGAACACAGCAACGGGGGCGCTCTTATCGTAGGTGCTGACGGGTCGATCTCTATCAGGGCCTCGCCAAGATACGCGAGCGCGTATTAAAATCAGCCCTCACGTCATTTTTGTGTATTTTTTTTGTCGAGCGGATACGCACGCATCTGGCCTCCTGTTCTCGCACACACGTACCGAACGCGCGGATACACGCACGCATACCTGCCCCAAAGAGGTGCCGGTAACCTAACATCGCTTTTTAAAAAAATATCAATCCTCTCATCCTTCATTGTGAACTGAGCTGTACTCCCACACACACGCAGTAGCGCCATTATGCCTGATTATGGGCGCTGGGCACTGAATAGGCAATCACAACAATATCTCCCAATGCCGTAGAAGGACAGGTTTCCTCTCTGTGAAGCAGCCAGACTCCTTCCCCTCCGCTGCTCTCAGAGTAAATCCTCCCTTTGACGAGAGGAAAAATCCAAACCAGTATCACGACTTTTATATTCCTTTTTTTTTTTTGCCAGTCTGTTTGTGGCATTTTTCATGTTTTCCAGTTAATGAATACGACATATGTAGAAAAATGTCTTTAGACACGGATTGCTGCCTGTTCTGACATTTTTCTAATACTCTCATAATCTTCTTGGTTGACCACTCATTCATGTTCCAGCTCACCTGAAAAAAAACATGACGTACTCTGAGGCAAAGTGCACAGTAAAGGTCACTGAAATTGCCGTTTATAAATTGGTCCTTCAGGAGTTCTGTCGGCCAGATAAGCTAGATAAATAGAAAAGTTCCAAAAGGCATGTTCACAGCAAAGAAAAATCCATAGATATGTGTGAAGTGGACGTGCTTGTGGCAAATGTTTTATATATACAATAATTTGTATTGTAGTGTTTACGTTGAATGCATCAATATACTATACTATACTTTTTATTTTAAAAAATGAAAAGTAATATGTATAAAATAATACCAATAAGAATATTTTTGTTAGGCTGAATTTAAGTGCCACTAAAGAGAATAAAAAGAATCCCTTTTACATCCTTTATTTTCACACAGAAAATGTTGCTCTTTGGATTAAACTACCTGGAATTTGGAATCAACTCATTTTGAGTTTACATACTTGACCATCAAATAGACTCTAGCCCAGAGTTAAAATAACTATTTTCTGAGAGTTGATCTTTTAGCTCTCTCCCAGAGCTGAAACTAAACTGTGAATGTTATAATATTACTTCCAAGCAGAGTAAAACATTACTCTGAGTTGATTTTCACATGCATTCTTTCACACCATTCACTTACAGCTATGGGCAATTCAAATTTACCTAACCTGCATGAATAACCTGCAGAACTGTGGGAGGAAACCAGAGTACCTGGAGGAAACCCACACAGACACAGGGAAGAACATGCAAATCCACACAGAAAGGCCCTGGCCCGGCTAATAGTATTTAACATTACCAGCAATTCAGTCATTACCTTGTCATTCTTGTTCTCAACTTCTTGTTGGTCTGGAGTCAATAACGTTATCCTCATTCTTGTTGATTAGAGTCTACCTTGAAGATTCCAATCAACAAGGAGAAAATTCAAGACCAAGATTAAGCTTTCTGTTCATTGGCAAACATTATACGGAACACTCAAAGTATAAATTTGCCATAATTGTGTGCCTGACATTACAAAGTAGACAGTTAATTGGTCAAAGACATCACTGGGCGCAGAACAGCATGAGGTGTGTAAATACTGGTGTGGAGTTCAGTCAGGCTCATATACGCCTAATAAATGAACACCAAAATAATACACCGCAAAGGCTGACCCCTGAACACAACCTGGAGTACAGGTCTGAAAAATAAACTCCAGACATCTAACACTTAAACACTGTTTTGTCTAACTCCAGATGGTTGAATCCCAGATATGTGCTGTGCACTGAATAATGTTTCAATAAAAGGGACAGTCTATTAATTTTTATGTTATTTTTTTTTTTGAAAAGGAAAATATTTTTATAATATAGAAAAATGTGATGCTGGACAAAAATTTAAAAAAGGGAGTTGCTGTACCTCTCGTTTTCTCCATTAAAAAACAGAGCACTTTGCACCGACGATTTATTAACTATTTTTCCACTACACAGAACACTCAAAGGTCACTGCTCAGCGCTGTTCCATTACCTTGTCTTTAGATTGTATGAATGAGGGAGTGAGACAGTAAGCAATACATTCACATACGTGTCCACTGGTCCATTACCCCTGAGTCACCAAGGCTTAATGCATTATGGTCCTAGAGAGACACACAGACCGCTAGTTTTTGTTTTCACTTCAAAAACCTGCGCCCATTTCAGGCCTGAGCAGCCCGGATGAGGTGAGTTAACTGTGTAATAAACCGCTTTAATGTGCCGGTTATCTCCGAAACCCAACGGACCCCGTGAACCTCCAGGACCACGCCTGGGGACCCCTGCCTGGAGACCCCTGCCTGGGACCCCCTGGTCTAAGGGAGGCGAGAGGAGGAGAGATGAGACGGGTTTTCGGCACGAGGTTCCCTCCCTCACATCAAAATGGTGATGTGTTAAGCCCTCCATCTGACAAACCCTCAGATTCTGGCTGCCAGCTCTCATTAAAAGCAGTAGGCAGACCGCACCGCAGGGAGGGGGAGCCATGGGAACAGGATCTGCGGGCAGTCCATCACGCCGCGCACACAGTTAAATTGATTCCGAGAACATTTTACTCTGGGTAGAGTAAGTAGTTACATTTGATCTCCCTTGGACTCGTGCAAAATTAGAACTAACACTGAGCATTTTACTGTGTGGAGCACAGCGCACACACACACACACACACACGCACGGCGCACCCATTTGTCCATTCAGATCTCACTCACACTTTTGCTCCGATAAGACAAATGGAGCGGGGGCAGGGGGAACTCCCTACTGCATGTTGCTAGGCAGCGCTAAGGGCCTCCATTTGGCAATCATCGAAATGCCAAGTACGTGTTGATATCTTCCAGTATGTATAGCACAGTGCAGTGCGCATATGGCTGCCTGTTTAAATTCCCCAAACCAGCTGTGAATTATGCTGGCTGTGTGCACCGCTCCCATCCCCGTGCTTTTCGCTCCGTCTTTCCGCGGAGAGTCTGGCCCTTCGCTTGTCGCTTCACGGGCACGGCGGGCATCCACAAAATGTGTTTCCTCTTGGGCGGCTCACAGAAAAATATTCAAAACAAAATCAGCTCTGACAGAGTACTTTTACATACAGGTACGGTCCCAGTTGGACACACGTAAAGAAGGTCGATTAAACATTGAGAATTCTGCTGCGCATGGATATTGAAATGATTAATACGGACGGTGACAGATGCCAAACTGCAATCAAGAAGCAACATTCATTTTGATTTGTTGCCAGTGAGTCAAAGACAGTCTGACCTGGGTCACATAAATTTTCAAAATACTTTCGTCCCTTTAGACGTCAGTATAAGTCCTGCAGATTACTGCTCATAAGGAAACATCTATTCTGTTAATGTTCAGAGCAATATTCTTATTTCAATTCACATTCTTACATTTTGGTTGGAAACATGTTTTATTGAAAATACTCAGCGGTCTGCAGTATTTTAAAATGTACTTGACTCAGGTCTGGTAACAGTCTGCCTTAACAGGACCCCAGTGATTTGGGGGTAGGGGGAGCTAAATGGGCAGAGTCCGTTTTACAAAAATAACAGTACACAGTGCCTGCACTGTTACATTTCATTCATCTAGCAGATGCTCTTATCCAGAGTAACTGACAATGTAAGACAACATGAGTGCATCCACCTGCATATACACCAGTATTTTCTCCAACCTTAAAGCTTTTCGAATGAATCTTCTCTCTTCTCGTCCTCCTTGCTCATTCCAAAGAGGTGACAATTTCAGCTACAGCGCAAAACACCAGTTCTGCAGCTGCCCATATCTGTGCGTAAGCGTGATGGCTGCGCTGCTCGTGCAGAAGCCAAGGTTGACATTATGTCACAGGCATTTAGCAGACGCTCTTATCCAGAGCGACTTACACAACTTATTTTTACACAGAATTTACATTGCATCCATTTGTACAGCTGGATACATATTGAAACAATGCAGGCTAAGTACCATGCTCAAGGGTACAACAGCAGGGTCCTACCTGGGAATAAAACCTGTGACCTTTAGGTTGCAAGACCAGCTCCTTACCCATTATACTACCCTGCTGCCCATCAGTACCCTTGATTAACGCATAAAGGGCGATGCTGTCTCATTGTGGGGAACCTGCAACTCCGATGTGTTCAGTATAAATGATTTCTCTCGGCTGTCTCAGTGTGGCTGTGTTCAGTATAAATGATTTCTCTCTCCTGTCACAGTGTGGATGTGTTCAGTATAAATGATTTCTCTCTGGCTGGCTCTGTGTGGATGTGTTCAGTATAAATGATTTCTCTCTTCTGTCTCAGTGTGGATGTGTTCAGTATAAATGATTTCTCTCGGCTGTCTCAGTGTGGATGTGTTCAGTATAAATGATTTCTCTCGGCTGTCTCAGTGTGGATGTGTTCAGTATAAATGATTTCTCTCTCCTGTCACAGTGTGGATGTGTTCAGTATAAATGATTTCTCTCTCCTGTCACAGTGTGGATGTGTTCAGTATAAATGATTTCTCTCGGCTGTCTCAGTGCAGATGTGTTCAGTATAAATGATTTCTCTCTCCTGTCACAGTGTGGATGTGTTCAGTATAAATGATTTCTCTCTCCTGTCACAGTGTGGATGTGTTCAGTATAAATGATTTCTCTCTCCTGTCACAGTGTGGATGTGTTCAGTATAAATGATTTCTCTCGGCTGTCTCAGTGTGGATGTGTTCAGTATAAATGATTTCTCTCTCCTGTCACAGTGTGGATGTGTTCAGTATAAATGATTTCTCTCTGCTGCATGGGGCAAAGCCGCGCAGCAAATAGGCCACTTCAGATATTCAATGCATTCACTCTGTCGGCCCACACAATGGCACCGCCGCCATGCGGCCAGCTTCCTTTAGCGTATAACGTCCTCAGCTCTCTTTTGTACCATGGCTGCTCGGATCTCTCCCTCGCCATCTCGGCCGATGTGCCCTGAGAATTCTAGCACAAAATGGCTGCCGTGCATCAACCAGTTTCCCCCTCATCACTGTAAAGCACTTTGAGTGTGAGAAAATTATATAAAAGCCACACATTATTATTATTATTATTATTATTATTATTATTATTATCACAGTGTTATTTCGTCCCAGTCCATTTCCCTGTGTGGTTTGTCAGATGTGAAGAGTGTTTTTCTTTTCACAGTGTGATGACCAGCCTGACTGGCAGCAGGGGGATTGTATCACCTGTGCAAAGCACTATGGTCCATGACTAATACTTTTATCTAACTTTAATTTCTTATTAGAGAAAAATGTGCAGTTGTAAGATAGCCAGCTTTAGGTACCAGTGCTGTTAGCTGTGACCTTGTGAAACAGGCTGCAGTTTTAGTTTCCCAAAAATGACGGTGGTTACAGTTCTGGAAAACAGAACCTAAGCTATCTGAGACTTCTCATTAATTTATTAGGACCTGAGACACCTTGTTGGTTGACGTTGCTTTGAAAATAAAACTCTGCCTAGCAAGCTAGTGAATTTGTATAAGGTTAAGGAATGGGCCTTGTAACTAAAAGGTTGGTAGTGTAATTCTCAGATAGGACACAGCCATTGTACCCTTCAGCAAGGTGCATAGCGTCAGTATATGTCCATTCTGGCTATTCCAAACAGCTGAGTGGACAAAAAAAACTCTCCCTCCAGAGACTGAGCAGTCCTGAGGCCTGAATGTTGTGAGCACATATCTAGCATCTCTGCTCAATTAATGTACAGCTTCCACTCAAAACTCCAGGGCTTTGAGGAGGACAGGAAATGTACCAGATTTTTCTTCCGCAGGGCAATGTCTAAGACAATACAATATCCTGTAATGTCTATAATGTCTAAGATTAACAATATCCTTTTCCTTTGTAACAGCAGAGGGGTGGTGGTGTATGAAGAGACTGAGGTCTAGTCGGTGGCCATGGAGTTCTACCAGAACTTACTGTAAACAGTATAAGGGTCATGGAATGGAGTCTCGTGTACACTTTCCTTGGATACCTGGACGGATGCTTTTGGGACGAGAGCACCAAATGGACTGCATTTATATAGCGCTTTTATCCAAAGCGCTTTACAATTGATGCCTCTCATTCGCCAGAGCAGTTAGGGGTTAGGTGTCTTGCTCAAGGACACTTCGACACGCCCAGGGCGGGCTTTGAACCGGCAACCCTCCGACTGCCAGACAATCGGTCTTACCTCCTGAGCTATGTCGCCCCCAAAGAGCTTGCCGGAGCCTTGCACTCCCTAAACTAACATAACTCTTGCTGAATTCTGTCAGGCCTTCTAAAATCTCCTGAAGGAGGACATGACACAAGTTATTTTTCAAGGGCAGAGTATAATAGAGATGGCCAGTCTGGTGCCTCAGAGATGACCAGTTGAGCCATTCCTCCAAGCCAGTGGTTACCAGCTTCAGTCCAGGGGGACCTCTTGTGTGTGATGGTTTTCATTCCAACCACAGTTGCAATCCCAATTACAACCTCTTCATTTTTCTTAATGCTTCTTCTTTCTTGTTTAGAGGGATTATTTACCCTCTTAAGCCACATTATGGCAGAAATAGCGTCATATGAAAAGGTCATTTCTAATATTTTCCTATTTATACATTTGAGAGAAGTATGCATCTTTATCTTGAGGCTTAATGAGCACATTAAATGCAGAAAAAGCGATAGCACAGGGCCCTTTAATGGGATAGCACTCTGTGTGGTTCCGCCACACCGCTGTTGCTCCCCTGGGTACTTCCATTGCCTGGAGGGTACAGATCTGTGCTACTACATCCATTATTGTTCATCATTTCTCTTTCCTCTCCGTTTTTTTTTTTAGTTATTTTTTTTTTTTAGCCAGGCCCCTGTGATTACCATGGGCAGGCCAGTACATCTTCCGCCGGGATCCCATGATAAATGAACCACGGGGAATGTGGTGCAGAGTCGACTCTGCGCGATCTTCAGCTCTGAGCTCGATGCGTGGGGCCCGCCCGCACGGCTTGCTGGCTCGGGGGGGGGGGGGGGGGGGGGGTGGGGGGGGGGGGGTACTCAGCGTACGAGCGAGGATGAGGGACCGGAAGAAAAAATCATATGTGCTGCAGGTACACTGTCATACACCCGTACATATCCAGTGTCGGGAATGTACATAGATGTATTAACCTGTACAATAGCATTCACAGCATGATAGGCCATGTCCAACATTGGGTCAGGAATATATACATTTGTACAAACAACACACACAACTGCAGGTACTCTGTCATAGACCTTATCAAATATTTTGTCAGAAATGCGCACAGATACATTAACAACTTGCACAAGTGCTTTTACATCACCATGTGCCATGTGTAATATTTAAGGTTGTAATGAATGGGGGAAAAAATCACAGCAAGCATCTTTCTCATCATCAGCTTCCTGAAGATGTCAGAAAGATACCAAATATTCAATGTGCTGAATAAATCCACAGTTTTGATTTTTTATTTTATTGTGACTTAATTGAAAGATTGACTTTTGACTTAATTTAAAGGTGACATTTTGACTTTTATTTCATCTTCTAGAATAAAAAATTTCTACTGACAACATAGGCAACACAAGTTAAACTGAATTGTATCGCATCTAAACTGAATTGAAGGGGAGCTAAATTGAACTGAATTAGAGCTGAATTCAATTGGAGCTGAATTGGATATAATTGCTTTCGTAAGTGTATTGTTCCTGTATTGCATCCCAGACCATATATCAAGATGCATATCAAATTGTCTGAGAGAGACCCCTATCAATATTGAATCAACGATGCACACAGATATTTTGCGCAACTTCATTTACATCATCTTCTGCCAAGTCTAGTATTGTGTGACAATTACGCTGTTAACTTGCATTTAAATGAATGCACACAGTACAGTGACGAATGCGTCGGCTTTTACGGTTGTCCCACAGTATGTAATGGCTGAGACATGTTCGATCATTAGAAATGCTTGAATTCACAAGGGTGTTATATTTTTGGTTTTTTCTCCCAGCTGCTCCAGCGTTAATGTCCAGTGCTTTTTTTTCCCAGAGATTGTGAATTTGGACTGAAGTACCTGTTGACAGACTCATAATCGTTTCCCTCTGATTATCCTAACGGATAGCCGCGTGGCTGCCGTGCTTTGTCCACCCTTGAAAGGGTTCAGCTTTCCCTGACGATTAGCCCTGTCACGCTCACAGTGGAGACCAAGGATCCGCACACGCTCAGTGCGTGCGTACGCAAAGGGGGGGGGGGGGGGGGGGGGGTTAAACTGCGACACAAAAGTCCCAATTGCTCACACTCACAGGTCCGTTCGGCGCCTGGAAGAAAAGCCGGAGTGTGTGATTTTATTTGCAGCCTTTTGTTTTGCGGGCGAGATTTCTTTGGACTTTGGTTCAGCCGCTGTGGTGGTGGTAATGAGCTTGTCCCTGAGGCGGGAGAACTGTGTGACACTTGGTGAGCTTTGGTTATTGGATTACCGCAGTTCCCCCCCCCCCCCCCCCCCCCCCCCCCCCCCCCCCCCGCCCCCCACCCCCCCCCTGCCCGTCCACGCACCGCACACTCTTCTCCCTCTCTCAGCCAGCCTGGGGTTTAAGGCCCGCCGTCTCGGTAATAAAACGCTGAGCCGCCCACTCTCTCTCTCTCCCAAAGTCTTTATTTTTCACATTCAGATGTTACTTTTCATTTGCCGCTGCATCACAGTTGAGTCAGATCCCGCTCTGCGTGACGCAGTCGATACCCATGTGTGCACTCTGTCCAGTTATCAGGCAGTGGGGCTTAAATTGTGCATCGCCAAAGATAGCCGTTTGACAGTTGACAGTTAATTTCAATTTGCAATAGTTTTATATTTTTTTCAGTTCGTTTTCTGCGCTTATGTTCCGTAAAACGTTCAGCGCGAACATGAAATGTGAGTTTCTGCGGGTCCAAGACAGATAAAAATGCATCAAAATTTGTTGATTTTAAGAGCAAACGCAGGGGGTGCTCTAAGGCATGTGCTGTGCCGCGGGTTATGAGGGGATTGGTTTCTGCCGTGTGCGTGTTTCAGAATCATCCGGGATCCAGGAAATGCGACGCACGTGCTCCGTCCACGCAGTGCACATCACATGTGGATGTCCGTGCTCCGGCCTGTGCACTGTGCGTTGAGAGGTCTGGAGAGCCTCCACATTGCCCTTGCATCATTTATGTGCTTGTACCTGCCTGCCTGACGTGCCTGCCATCCCACATGTAACACTGGCTATTATTCTATGCTCGTGGCGTAGTGGCAAAGATACATGAGGAAAACATGACATTTTCAGAACCTCACTATACACACACGCACACACACACACACATGCACATATATGTGCGTGTGTGTGCGTGCAGTGAACTCCATAATGTTCTTTATCCTTTATTTGGCTTGGTAATCCACAATTTTAGGTTTGTAATGAAACAACTCATATGTGGTTGAAGTGCACATTCTCAAATTTTATTTGTATATATATATATATATACATATTGAACTGTGATATATATCTTTCTTGCTATATACAATGAACTGTGGTATATACATGTAATTTCTTGATATATATTGCATTGGTCAGCTCTCCCGTGTAAAACGGCGATTTTTGAACCTCAATATTTCTGCCATTGGTATACATATGTGATATACATCTTTCTTGATATATGTATATCACCGCTGCCCCAGTTTAAAGAACTGTTTTTTTGTTAAACCTCCGTCTATGATTATATGGGTTTCCGCCACTAGCCAACACCCCCGCGGGCTGAGAGAGGTCACAATATAAATATATCACATTCATATGTATATGTATATGTAACTTGTTTGGCTTGCAATGTGTGCATGTGTATATATAGTAGAAAGTTGTGAAAATGTTACATTCTTTTCATTTTTGTCAGGTCTCAAATATGTCCATAAAATAGGTGGTAAAAAATAAAGTAAAGAAACATTTTGAAGGTATTTTCACTGCATACTTACAGGAGCTTGCTACAGGTCTCTTGGGTTTTTTTTTTTTTTTAATTTCTGCACGAGTTCTCGGGGTTTCTTTTGTTTTTTTTGGTGGCTTTTCATTAATCCATGTCCTCCTGTTGTTGTTGTGGTCATTTCTGGTCATGTCTTGTGTTGCAGATAAGGCTGTCCATATGGCCCTGCTATCGATTTTCACCGTCTTTTCCATCTGAGAACAGGGGCAGTAGAGAAATCCATTTGTTTTTTCCTCTCTCCTTGCCTATAATTATAAAGCCTTTGATTGCTTTGCTCTGCTGTGTTTGGACTTACCAGGAATTCTATTAGAACCGTTAAGAAAAACCAGGCAGGACCTCTTGCTTGTGCCAAATATACCAGACAAACAGGGTTCCTGCTCTTGGATCATATCTGGGACCAAGAAACAAAGACATAATAAGCGAAACTAGGTCATTTTTTCCTGAATATCTCCATGTAGGGACTTCAGTTTTTGTGTAAAGTCTTCAGGTCCATAAAACTTTTCAGAACTAAACAGGCAAGTGAGGAAATATTTGCCTCAGTCTTACCTGGAAAATGTAAGTATGATTAGAATAAGTACCTATTAGTCCTGATTAAATGCACAAAAACAAAAAGCTCATTAGCACATTAGACTTAATATAATTAAAACACAAACATAACATGACCAGGGGGAAAATAATCAAAAAAAATTATCTTGGGAAAAACGAATGCCATTTGAAAAGCTATGATAGAACGTACCGGAACAAACCATAACTTTGATAAAGCATTCATCTTTCATCTTGGGAAGCTGTGAGGAACACACACATTTAAAAAGCAATGATGGACACATTGCCAGCACTATAAGTTAACTTCAAACTAAAGCAGACCTGCTTTCAAAGCTAGGGTGGGTGTCAGGGTGCTTAAATGTGAAAGTTTGAGGAAAAGTTTTTCAAACGGCAGACGAGTTTTTGACAAGAGGAGCTAATGCCGGCTCGCATTCCATTATTTATTTTCTAAAGCGAACGTCCTCGTGAAGTCAAGCCCTTAAATGTCGGCTTGCGTTTCTGCCTGTTTCCCGCGGCTGTTGCGGTTGTCAGGGCGAGGCTGACAGCCAGAGGGAAAGGTGAAGGGTTTTACTGGCCCCTGACTGTGACGCAGGTGCGAGGAACCAAAAAAAAAAAAAAAAAAAAAATAGAGCGATAAATTTTTAAAGACGGTATCTTATCAAACGTGTTTTAAAAAAAAATCCGTTAGATGAAGAGAGAGAAAAGAAGCCGGGAGTTCGGCGAAGGCCTGTCCATCACCTCGGCCCATGGCCGAGCTTCCTGTTCCCACGCCCGGTGAACAATACCCCCCCCCCCCCCCCCCCCCCGCCCGATAAAATGCTGCAGGCACGAAGCGGCCTCCCCTCGGCTGAACCTTAAAACAGATTCATACATTAACCCCCTCCTGCATGCGCAACGCCCGCCCTGATCTGAAGCAAATGAGTCCATTAGCGTTGGGAATACTGAGACAGGAAACTCAAAATGCAAGAGAGCGAACAGTCAGGTACAGTACAGGCAGCTTCGATCTGCGAACTCTCCCGGGAACTCCCCCACAATGCATCTGTTTCTCTGCCGGATTTATTTATTTATCTTCTGTTCTTTTCCGATTTATTTTGTGCGCGTCCCATGTACGTGTGTGCCTACGTGTGTGTTTGCACATGTGTGCGCGCGCGTGTGTGTGTGTGTGTGTGTGTATGTTTGTGCCTGTGTATGCATTTCTGTACGTATGTCCTGGGTGCTGTTTCTCCGCATAACGTGGTACTTCTGGACCGTTATCTGTCTCCATTGCCGTACTTTCAAAGCTGAGAGCCGGCTAGGGAGTGAGACTTGGCTGCTGTCAGAATCGGGCTGCCCACTTGACGCGTACTTATGGCATGCAGCACAGCTCCCTAATAGGCCCCATTTGGAGGCCTCTGAGTGAGGCTCCAGCAAGCGGCACTGAACTGGATCCGTGCAAGAGCTTTAGGCGTGTGCCTGTGTCACCCTTCCCCCCGGGGAAACGTCCCTGCTGGTGGACACCCCGCTTGGGCGCTGCGCACAGATGTGAGTGCGCAGCTCGTGGAGTTAATACACTTTCAAAGATCCTCTTACTCAGTGATTACATAAACGGCAATCATATTCTGATTCACAACACACACAAAAAAAAACCTCTAAATATGCTGATGTAAACATGTTGATAATGTTCTCCTGAAAATTAACAATAATGTTAAACTCATTGCCGGAGAGGTGGATTGGTCTCGGCTGTGTCGGCTGGTGGAGAGAGCACACGCACCTGGGCTGCGTTAGCTAATCAGCCCAGGTGCTTAAAGGTGCGCTGCTCTCCACAGTGCGGGGCCGAGACCGGGAGCTCACTCCGAGAGCATTATTTAATTGAGTTTCGTTTAATTTGTGTTTTGTTTCTTTTAATGAGACGGGGAAAATTTAATCACCACTGAAATGTCGGAGGAGCTGGTCCGCTGGAAAGCAGCCCAGCTACAGAGCGGGGAACTGAAACAGTTGTCGCTCTGTTTTACTTTCTTTTGCCTTTGTTATTTTAGTTTGTCGTTTTAGTTCCCCACATGGCTGCTGGTGCAGGCAGACTACAGGGGTCCGTTAAAAACAGACAAAAACTTGTTTGAGGTCATGAGCGTGTTACCCTGCGGACTGACACCCCCGTTTCCGGGGTGACGTCATGGCCGGCAGCACGCTGCCCGACAGGGCTCCAGGCCACACAGGCACGGTGTGGTGTGCCTTTCATCTGCACTGCAGACCGCATCGTTTTTTCATCATTTAAATCCTTCACTCGCTGTTTTTCTCCCACAGCGTGCAGGAACTGCCGCCGTGGGCTATGCATGGCAAACTGCGCTCACTCGCTCACTCGCTCACTCGCTCACGGACGACCTTCGAGGGACGTTTTGTGGGACGCATGCGCAGGTGGTGCCAGCTAAAATGTGTCTGCGGAAGTGAGTTGCGCCGTGGGTCTGGACGGTTCCATGTTGTTAATTAATTGGATTTGCATGTTTTTGGTACATTTTCATCCCGTTCAATCTGTGTACCCTATTTCAAAGCGTGTCTGTTTCGTCCTTATTTAGCTTTTTGCGCATGTTCTTTTGAAAAGTGTTATTTTTTGAAGTGTGAAAAGAACTCTATAAATAAAATGCTTTATTATTATGGTTATTGTTATTACTCCTACCCTAACTCGGTGCTCGACTGGAGCACAGCCAATCTTTCGAGATTTCTGAGTAAACTCCGCTCACTGCTTCTTACCGCACCGTCCCGTCTCCAGTATGTAATATGCTGGTTACTGTATCTTCAAATGTGAAATACAAAGTGACAGGTCATATATTTCAATGCACACCAAAATGTGCGGCATGTATCCCGCATTATTGCCTCATTCGCAAATCCATTAAAACACACGGTTTTTAAAGCTATTTTATTTTGAGATACTATATTATTTCACAGTTTTTTTCACAAATAAATGCAATAAAAGGAGACGTGCGCAGGTGGCACTGACTCATAAACCTGATAAATGTGACGTTTTCTCATATTCTCAAAGCAAATTTCTTGTTTATTCCCCATTTTATTCATATGTATTTTATTTATTTTTTTTAAATACCTGCTGCCGTGAGCAAAAACTCAGTGGCGGCCATCTCTCCCCGGTGCGGATTGCCCCGAGTCAGCAGATGCGGTGCGTGCAGACTCAAATTGAAGCAGAAAAACTGCTTCTGACTCTGTGCTTACATCAGTCCGCACAGCCCGGGCCTTTCCCTGGGCTCAGCGCATAAATGCCGCTTTATTAGAAACCCCCCAAAATAACGGCGAGGAGCAAGAACAGCCCAAGCGGCAGCACAAAATGGACGCCATCATCCCTTCCTACCTCAACTGTCTGCTGATAAGAAATTCACATAGTTATCACCTCCGCTTAGGGACGTGATACTCTTTGAAGTCCCTCGTCCCACTACTGAATTTTTAAGATGGGTTTCAGATGTTTTGCACCTTAGAGTTGGAACAATCTGCAAAAGAATTTTAAACTTGACAAATAAATTTCAATTGTGGACTTTAAACATGCAATTCCCCACTCTGTGACTGAAGTATGCTCCTGCTTTTAACCTCTTCTGTACTTTTAATTATTGTTACACCTCTGTCTCATTCCCCATTTGATGTTTGTACATTTTGTTAGGTGTAAGTCTTGTTGGGTTAACTTTGTGTTTCATGTCAGGTCCCCCTTGCAAAAGAGATTTCAATCCCAGTGGGGTTTTTCCTGATTAAATAATGGTTAAATAAATAAATAAATAATAAAATAAATCTCCTTGTGCAGAACATGATCACACTGGTATCCAAACTTAAATGGTAGGAGGACTCCACACTGGGCAAAGTTCCCACCCAGCAACTCCATGTTCCAGGATGGTGTACCCTGTGGATATAAACTGGCAAAACCAGGAATGTTGGCTGTTTATTAAAAGGTGGTGCTAGGCATGAAAAAAAAAAAAGAAAAAAAAAACAGTGAATGGATCTGAACTTTGTGTGTGCAAATTAAAATGAGCACTTCTGCACTTCTGTGATTACCAATAGCTTTCCGCAAATTAAAGTTGAAAGCATACTTCAAAAAGTGATAAGCATACCTCAGAAAGTGATAAGAAAAAAACAGGTAAGTACAATTAGAGAACATCAGATAACTGATATTCCTATCTGCTGCTTTCTTCAGAGATAGCAGTTAATTTGATGATAATGTCCCGAGGTCTGGGTTTGCATTTTTATTAACAGAGAGAGGTTTATTTTGCCTGTTTGAGGCATCCTTAGACATTTGGCAACACTACCAATGATATGGGCATAGATCTTTTGAAGATCAGACATCATCAATGATTAAAAAAGCCATGTGGACTTACATGATGATGATGATGATGATGATGATGATTGCTGGTTGCATTCATGTATTCACTGTGGTCATTAAAGACCCCATGACAGCGATCGCAAAGAGTAGGGGGGTTCCCTGGTGTCCTGGCTGAATGAATTCCCAACCCTGTGCTGTCAACTTGCCATCTAATTAAATTGTAAAATTTACAGTATTCAACAATATTAACTGTAATTTTATGGTAAATTCCTGGCTAGTTGAAAATACAAGTGATTACTGTGATTTTGAATTAGCTGATTACTGCACTTCTACAGTAGCATGTTTTATGTTTACTAATTTATTTTATTCATTACTCATTGACTCTTTCATATTAATTTTTTTTTTCATGTTTCCATTTCAATAAACACTGTTTTATTCTTCTATGTTTTAAACCCTTATAACTGATTTGTTGTGCTTTTCCCTGTTTTTGCCTTTTGTTTTTATTTTTCCTGTTAAGCACTTTGAGCTGCAGTCTGTATGAAAAATGCTATACAAATAAAGTTATTATTATTATTATTATTATTATTATTATTATTATTATTATTATTATTATTATATCACAGTAGTTTAAGGGGGCTGTTTACTGTGAGATCATGGCATATAGTTCATTGTAATTTACTTGATCTGGTGATAAGGATTGCACCACCATCATTATCATCATCATCCATCCATTATGTTGGAGCTTTAATAGCTGAGGTTATGGAGCGGGACCACACCTCAAACACACCCCTTCCACTTTGTTCCTATAAGAAACCATCCTGCCCACCGTACCTGTTTAGTTCTCCTTTGTTCTCGTCTTGCTTGCGGTTCTCTTCCATGCTAGTTCTCACGTCAGTTCTCCTTCCATATGCAAAGCAGTCACAGAACTTTGCCAGTTTGTCAGCTCAGCTTTTTGGCTACCTACAAACTCAGCTCTATCTGCAGACTTAATAAACCGTCTTACTCACCTCCTCTGCTGAACGTATCGAGACGGATAGCCTATCCCACAACCCGCCAGGCACTTTATCAATCCGGTCCATGCCACCCATGATCAAACTGCAGCCAGAGCACCAGGTCTGGTCGAGGCAACCGAGGACACCAGCCCGACTTCGATCCGCACCAGGAACCACCGCTCTCAAGTCTCGCACTTCGGTTAGGTCGTTAGATTACGCATTGCTGTCAAAGCGGTACCTCCCAAAATATTTACTGAACTCTCTCGCCGTTCATTGAAGACAAAGAGAGCGTAGTTCTGCCTGTTTAAGCTGAAATATGTTGCTCAAGCTCTGATGCAATCACCTAAAGATTCTGTGTTACATTTTTCCCCATGTTACATTTAGCTATGCCCTCCCCCACTATACATGTATACTATTATTCAGCATACTTATGTGAGTTTTTAAACAAACTATGATGATTTTTCAAACAAAATTATCTGGTCATAGAAACTTGCTGTTTCCTTTCAAATGCTAGCCTACTCTATAGGGTTAGCAAAATCCAAATGATTATCCAAATGTAAAAGGGGAAGAGCACTTGTTATCTTTGCTAGGATACAGTTGCCACTACGTTGATTCCCTGGCAATTAGATAGATTTTGAATGCATTCTGAAAACATTGAATATGGGTTATAGCTTCTGCCTGTGAGTCAACCCATCAAGTTGGGTCCTGCCTTACACAATAAATAAATTATGCATAAAAATATTTTTTAAAAGCCTTTGGCATTATTTCACATGGGTCTGTTTTCATGAATGGTGCACTTCGACTTCATAGAAGTCATAACACAATGATAGCAGGTCATTATATTTTGTGACCAAACATAAGTCCTGCAATGGGATGCGAAATATCTATTTTTGGGAACTGTGTCATCAAAAAATCACCAGGAAGTGCAGAAGACAAGACAAATGGTGTGATCAGAAGATGAGTCTTCATTTCCTATTAATTTTACAAGTTCACTGTCAACCACTGGAGTGTTCGTTGTAGTGTACTGCAGTGTGACACACCTACATAAAAAATGTGAAAACATTTTCGTGTAAAAATGATCATATTGTATAAAAAATAGTAAACATATCTAGATGCTTGAAGGTCAAAGGCTAACTGTTAGCAACAAGGCCTCAAAATGGCCCCATAGTCTAAAATGTCCTGTTGTGTAACGTCAGTTTCCTGCAGTTTGACATGACTTAACTGACTGAAACACTTTTAAAAGGATCGTAGTTGTTCATTTATCTAATTACACGTATATAATTTTGATTATTTTCTTTAATCTTTAAGGCCATATACAATATTTTTCTTTTATTAAATTTTGTATATTTATATGCTGGATGTTTATGGCCATGAAATCGATATTAAATGTGTCTTTTTTCAGCAGCTTACTTCGAACATTAGCAGTAAAGAGAGGACAAGGAGTTACAGAAACAGGATTAATGCCGATGACAACAGGAGGGAGGAAATCCTTAATGGAAGAAGGAGAATGTAAATAAATAATTATGCTGTAGGGAGACAGTCATGCATATCTATAACTAGACCTGATTTGCTAAGCATTTGTATCCGTGCAAAGTTTGCACTTGTTTTTTTATTTTTTATTTTTTTATTGTCAGAAAAGAAAAACAACTTTAAATGTTTAGCATGGTAACATTATGCTAATATAAAACACAATGGTGAAAATGAAGGAAGTAGTCAAATTAGTTTCCAGCCTAGCTTTTGCTTTGCTTTTAAATCAGACCAACTGACTCACTGATTGTAAAAATTTTGTAGCTTTTATACACACATTGGTATTAATACATTTAATAAAAGCTGTCTTTTCTTGGTTTATTAACAGATATCATGAAAAGAAGGCCAGAGGAAAAAGTAAAAATCACATAGTAAAACTACCGACCAAAAAAAGAGCAAACAGCTTTGTGAACAATGGAGAGCTTCAACAGGAAGATACAGAAACAGGGAGAAGGATCTGAATGCCTTCTTAAATCTAACCCCTCCGTCTCCTGAGAACATAGGCCTGCCTGATGATGAAGTTCTGGTATCTTAAGGTGTAAACATTCCTCTGACAAGAACATTGTTGGAGCTTCACTTCACTTAGCCAGGAGTGCAGTTTGAAACACTGCACGTCCTACCGACAGTTTGGTAGATACAGGTGGTCAGTGGAAATGTGGAGCACACTCGTTGAATAATTTCACCATCAACTGGAGGCAATAGCAGGCTATCAATTTAACCGACTTCAAGCACAGAAAATCAGAGAAATCAAAGGGGAAACCGCAGGAGAATGACGTCGTCCTACATATTGATTTCTCTGAGAACTATGCGTGTGGGCTTAGTTCCGAAATACAGGCTTACCACTTTGGTGGGAACAGGCAGCAGGGAACCATCCACACAGCAGTAGTCTACAATGACAACAATGACTCTCAAAGCAAAGCCATCATTTCAAAGTCTCATGATGAGCGTGTCGTGTGGGCACATATCAGACCATTGATCGAGGATATGAAACAGAGACGTGGCACACAATTCAGCACATCGCATGTAGTCGGCGATGGCCCAGTCCAGGGCCGGCCCGACCCAAAAGTAAACATTTGTTTAGAACCCCGTGATTGGCTATATATATATATATATATATATATATATTTATTTTTTTTTTTTTTATAAATAATTGTGTTCCCTAAGACAATGGCTTTTTCATTAATCTAAATATATTTCTATTGGTGCCAAATCTTGCTGGCTGGGGCTTGGGAGGTGGTTTTCGACCAAAACAGAGGGCCCCATATAGACTTTTTGTTTAGGGCCCCCAAAACCCTTGGGCTGGCCCTGGCCCAGTCACTCAATGTCGAAACAAAAGCAATTGAGTATCTGATGAGCGCTGTGCCATTTACCTGGGGGTTTCAAAGTATCACGCAGAACTACTCAGAGAGAGCCTGGGGAAGAGGTGCACCAGGTAGGGTTGGTGGCTGTGTGATGGCAGATCAGTTTTTCCAAATAGGAAAAGATCTGGCATCTGCAAAAGATCTGGATGACTTGCTGTTGCTGTGCAACAAAAATTTGCCAAACATTCAAGCCAAAAAAGAGTCAGACATTGAGAGGTTTGATGACTTACTCGCTCCATCTCTGCATGCAGTCAGTGGAATCCTGAGTACACAACAGGTGTTCACAACAACACCTGGAGTTATTTTCCACAGAGAGGCCAGTTGCTTCTATCAGTAAACCAAGGATCTGCAGCTGCTTTAATGCAAGAAAAGTTGCTTTCAGAGATGAAGATGCACCAATCGCCTCAACTCCCACTCATCTAGACTCAGAAAATTCAAGGGATGAACTGGACCGTTGTGACGTGGTGGTGTGGGGTGGGAGGGATTTTGTTAAATCTAATGGTCACAATCACATTGCAGGTAATCTCATCGCATCGTATAGTGATAAATCGTTAATAATCATATCGTTGCATCGTATCGTCCTTCGATGCGATCGATGTCGTGTCACGATCAAGTTGTATCGTTACACACCCACAAGCTTCCCGACCGACCACATGTCAACTCCCTTTAGCTGCCTGTTTCCTTTCCCATCGTGTTACCTCACTCCGTTCCTGCTGCCTGTATCCTCACATTGCATTCAGGAATTTAGGTTCCTACTAGCTGTTTCAGTTACTTACAACAAGGTGTCTCTGATCACATGATCAAATGAGTTGCTGATCATCTCAAGCCTATCGACCCCACATCCGTTCAGATCTACGCGATCTTTGTGTAGCACAGTTAGCGCTCTTTCCTTTTTGGGGGGTCTTTCCCTTTAGGGATTCACTGAGCCTGGGGGGGGGGTGGGGGGGTGGTATGGTGAATCCTTCACCAAAGTCTTCCTTACACTGCAGACTTCATCATCCATCATCATCGCCATCATCACCGGCACCGCTGTCATCATTGTCATGACCGCCAAACTCACATGGCACTCTTGTCGTGCCATACTGTTGAAGCTGAGCAGCTGTGGGCTTGGTTAGCACTGGGCTGGGACACCTCCTGGGAAAACTAAATTACTCCAACATTTCTGAATTGTAGCAGACTGGAGCACACTAAGGATGGTCATAGAGAGATAGAGATAGCGGCATGATTCACCTGGCAAACAGAGCTGAATCAATGGTGAGTATCAAGCTACATCCTCGGATCACCATTTATTACTGTGCCTGACCCCAGAGGATTAATGCTGTAAACCAATTATTTGTGCTAGAGTCAGTGATACAATCTAATATTGAGACCACACAAACCCACTGTGTGTGTGTTTGTACAGGGGAAGAGGTGTGTGTGTGTGTGTGTGTGTGTGTCCATGTGCGTGCGTGCAGGGGGAGAGGTGTGTGTGGGTGTGCACGAATCTTGTTATGCGAGAGATAACCAAATCTAAAAAGGTTTTCCAATGAGATTTAAACACAGCTGAGTTGATTGAATTTTTCTTGCTCTGGGAAAACTGCGTGTTTGGTTCGGGGAGCACTACAACAGCATTTTCTGGCTTCAAATGCTTCGGACTATGATGGAAAATAATGTTAACGCTGTTGTTGTGTGTTTGCATATCTTTTGGCACATATGTAATATAATGAAATATGGTGGATTTTGCTTACTTTACTTACTTTTTAAATGTATTATTATAAAGTATGTATATTATTTTATACTTTTTCCTCATTGGATATAGAAGTGGGAATGTGTCTTCAAGGCACAGATACTTCTTTCCCTGCACAAACTCATGTACCCACACACACACACACATACACACTCACACATATACACACACACGCACACACATGCAAACACACGCACACGCACACACACTCACACATATACACACACACACACACACACACACTCATGCACACACATATAAACATATACACACACACAGATCACATTACTGTAATAGCACTAAATAAATATACAGTACTTACTGGCAACCATTTGTTACTGTAAATTTTACAGGAATTTTTTAACAGTGTGTGTATTTGACAGTGGATACGTGGAAAGAGCAAACATAAGTGAGTTCTGTTACATTAGTCTGCTCTGATCTCCGTTGCAGCACAACTGGTCATCTGCTGGTAGACGGATCTCTGTTATATCATATCCTCAGTTGCTGTGCCTGATGGGCTATACTACCACCTTTGATTACACTGAGGTTTGGTCGACCCACACAGAGGCTTTGACAGGGCTGAATTAGAACTCCACCCATTCAAATTTAAATGTTAGCCCCTCACGCTTTAAATGCCAGATCAATTTGACGTTTTTTTCTCCCCGCACATCCATTGGTGCATTTAAGTGACGGGTTGTTTTATGGGATCAGAACCTGTGGAGAGGCATATCACCCGCTTGCTAAAGAAGTACCCCCCCCCCCCCCACCCCCCATGCGTGCACACACACACATACACACACAAAGGTTATGCATCTATATGCATCTATAATAGTGTACATATAGAGAATTTAATTTAGACAAGTAATGACAGCAAAGCTGAGCCTTTAACTTCAGCTGCAGAAGAACCCAGAGATGCTGACCGGGTAAAACCTCTAAAACGCGCTTTCATTTCCTCACGGCTGGTCCTTTATCTCTATTCTCCTGCATATTTGCAAAAATGGCATTTCGTTAAAAGGTAATATCTGTGAAATTAAAACAGGTTTTATTTCTGTTTGGAGATGGAGGACTTGGAGAATGAAATGTGGGGGATTAATATGGGGATTTATTCATCAAGCATGGATCCATTTCTGCATGGTTCTCCGTGTTTTTATTTTCACGGTTTTGAATTGAGTTAATTATGTTGATAGTTATGTATTCATTAACGCAGTAGGAATTCCTAGCTAAAGATCCCAACTTCCAATACTGCAATTAAAACCCTTACACAAGAGATTACATTTTACTTACACCAGAGCAACATACATTTCACATTCTCTATTTTATGCATAGCTTTTTATGTATATGATGACACCATATACATCGTCAATTTATTGTCCAATATTTGCAAGGAATTGCATTTATGAAACTATTACTGCTAGTACTAATATGACACTTGAAATGATGTGTGTTCTAATCAAGTTATTTTACTGGAGGTCAGTTTAAATCATTGACATAGTTTACATAAAAAACGTGTGGAAAAATAGACAGCCATGCTCTGAAAATGTGTTCCTTTTTTACCTTTCCTCCATCATCATTCACAAGGCACAGTAATGCACCGCCAAGCTGGTGAATATTATACACTATACAGGCCACACTGTTCTACAGGAGAGTCAGTGACTATTTTACACCTTACAATCCACACAGTACTACAGGAGAGACAGTGACTATTATCCACCCTACAGACCACACAGTGATACAGAAGAGACAGTTACTATTATTCAGTTCTACAGGTCACACAGTACTACAGGCTATTTACACCCTACAGTTTGCATAGTAATACAGGAGAGCCGGTGACTATTATCCACCCTACTGTCTACACAGTAATATAGGAAAGCCTGCACTGACAGGAGGAGACATGTATCTCTCACTGATAATGGCTGTTTTACCTGTGAGCACCCTGTACATTACTGTACATTACTGTGGAAAACCAATGGAACTCGGGCAGGGTTAAACCTAACCCCCATGGCAGGAAGAGACCAAATGTGTCCAACCAAATTCTAAACTAATAAAGCGGCCAAGGCTCAGACCCGTGACCCAGCGCGTGGGTACTGATGTCAACCTCCAGGGTTAACGGGCTATCGCTTTGGCGACCCGCGTTCCTCCTGGTAATTCTCACTCTGCTGGAGCATTGCAGGGCATTTCATCATTAGCTCACACGGCAGCGGCCACAGCAACAACAGGCTCTGGGGGGGGGGGGGGTGGGGGGGGTTGAGATCACAGACGGGGTGCCGTTCATGCATTACTTCAATACTGTACCTCAGGCACCGCTGAGCCGAAGATGAGCATGCTCCAAAGGGACATCAAAACGTGAGATCGCCAGGTGAGACTGCACACGCATACACACACACGCACACACACACACACACACACACACACACACACATGCACACACACACACACACACCACACACACATGCACACAAACACATGCACACACACACACACACACACACACACAAACACATGCACACACATACACACACACACACACACACACACGCACACAAACACACACACACAGAGGAATGGAAAGTTTCATTTTGTGAGGAAGGAAAACTGTTGGCTACGGTGTACTTATCAAAATAAGAAGAGCCAAAGCATTTAAAATACTGGTAGTTCAACATGTCAGGCTACCAGTTACAGTACTTTCAGCCTGACCGATTTGACCTGACCATCTGTAGAATGGAATGAATCTCCCCATTCCCAAGGAGATGCTTTCATAATAACCCAAAGGTCAATTACATCTTCTGACGAATTGTGAGCTCATTCTGGCGATCCAAACCACCTGAACCGATGACATTTAACATAATGCTTGACGCTGCAACGCTTGCCAGAACCAATCAGATTGCATTAAAACCAAAATAATTTATTTTATCATTCTGGCAGTGGTTTTTTGTATTTAATAAAGCAACAACATAAACAGTATTTGCACTTGGAGCAGAGGGAGGGTTTCTCAGAGTATCACAGCTTTGACTGTAAAAGCACAGAGTCTCAGAGGGAGACGGCGCACAGGAGAGGAGGAACGGTTCTGAGGAAAATAAAACAGCAGGGTTTCTCTCCTTCTGCTGCAGACCCAGGCCGACTCTCATGGTGTGCTCTGCACCCTAATTAGTGTAATTAGGACTGGAGTGCGGACACATTTATGACTAAACGTGTAGCAAAAAACCACATTATGTGGCTATTCCTAATGCAATTAAAATACATTCCCATTTTTAAAATACGCTGTAATATAATGAATAATAAGTACTGCTATAAGTATTTGGTAGCACTCCAGATATATCGGCAAAACATGCAGATATTTTGACATTTTTGCTTATGTTGATTTTATTTGCATACATCCCACTGAGACTTTATAAACTTGGTATAGCTTATAATATATTTCTGTATTTTATTTAGTACTCATGTTTATTCGGTACATAGACTTTATTTAATACTTCATTATCTCGACACAAATTGCAACATCTTGTTCATTTCAAGAATAATTCTGTTCAGTGGTGGTTGTTGAGCTGAAAATAGACAGGGTGGACAACTTCCATTTTAAATGGATCAAGTGTGCCAGCAAGCCTTTGGCAGGTAAACACATAGCTTCTTTCTTCACATCATAAATGGGAGATTATATGATAAATTCAACTTGGAAAAGTCAGTCTTATTCATGAAATATTCACTCTCTGTTAACTACCGCATTTGCTTTCAGCACAACCGCAGTACAGGCTAAGAAAACCTAGTGGAATAGCAGGACAGGTGGCTTCACTAGGGGGTAAGACAGACGTCTAGAACCACTCTGCGGTTGATGGTCAGGTGACATGGGAGAAAGACAGTGTTCCACTGAACTGGAACTATGGGACAGATCTGCCACAGAAGCCCCATACATTTCCCTCAAGGGCCATTAATAAACTTTTCCAATTTTACAGATCATTTCAGCCTCCCAACCCCCCATTTCCCCTGAAACCCTACTCCTCTTTAATCTCATTAGGGACAAAAGAACAAAAAAAAAAAAAAACTTTCCCTCAGTTGGGGAACTTTTTTTTATGACTAGGTCCCCGTTGTTCTGAAATTCAATGTGACAGCATGTGAGAATCGGAGAGAGGGTCTGGCCTATGGTTAAACCTGAGAGAGATTTCTTTTTAAGTAATGGCTGCAGCTGGGTGTCCAGCAGTGCTGCCACTGTGAGAAGCCCTTGGATGCAGGGCTGATAATTGTGCACATTACAGATCCATCCTGCAGTGACTTCTGCAGATTTTCATCCTGCGGCTTCATTGTCGTTTGATGTTTAATTGGGAATGAGGGAAAGGGGGGGGAGGGAGGGAGGGAGGGAGAGAAAATATGAGATAGGGAGACTTACAGAGAGCAGTGGAGAGAGGTGGAGAGAGAGATGGAGCAAGGGAGAGAGTGAAAGAGATACAGAGGGAGAGAGAAACAGACGACTTTTATTGGACATACAAAAACCTTCGCCATTACATAAAAACATAAAAACATAAGAATACATCTTATGTATCAAACAGGCAGAGATATTGTATGTGTGGCTGATTAGTTATTCTGTCAAATTTACTATAGGTTGATTACTATAGCACAATTAATAAGGGTTTGTTTTTGCAGGAAATTTCTCCACCTCTAAAGAGCAGACATACATCAAGGCACAAGCAAGATGGAGACTCCTCTAATATGGAGGTACAGTGCTCAGATATGCACAATCTTTACAACAAGAGTCTAATTATTTTAACTTCTTGGGCAATACATCATCAAATGGTACAGATTATAAATATGAATTAGTATCAATTCATCATTGCAGCCAAGCAAAAAAGGCTAGGTGTTTGTCAAGGAAAATTGGCTATAGTCATTGAGCAGTCATCGGCAAAGTTGTTAAAAATCATTGAAAACTGAAAAAATAGGCAGAAATCAGGGAGTGTTTAAATTAAATTTAATTATTTAAATTAATCAATAGATCTCATACACAGCAGTGGAAAGAAAATCAGTGGGCAGTGGCTGCTAGTAGCTAATAATACAAATGAATGCACTGGCAGGCTGTTGCTTTATATTGCATTTGTCCATGCTTTTTGCCTTTAACAGAACATTTTTAGAGACACAGCATACAGAACACGCTCAAATTGCATTACATAAAGTAGAGAGAGAGAGGGAGAGAGAGGAGGGAGGGGGAGAACTAGAGAGGGATATAGAGACAGAAAGAAAGAGCAAGTAAGGGAGAGAGAAAGAGAGAGGCAGGAACTTTCCATGGATGCAGAATCCCTCTATGAAATGAAACATTTGTCTTATAATTGGCTGTCAGCCTTCTAGTGTTTTCAGAGCATCGACTGCACAAAATGACTCCTAGGTTTCTATCTGCCATTTTTCTGTTTGCTTCAAATCTGTTCTATTTTCCTCCTTCTTTTATTATTCCCTGCTTTTTATTGATTGACACATGTTTTTATTTGCTTTCATAAAGCAGAAAAATAAACTACCTTTTGCAAGGGTAGTATCCATTGGATGATATTATTCCTACACTTTAAGATGCATGTTCTTTTGTCTGAAGATATAAAGTGTAGTTAGTTTTCATAACAGACTATAACCTTCAACATCCCAACATCAAGTATCGGTCAGAATTCATGTGGTGAAAGGAAAAATAAAAAGTATGATCTCAAAAAAAAAAAAAAAAAACAACAACAACATTGGCTATAGACACATCCAGCTCTGAAAGTTTTTGTCTCATCAAACCCATGTATCACTGCCAGGGTCCTGCAGAAAGGTTTAGTGACACTGGAGTAGTGGTGTTCTGGTCCACTGTGCAGGATTGCGTACACAAACATCAGCATGGAAGGGTAGTGAGGAGGAAGCCTTTCCTGCAATCTTGTCACAAAAGGCAAAGCCTGAAGCGTGCAGCACAAACCTTCGATGAGCCAGAGACTTTAGTGCTGTGGAGTGATCAAGCGAAAAAAAAAAAAAATTAACACTTCAGTGACAACCACCTCAGATGCGTTTGGAGAAAAAAACAAGGGGGGAAGCATTTGAAGAACAGAACACCTTGCCAAGCTTGGGGGTGGATCTATTGTGCTTTGCGGGTGCGTGGCTGCCGGTGGCGCTGGCAATATTGTGCGGGTGGATGGAAGAATGGATTCAACTAAATATAAACAAATCCTAAAAGTTAATGTCCCAGAGTCAGTGAAGAAATTTAAATCCTTTGGCTTGGATGTTTCATCGAGACAATAATCCAAAACATACCTCAACCATGAACTACTTAAAAGGAACGAAAGATTAAGGTTTTGGAGGTTTTGGAATGGTCTTCACAGCCTCCAGACTGTGAGACCAGAGAATCTGTGGGGAGATCTCGGACATGCAGTGCATGCCAGAAGACCTAAGGATATTTTTGAACAAGAAAAAAAAAAAAACCTAATTCAATAATAGAAGACTGCTAGCTGGCTACAATAAATGTTTGGAAGCATTGATTTCTGCTGAAGGAGGTGCTACTAAGCACTGACTGACAGGGTGCCCAAATTCTTGTGCATGTCATATTTTCAATGTTTTATTATTATTTCAAAAATAAAAAGTTTATAACCTTCAGAGGTGTCAACTTATTTTCACTTAAAGATTTAACAAAATGTGTAATTTGAGAGGGGGTGCCAAAACCCATGCATAACACTGTACTTTCAATTATTATATGTATTATTGCGCACAGATGATAAGGTCTAAATGTTATTTTAAGGCTTCCCAGAAAGTCACAAATCCTTCACAGAAAAACAAAAACAACCTAATCCTTGACAAGTACCCCCAGGAAAAGTTTTAGAAGTAAAGCACACACATCAAATCCGTAGACCTTATACAGGGCAGATATATAACTTTTACATCCAGTCAAACTCTTTAACTTGGCATTATCTGTTAGAGCTGCCTCAAAGTGTCTTCTGCCTGAACCCAATGTCAGCAAAAGCAGAGAATTACATACAAATCTCTTTTCTCTGGGGGTTCCAAAACTTTCAAAAAGTTTGAAAAATATGGGGGGTTTTTTATTTATTTTTATTTTGCTGAGGACTGCTGGTGCAGGTTAACTGTGTCTAGCATTAACACCAGGAGCTGGAAGATTGCAGCTCTGCACCAAAATCAGACTCCAGGTGCCTCTCCACCTGTCGGGCACCTTCATGCTTCCCTCACTAAACAAGAGACCGTCTCCGCCGGTCAGGTGAGGTAGACGAGTGGCTATGGAAGAGCCCGTCTGAGCGAGGCTGGTTTAAATTACAGGCAAATGTTTTTTTAGACCACAGTGCGCCAGACCCTTTGGTCTCGAAGAACAACAGTTTGTGTCTCGCTTGCAGAACGCCATGGCAACAAGCCCCGTCCACAGCAGCCGTTTATCTACTTTCACCAAATTGGAGGAAACGTCCGTGCGGCAACTCACAGCTGGTGTCCCCTTCTTGTTGGAAAAATGCTTTTTGGAGTCTAGACTGAGGGCCTCAAACTTCAGCTGTTAAACTTGTGGAGTAGGGAGGTATCGGGGGCGGGGGGGGGGGGGGGGGGGGGGGGGGGGGGCATCAATGTGAGTCTCAACACGGAGGACCAATGACATCACCAGCTGCGGAGGGAAGGGGGAGTAGTTCCGCAGCATTCCATCCCTAATGTGTTTTCCATGGCTTTTAAATTGCGTTTAAGTTTACTGTTTCATTTTTTGTAATCACGCAAGGTCCCGCTACGACGTTATCATTAATTTGGGGTTGTTTATCAGATGTTATTAGGGCAGTGACTCAAAAACCTTTGCAAAGTTAGTGTCGGTTCAGCACCAACGGGCTGGTACATGCGGTGTTTTGTTTTCGTTAGCCAGGAACACGGTGAGTCTGGTTAAGCGCGGGTCCTGCGAGCTGCCCTCCAGCCTACTGCAGGCCTTGCTCTAAATGAGGAATAATAAATAAGGCAGTTACACCTGCATCTCCACTATTTAAAATCAGACACTGCGCATGATTTCATCTGAAATGAAGAGGGAAACAGCAGTCAGTCATCCTCTAGGAAGACCAATCACAAACTTTTTGAGACTGTGAGCCACCTAATGACCACATTCATTGTCACGGACGCCCAGCCTCTTAATACTTAAGACATTTCACTACGGACCTTTAAACACGTGTCAAAAGGACTGCGTATGCACTGAAACTAGAGTAGTGCGTGTTAAAAGTTGCGTGTTTAAACTGATTGGTTCGACTGTCCACGGGAAGCATTTGGCAATGTATAATAACAATAAATGTGGTAAGCTACTAAGCTAATTTGTTTCATGTGCATCTTGTGGCCCACTTCGACCCCTTCCATGACCCACCATTGAGCCCCAGCCTACCAGTTGGGAGCCTTGGCCTTCTCTGGGATATTACAGTAAATGGCGAGGTTGGGGGTGCCTCAGGGAACCCCCTGGATCCCATTGAGTTCAGCCCCCAACCTTCCCTGCTGCCCTCCTACACACCTGAACTCCATCCCTCTTATTGCGAATGCGTGGGCTGCCCAGGGGGGGCGGCCTCTGCCAAAAACCCATTAAGTTCTGAGCTGTAATTTCAGATCAGCCGGTGGGGCAAAGTTTTCATTCGGTCTAAAGCAGCGACGCCGTGGGAGGTGGTGATTCCCCCTCCCACAACCTCTAACACGATAAACCTTTCCATGGTAGAGTCCATTAACCTCATAGCACACCGCTGCTCCCCCTCTCTGGGTCACAGTCATAATACGAGTGCAGCGGTTTACTCCCAAGCAAGGGAAAAAAAAATGCATTTTAAAAAATCTCCCCTCTTGTTGTTTATTATCAGAAATCAGTCATTGTGTTGACCTGATAAAATCCATTTTACAAACAACAGAAAGCACTCTAGCTGCAGCCCCGGCTTTAGCTGAAAACTTGTCATAATGATCAATGTGCGTTATTAAACTTGCATTCTATATCCAAGGCATGTGAGAATTGAGGGTGTTCTGTGAATCATTACATACTCATTTGTTTCCATTTGATTGTTTGTTGAATTTGCCTCTGTGGAGGTTTTTGTCATGCCGTATGTTTTGAGGTCCCAAAAAAAAATTACATTTGGCTGTGCAAAGGAAGAGCTGAGTTTCTGAGTTTAACTCCTAATGGAACTGTTTTTTGTCACCCTATCAGTTTATTTTCCTTTTTTTTTTTAACCCATGTTTTGTTTAAATTTTTTCTTGAACATAAAAACCGATTGAACCATCTTACCAGCCTGCATGCCCCAAGACCTACGGAACTGTGTAAGTCCTAATTATTTTTCTCTAAGATCTGGGCCTCCTCCTGGCTGGGATTGCTTTTGTTTGTTATCTCTATTTGCATTTGGTTTATGGATAAATGCACACATACCACAGTTGTGTCTGCACTGGTTCGACAGCAAGTAGCGTGTGCAAATTATTTTGATTTGTAGCAGTATCCATCTGTCTCCTCTCTCCCCCCCCCCCCCCTTAATCACATTGCTTGTCCTGCATCTTGGAGGCGGTCGAGGGTTCGAGACCAGAACCCGACCCGGCTTATTGGATCAGAGAGGGACTTTAATGGACCGGGGCCCCTGCTGTGGTGTCTAAGTGACAGGGTGAACCCGGGTTCCGGCTGCTGGGGATGTTGGCCGGCTGGCGACCTCGATAGCCATGCTGAAGCAGACCTTTCTCAGTGTAAACAACCCCCGGGGCTTGTGAGGACTCACTCACACTTTTTTAATTCCTGCTGCAATGGGGGGCTGCAAGCATGAGCATTCCCTCTACCCACGGCGAGTGTGCGTGTGTGTGTGTGTGTGTGTGTGTGCATGTGTGAGTGTGTGCGTGTGTGTGTGTGTGTGCTCATGAGGAAATGTGTGATTTGAGAGAGAGGCTGGGTTTTTTTGTTGTGTGTGAGTGAGTGTGTGTGTGTGCATGCATATGTGAGCAACAGAAAGAAAACAATGTTGTTTCATGTTGTTTGTATTCCTACTCCTGTTTCTGTGTGTACGCTTTGGCAATATGTACAAATGCATTTCATGCCAATAAAGCATTTTGAATTTGAATTTGAATTTGAAAGAAAACAAGATGGAGGGAGAGCTGCCCCTGCTCCACTAACAGATGGAAGAAGATGATTGTGTGCGGAAGCAGGTAGCAGAGCTGTTTATGTGACCCTGCCCTCTCACCTCACCTCAAGCAAGTGGCCTCTCCTGTTCTTCAGACTCTTCTGCTTCTCCTACTTCCCTCTCTGCCCTTTTACAAACCACTCACTTCTCTGCTCTCTGTCTCCTCTCCCTTCTCTGCATCTGTCTTTCATTTTTCTGTACCTCGCTCTCTCCCCCCTCTTCGTTATTTCTCTCACTTTTCATCCTATGCTTTACCTCCCTCTCTCCCCTCATCCCCTGTTCACTTCTGCCTTCCTACCTTCCTGTTTAAATTCTTGTCAGTTCGATGTGCTTTGTTGTTCTTAAACACTGACAAATGCTGTCAAGCCACATGCATTGTTGGGATTTTCCCTCTCTGCCTCTGTGATTTCTGATCTCTCTTTCTCCCATCTCTCTCCTTTTATTTTCTTCCCTATCTGTTCTTTCATCTTTTGTTTTTCTATTTGTCTTTTCACTGTCTTCTGTTTTTCTATATTCCCTTTCTCCCTTTCTCCTTGGTCTCTCCCCATCTCTCTCTCACTCAGACATGTTTTGCTGGTGTGGTGATGCACTGTATCACATTTCCAAAGCAAATAATTAGTTAAACATAAAATATGGTAAAAAATAATAACAAAATAACAGTGAATTTAAATTAGCATAACAGGTAACAGTAATAATAATCTGATTATAATTAATAATGGAGACCTGATATAATTAGAAAATCTCTTTCTCTCTCTTGCTCTTTCTCATGCTTTATAGACATTATCTTACACTGTGTTGCCAAAAAGGTATAAATTCATAAATTTCAAATTGTAAAAATAGATTGATAAAGCTTACACCTAATCCTAGAAGACACTTCTGTTATCTATGCTCACAGTAGGATACCAAATCATGTGACAGCCAGTGTAATTTTGCATCGTTCATGCAAATCATTTCTTCACTCTCTCACTCTCCTGCGCTTTCTCAATTCTCAATTGTTCAATTCAATATGCTTTATTGGCATGAAATACATACAGCAAACATTGCCAAAGCACTGTGTGCTAGGAGTTGTTTATAGAAGGGAAAAAAGCAAGCACTGTAAATATTTTAAGTCTCTCTCACTCCCGCCATCTCATCTCCCTCTGTCTTCTCTCTCCCCTCTCTTTCACTTGCTCTCCCTCTCCCTCCCTATCTTCTGTCTTTTTCTCTGGCTCTCCCTCTCTCTCTCTCTCTCTCTCTCTCTCTCTTTGCTTCTCCCCCTCCCTGTATTGCCATCAGATGTCTCTATGTAGTGGTCTGCAGTGGCAGTTCTGCTGGCACGTCCTGCCAAAGTTCAAAGTTCTTTTGAACAGGAAACCCAGATCCTCCGCTTCCTCCTCCTCCTCCATCCTGTTTGTCCATCACCCCAGTGTTTGATTTATATCTCTGTCCTTCTCATCTTTTCCACTCAGTTTTTTTTTCTCTCCTCCTTCTCTTCTCTCTGGTCATTTTCTTTGTCTGGCACACGTTCGTTTTCTCATTCCTGTCGCAGACATGACGGATTGGCTGAGACCCTTCCCCCTGCTTCACAGTAAACATCACGATCCCAGCCGAGCCCCATCACCGCTCAGACCACTCGCAGATGTCACAGGCACGGAGTCGCTTGGGCAGGAAACATCCGTTTGACGTCCGTTTGCCTCTGAGATCCTGCCCGTGGCTGTGAGTGAAAGCCGTGAGCTATATGACGTGTTTGGGAGGTCGTCCAAGCCAGTTTGGCATCACGTCGTCATTTGTCATTTTTCATTTTGAGATGAGTTCAGCCTTTGTTTTGTAGCTGTATTCAGCTATCAATCTATAAAAAAAATTTTTTCACAATATCATAGCGTTCTGGCTAAAAAAAAAAGAGACATGATTTGGCTGCAGTTTTTCTCAAGTATTTACACAAATTTTCAGAAACTACTTTCTCAGTACTAGAAACACAAAACAGTTGCTGTTTCTGAAAAACTTGAAACTTTCTGAAAACTAGAAATCTCTATCAAAATGTACCATTGCATTAAAAACAAGGTACTCTCCACTCAAAATGAGATTTTTTTCCCAAATCATACACCCAAGCCATAAAATAAATAGACCTTACTTTATTTACTATACACTTAGTGATAAATTAAAGACGCTATATTGAAAATCCTTATGTATTGGTATGCTTTCACTTTTTCAGTGTCATATACAACTAAAGTACAGTTGTCCATTCTTCCAAATTATTACGGAGTATACAGGCCTACTCAATGATGAGAATAACACACAGAGTGAGATTTAAGATAAGATACAGTACACTAGGCTAGACAAATCAGTTTGTGTCACTGGGCAAGCCCTTATATGGTTTAAATCTCGCTAACAGATATCAGTGTGTTACTGCAAACAAAATGTCCTCTGAGTATTCCAGGGTAAATTTTGGAGTACCTCAGGGATCTGTTTTGGGTCCTCTGTACCTTTCTATGTAGATCCTCCCTCTTGGGGACATCATAAGCAGACAAAGGGTTAGCTATCACTGCTATGCTGGTGATATGCAACTTTATATATCTTTTAAACCAGGCAAAGTTGATTGCTGCAGAGTTTCAAAAAGGGGGTGAGTGTGGCAGGTGTAGCTCAGCTAGTTCGCTAGTGTAGCACAGTAAAGGTGAGGTACAGGAAATAAGAAAATAACGACGTTGCCCTTGGCTAGGGGCGATTTCACCATTAGCTGACTGGCAACGCATTTGCCTGTGAAACAAATGGACGGGTGAGAGGCCTGGGTTCAAATCCCACCTCAGGAAAATCTCTAACTTGTTTGCTACACTAGCTACTTGCCACAGGGCAGCACACAGTTCTGAAGCCAGTGTCTTGCTCGAGGGAAATGGCAGGAGTGTACCTAACCAGACATCTATGCCTTTCGGTGTGGGAGGAAACTGGAGGCCTCAGAGGAAACCCACACGAACACAGGGGGACCATGCAAACACCACGTAGAGAGGATCTGGCCAGCCAGAACTCAAACCTGGGATCTCCTTATTGTGTGGTAACAGTGCTAAACACTCCAAGCTGCCAGCAAGAAAAATTATCTACATTGTTGATCTACATTGCAAGTGCAGTAATACTGTGCCAGACCAAGCATGAAATAAATGGGGACTGTACTATATTTATTTTAAATATTGACCTGTGTGTGTGTGTGTCTGTCTGTTTGTGTTTGTGTGTGTGTTTGTGCGTGTGTGTGCGTGCGTCTCTGCACATGTGAGTGCATGTGTGTTGGTATATGTACAGTATGTGTGTGTTTTTGTGAATGTTTGTTCACGTGTGTGTTTGTGTTGGTGTGCATGTGGTGCGGGGGACCTGGTTTGCCATTTGAATTCTTTTATTTAAATCTTGAAAGTAGCAGTCAGTTGTCCCAGCGGCATGGACAGAGAGCGCAAGGGACTGGGCTTGACATGAATTCAGAGGTTACCGCAGTCTGCTAGATCAAAACGAGAATGGCCGTGCGATTCGCAGTGGTGTTTCGCCATTTGTTGCAAATGGCCGCTAATGGTCATTAATTGCTCGTGTTCTACAACTTGCTGCTTTGTCACGCTTTGAAATGGAAAAGGGTTCCATTCCATCGGTTATAAGCATAATGCCCCTGTGTGTACATCGTTCTCCACCATTTAGCGCAACGCTTCGCCGCTGCTAAATTGGTTAATTCGCATTCTCCGCACGCGCCCCCGTTGTCACCGTTCGTAGGGTGCGCTCTTTGCTCTGATGCTCTCGCGCATCGTGCTAACAAAGGTTGCTTTGGAGACGGGCACCCGCTAAATTTAATAAATAATACATCTTCATTCTGTGCAGCCTCTGTTCTGTGACCTTGCCTGATATTCTAACCTGGCGTACGTTACATTGAAGGCGAAAAAAAAAAGAGATATAAATTTCGGATAGATCCGTATGTCGAGCAGCCCTCGTGTATCAGAAAAACCTGTGTAAAGTCCCTATGTGCATGTCTTAGTGTGCAGGTGGCAGTGTGGTATAAGGGTCAATGTAAGGCTTATAACCTGAAGGGTGCAGGTTTGACTCCCAGATACGGATTTGCCGTTGTACCCTTGCACAATGTAGTTAAGCCTGCTGCATAAATGGGTGCTATGGGAAAACTGCGTAAGACTCTGCGGATAAGACAGTCTGCTGAATGGCAGCATTGTAACGTATGGGTGTTAATAATGCTTACACGTGCAAGTTGTTTTACCCAGAGCTCTTTTAGAATCGGGTGTTATTTTTACAGAGTAGATCGTTTACCTCAGCTCAACTGACTACAAAATTCATAGTTCAAAAAAGGGAGCCACAAAACAATTCAAGAACATTTCATGCTCTGGAAATGCCAGATGAATTATGACAGGTTGTTTTCTTTCCTTTGGCCCCTTCCGGCTTTTGAATGGCTTGTTTGTCTCTGGACTGCACGCTCCGCATCCCCTCCGGGCCTGGAGAACTCGGGACAGGGCCTCCCTGCTCCTGTAATGGCGGGTGACTGAGTGTATTCGATCCCTTCGGGTGTCAAAGCCAAAGTGGTACAAAGATTCCGCTCTGCATGAAATGGCAACCATTGCCATGACAACGCCAGAGGCTGCAGGCTGGGTCTACGCCGTCATGGATGACCGTGCAACTGCACGACCGCCAGTGCATGGCATCCTCGCCATTCTGGTGAAAACGGGAAATGACTGTGAGAAATGATGAGTCATACAGGTATGTTTCATCACCATGTCTTTGTTGTCCTGCATCCCCTCTTTTTCTGGAATCACCTTCTGGGTTCTCTTCCCAAAACTTAATCTCTTTAAACATGTTGCCTTACCTCTTCCAATTTAATGAGGTTTTGTTTGAATGCACAATGTCAATTTCAGTACATTGTCTCTCAGCCAAAGCTCTCCCTGCCTTATAGTTTTCTGCTGGTGCCCAGTGGGTTTGATGAAGAAGCACTTCAGAAGGTTATACATAATTCCTTTAAACAGCAGATTTTCCACTTGACCACAGATTTCTGTAAATCGAAACAATGAAATGTGAGGTACCCAAGTTTGTTAAAGCACTTTTATGGAGCATGCAGTGCAGTTGAGGTTACTTTAAATGGAAGCTGGCAAGAGAGAAAATTAGGAAAGGAAAACATATTCTCGTTCTCTATAAGTTTCACTGTAATGAACCTGCTGCCCCCATGCCACATTTAAAAGCTCACTTGTCCCTCTAGCTTTGTCACAAGCCAATGATACTTCCTCCTTTCCCCGTAAGAAAGTGAGTAGTACTGATATTAAGATGCAAAACACTTCACTGGATGCAGGCTTTCTCAGGCTAATTTGGGAACAACCATTATTTATAAATGTCAGCGTCACTCGCTCGCTCGCTGACTCTGTCGATTACTGACTCACAGATCCATTCAGTCAGTGCAAAGTCAGATCACCCCCAGCATCCTCCACTCACCCGCTCACACTCCTGCCCACTCACAGAGTGAGTGGCTCCCGCGCGTTAACGTTAGCATACACATTCTGCCACAAAAAAAGGCATTTAGTAACGGCCCCTAATCTGCTCTTGTTCTGTTTTCCCACCGAAAAGTGAGAACACAATAACTTTTTTTGTAAAGATTAATGAGGCTTGTTTGCATGTGAACAGCACGAGACAGTGAGCAACGATAGAGCGTGTTTTTTTTTTTTTTTTTTTTTTGTTTTTTTGTTTTTTTTCGGCACTTTTTCAGCACATCAGTACGAGGGAACAACTGTGCAGGTTTTTATTTTATTTTTTTTTTCCCAAGTCTGAGCATCGGGTGTGTTTCCTAGGCCAGGTCATTCTCACCAGGATGTGGTGAGGAGGAGAAAAAAAATAACCCCGGGCTGAGCCGTGTTGCAAAACAAGGTGTTTATTTTCTGTGTTTGTCACTGACCTGCTGTTTTATTCAAATAATGACCTCTCAGACCTGTATTTTGTTGCTGTTTGCCCACACAGACACATCCTGCACACTTGAGCACAGTTAAGCCTCTGACTATACTGACATATGCATGCACGCACACACACACACACACACACACACACACACACACAAAAACATTTGCTCGCTCATCCAGAAGGATGCTTATTCGTTGGGCTATAATCTAAATCTAAGTTCAGATCAAACCTTGCATGACAATATATAAGTCTGGCAAGTTAATATTCTAACCTGTTACAAGGTAAAAAAAAAAAAAAAAAATCCACACATGAACAACCATGTTTCCATGACAACATTTTATAAGCAAATTGCTCATTGAGCAAATCTTTAATGCTGGACTCAGGACTCAGGTTCTGATATGTTGAATGTACAGTACAGGAGCTGTCGGCAGACATTGTATAACACAACGGTTCACACTGAACAAAATTTCCTCTGAAAATAATTTTGTGGTACTCAGTGCCTGGCGTAGGACAGTCTTATCCATGCAAAATCAATGATATTCAGCCTGTTGTCACAGTTGGCTCATCCTAGGCCTGAAGCACTGTAAGAAGATATGCAATGAAAATTCATTTTGAAACCCAGGCTGCACATACACACTAAATCATTGTATTTCCAGTAAGGAAGTTTATCAATATTTGACAAGTTATTTCCTCTACTGCTGGGGTCACCCATATCATCATTGTAATGACAGATTTACGCCTCCATTTAAAAGGCCATGGTATGTCATTATGATATTACTCTCTGCCTGTGCATAGTGCATATCACCAGCAATGGTAAAGTACCTGACAGGTTATCAGCCTTCCTGTCTGAGTGAGTCTGCACAACATTGTCTAATAGAGTTTTAGCCCATTAATCATATCAGAGATTTGACATACCAGATATTGCTCAGAACTGTCCATACTGAAAGGCAATATTGTGGTTCATGCACACAGACAGTCAAGCAAAAGTCAAGTTATGCTTTAACATTATGGAATACGGTCTTGTTGGTTACGGTGTTATAATTTGGTAGCGTTTGGTAGCACTTAAATTTATGAATCATCTGGATATCGTTCCAGCCTTTGCATATGGAGCATACTGTACGCGGTTAAAATTACACTTTTCCTGTTGTCCTTGACTGGCCCTCTCCCCAAATGCACTTAGCATCAGTCAATCACAGTCTTAATTGCTCTTAACAGATATTTACAATAAACACCTATAATTGTTTTCAATAGGGACCTAGGGTTCTTTTTTTAAAGTAAGTTGGTAATGGCAGACTTAATTAAACACCATATGTTTGCAAACTGCTGACAAATGATGGAAATGTGAATATATCTACTTTTCCTTTCCCATAGTACGACAGACGACAGAAACCATTTTAACGAAAAGGAGCCTGTTGACAAACTATAATGTCATGGAGATAGTGTTGTTCAGGGATGTTAGCTCATTTATTCATCCACTTGTGATTTATGACATAACTTAGGGTAATGTCACAATGTATTACATCTATATAGTTTTGTGCACATTTATGGCTTTGTCTGTGTACATTCTTCTTTCCCCAACACATTATGTGGTTTGTTATAAATTATGTAGGTAAAGCAGTTATATTTTCAAATGCTAAAGTTAAACAATAAAATACCACCAATGCTCCAAATACATTTCAAAGATATTATGAATACATTCACTTGACAGCATAGTGACTACATGATCACTTAAAATAAACTGTTGTTGGCCATTTTCTTAGTTAGATGGAAAATTTGCTCAAATGAATTTAACGCCTTTCGTGTAGGCTGATTTTTAAAGGCTTTCTTCTGAACCAGATTGGTCACATCTTGTTAATGAAATACATGGCAGAAGGTTCCCTAGCATGCCAGATTGATTCATTTGTAGTAATCACATATTTTATATAATGTATTTCAAAATGAATGTCCTACACCTACAGGAATGACCAATTCTCAGTGTTGCTACTGTATTGACCCTCTCTCTCTCTCTCTCTGATTTTTGTGCCAGTGGATCAAAGATACAAATGTCCACTGTGTATCTGACGAACTGCCCATATGACATTGCTAACTGGCTAACATTAGCGATGATGCTATTCCCGGCTTCGGCACAAAGTGCATGTTGGTATAATGCACTGACACTGTCAGGCTGCAGAGCAAGGAGGACCCAAATGGAGAGAAAAAAACTGGTTAAAACCCCCTATGATAAGCATAAAATCATGGCATGAGTATAATGACTGACAGGAAATTCTGAAGCTTTATGAAAGGTAGTGACATAAAAACTGTTTACATAAGTTGGTTACAATAAAAAAATGTTCATGACAATGTAGAATTTTCTGTTGTTGTAAAGGCTACGTAAGACCTGCTTCATAAGTGTGACATTAGTATTAACCAATTTGAGCAGCACAGCTTCTGAGTCATAATGGTAGCATTGATTTTTAGAATGGATGATTACTTTAAAAAATATGAAAATGAATCAAAGAATACCATTTTCATGATTTCCTGAAGCTCTCAACTCATTACATTACAAATGATAACATTTCAAACCTTACAGATGGTAAAATCAATTAGCATTGTCTTTTGATGGAGAAGGATGCCTGTTCTTGCCTGTAATTGCTGTTTTTTCTTTCTTTCACAAACACACACACATGCAGCACACAAACTCACACAGAAACACGCGCACACACACACGCACACGCACACTGACAGAATCTCATACACGAAAGCACACACGCACGCACAGGTCAATATTTCAAGCTGTATGAGGTGGGATGTTGGGACGTTGCTATCGGTGATTGAAACATCGGCCTCAGAAACACGCATCTGAGCCCTCAGTCCCTGCTGCACTGATGGCAGAGGATGCTGGGATGGTTTTTTTATGGCGAGGGGGTACAGTGACCTCCCTGACCTGGACAGGGCTGTTTTAATGCTTTAATGTGCTAATGAGGACCGGAGGGCTCAACCCGTGTGACTTACTGTCCAAAACTGTCCAGCTCTCTCCTTCAACAGCCTCAACTCCCTCTCTGTGTAATTATTATTCACAATGTCCATCCTTCCATACACTCAAATGCCAGTATTTATGCATGTCTGTTCTTCCCCAGCACAGCGCCAGATAGTCAGTCAACTCTATCTCTTTCTCCACCTCTCCCTGATATCGCCATCTCTCTAACCCGCGAGTGCTTTCTAATGTTGCTCTCTATTATCTCCTGTTTCTGTTTTTGCCTCCAATTATTTCCTCTTCTCCAGTGTCGGAATACAAAATCATGTTCGCAAGCCCGTTTCGTTGGAGCAAACTTCTCCTACTATGGAATCTTCAGACTAGCACACACTCCAGCCTCTCATCGGTTTATTCTGGGCATTTTCTCTAAATAGCTCCATATTCAGGTTAGACTCTAATTAAATTTCCATAACCACAGATGTCCATATCCCTTAATGGGAGTCCCAGTTTGGCAAGTTTGGTGAAAACACAACCAAAATGACGCATGAAAACAAGGAAATGTAAATTTATTTGTAGAAAAATCAAGGTCCAATGTTAAGACACACTAGTTACAAATCTGGACTGCGTGACCGCAATGCTACATTCTTTAACCCCTTTGCACAAGCCCCCTCGTGGCCAGCACACCACCATGTCAACTCTGACCTTCAGTGCTCCCTCAACCAAATTATGAATAGAAATTACATTTGTAGACAGGACATGTATAGTTTTATCTGGTTTATGCAATGTGATGGATCAGTAATTCATTTCAAATTAAAGGAGAGCAACTGCATTTTCACCAAGATAAATGAATTCTTGCCACTCCTGTTTTTTACTTGTCTTGATATCTTGCATGGCTTGTGCTACATCTGAAACATGTCTCTTTGGCTCAGCTATGCCCTGCTGCTACACTGAGTGGGTATGAATGTCCCAGTGGCCCAACACACATCACCTAGAAAGTGTTCTCCAGGATGGGAGACAGATAGATTGTAGATTATTGGTACAGTATGTTGCAACTTGTTTTTTTTTTTTTTTTTTTTTTTTCATTCTCAGTGCCGAGATCAATTTTTAATCAAAAAATGACTTGAAGGTGAGCTGGTGCAATGTCATATGTTAGCCAAGCTACTTCTTATAGAGGAACATCTGCCGAGATAGAAGAAAACAAACAAACAAAAATAAATACTATGTAAAATGTTATGAAATATTCCCTTTTTCAAACAGTATAAAATTACTGAACGTGTTAACACTTGCAGAAGGGGTTGCAACCAGGGGGGTACGGATTAAGGAACTCAACGATCCCACGTTCATGAGAAAATTACCAGCGCACACGTGAGCCATTTAATGAGAATGCCGATGACATCACCTGACAGCTGATTACACATTCAGCTGATCTGAATGTGACGTACCGCACCTGCCTGGATGCGCTTTCTGTAAGGACCAGGGCGTAAGTGCCACCCTTTACACAAAAAAAAGACAGAGAGCAGTTAATGGTGTTATAAACTGCTTTTTTTATTTACAGTTTCGAAATAAAAATGATTACAGTTCATAAATGTACATTTATTATAGTTTATAAAGCAGTTCAACTCCCACCCCAAAATCTCTCCTTATTCATATCAGAGATATATATTACCTGATCTTTCGATCATAATTAAAACTATTTAACGACAAGCACAAAGGTCACACCACCACATTAGACACAATTATATGAGAGAATCTTTAGCTGAAAGGTGATCCTTATTGAAAGTGGCAAGCTTGTTAATTAGCTAAATGAGGCTCAGGCCCATCAGTGTAGATGGCAGCTCTCTACTCCTTTATTGTGCAGGTCCCTTGTTTCCTGGTTGCATCTGTCTATCTGAAGAAAAACATGTTTTCAATGTACAAAAATACCAACTTACTCACACATACTAAGCACTGGCTCTACGTCATTAATTCAAACTTCAGACCATGGCACTCACATCACTGGTGTTCTTATCTCAACTCACAGCCACTTAAACTACTGATAACCTGTGGACACCTTCCATGTCATTGGAAAGAACATAATATATAGATAACCAATCTGATTCAAAAAACATACTTGAAATACTCAAATATCCTTCAAATACCAATGCATTTTCAATAAAACATACTAAGAAAAATATGCAATCACAGGAAAGAAGACTTGCACTAATATTAGATATTATATATAATATTACATAATGTAGTGGTAATCTGGGGTATTCAGACCTATTTAAACCACCCCTATTTTGGTGGGAAGCCGCCGCTGCTGACTCCTGTTCATAGTCAGCTGATGACACAGCTGAGGCTCAAATCTGTGACCACAGACGAATGTGTGAGTACAATTTACAATTTATTAAGTTGGAAGATGCTTTTAGCGTCTATTACAAAAGTGAATTTTATATAGCAAGCAAACACCACTAGGTGCATGCCTCAAAACCTGCAAGATAAAATTTGAGAAGGATTAGATACATTGAGATATAGTCTGAAAAGTTGACAGCTGTTCCACTGCAGGAGCATGAAGTTAGAGAAGAGCTGGGCCTGGGGCCATCTGGGTAGTGTAGAGGTATAAACACTCGCCTACCACCTCAGAGACCCGGGTTCAATCCCCAGCAGTGGTACTTCCGACTTGGTCAGACGTTCCTACAAACACAATCGGTTGTGTTCACGGGTGGGAAGCCGATGAGGGTATGAGTCCTGATTGTTGCATTAGGGACTCCTACTGGTTGGCCTGTTCAGCAGGGAGGGGAACTGAGGGAGATAGCGTGAACCTCCGCACACGTTACACTCTCCCAGTGAAACTCCTTGCTGTCAGGTGAAAAGAAGGGGGGGTATCGGAGGAGACATGTGGTAGTCTACACCCTCCCCAGACCAACAGAGGATAGCGCATCGACCAGGACTATGATACATATGGGGAATTGGTATAAAGACTAAAAAAAAAAGAGAGAAGAGCTGGGCCTGAGAGGAGTGTCAGCCGAACAGACATGGGACCACCAGCTGCCGAGAGGATGCTGAATGGAGAGGTCGAGCTGGAGTGTGCGGCGTGATCAATCTCTGAAGGTAGGAAGGGGAAGTATTACCATTCACAGTTTGGTATGCCAGTGTAAGTTCTTCGAATTCAGTCACTCAAGACAACAGGGCAGCAGTGTAGTTATAGTGGTTAGGAGGATGGAAAACAAAGGTTTCAGGTTCATTTCCCAGGTGAATAACTGCCATTATACCCTCGGAGAAAGTATTTAACTTGAATTACTTCAGTAAATATCCTCCTATGACCTGGCAATTCATTTTTGTTTCCTGTAAGGGACTCTCTGGCCTTAATCTCAATTACCAAATAGTCAACTATACTGAAACCTACACTACAAGAGACATTTGGTCAAAACTGAATAAATAATATTTTTCAAAATATTTTCACTGCAACATGTTTTTGTCATCAGACACTTGTATTATTTTTTAATTAAATAATCTTATTTAAATTTGTATTATTTCAAAATATGTAAAAAAAAAATTTTTTTAAAAACTTTCTGCCTGGCCTCAATCTTGAATCCAGAGCCAAATCAATCTTAAATTGAATACAGAGCCAAATCGCTGTGCATCTGATTATTTTATTTATTTTATATTAAGTTCTTTAACAAAAATTCTGGGAAGGAAATTTGAAGACATCCGCTTTGATCCAAATGCTCCAGCCTACAAAACGGATAGCTTTCTTCTGTGGGCAGTTTCTAGTATGCCCCCTCTATCCTTTAATCTCCTGGGTATTCACTTCATTTTTTGGGATTTTGTTCTCAATGCCCCCCGTGTGGTCAAACAACCTCAGGCTAACAATCAGATAAAATTCCTTCCTCTGACCAACAGCCCAAGTTAAAATATTTAAATTAAAGCAATATGCTTTAATACTTACAACAGCGTAAAAAAAAACTTCAAATTGTTAGGAAGGAGACCTGTCAGTATTCTGTCTTTGCGTGCATGTGTGTGTCAATGTGTTTTTTATATACTGTATATTTACGTGCATGCATTTGTGTTTCTGTGTGCATATTTGTGTACGTATGTGTGTGTGTGAACTTGTAATACTATCTTTGTGGGGACCACAAGGATAGAAATATGAGGAAAATTATGCTTTGTGGGGACCTAAAACAACCCTCACAAGGTCAAGGGGTTGTTTTAGGGTTAGGACTTAGGGTTAGGGTTATAATTAGGTTAAGGTTAGGGTTAAGGTTAGGCATGTAGTTGGGGTTAGGGTTAGGGTTAGAGGTTATGGAATGAATGTAGTCAATGGGAAGTCCCCACAAGGATAGCAGTACGGGACTGTGTGTGTGTGTGTGTGTGTAATTCACGTGCATGGAAAGACTCAAGCAAGTTTTGCAAACCAACACTGCAACACAGAATTTATAATAAGCTGTGCCTGAGAGCAGAAAGCCATTTTGTCCTGCCCGATCAACATTTTTTTGGCTAGATGAGCCCGGTCCTGACTGATAGTTCCCCTGCGTTAATCGGTGGGGTAGATGGACTGCTGGGACAGCTTCCCACAGCGTGTGAGTCGCTGATAAACGCCCATAGCTCCATCCGGCACTGCCAATACCCAAAGATGGAATAGCACCTAAGCCGGCATCCAAGAAATCCTAAGTTAACTCTTGTTGTTTATTATCTTTGCCTCTCTGCAGTATGACGAATCACATGTCCAATCCATCACCATTACTCCACTGCGTGTAGAGCAAATCGCATGGTCTGAGCTATCCCCCGGTACTAAGATAAGCAGATTGTGATGCCATGATTTTTTCACCTGTGTGAAGTATGGGCAAGCTTGGTCAATCTAAGTTGTTGGCTGTATCACAGAGAGCAACATATTTCAAGGACAGGTGTGAATCTGGTTTTGGAAGGGAAGACACCATTTCCTAATTTGATGAATAATGTCACTTCCAGAGAAGAGTCAAGGCTACCTGTTTAGCCGTTGCATTTCTCCATTATTGAAAGGCATGACAGGAGGTATGACATAATTTACTCTACCTGCTAACACTGATTTTACTTTTTTTTTTGTTTGTTTGCTTTTAGCCTCACTTCACAAACAGGCCCTACAGCTGTAGCAGACCCCTAGATTAACAGGAGCGCCCTGTACAGCCCTGTTACTCAAATCACAGCCCTCGAAGTCAAAGAACTGCTGGTTTTCTGCCCTTCCTTTACATGGGAGTCAGGTGTGAATACAGTCTGGCCAATCAGTAGCACTAACTGTTCAGTTAATTACCTGGGGGTAAAGAAAAACCAGGGCTGGCTTTGGATTTCAGGTCCAGATTTGCGTATCCATGCTATTCGATGGCAATTATTCTGTGTTTTGAGTTGCAATATTTTTTGTTCTTAAAATTCAGCACAGCAGGTCAGCTCAGGGGTGCAAGCAAATGGGAAAAAAAACAAATATTATAACCACAACACATCTGTGAATAAATCAGTTATGCTTCGAGAAAATTTAAGTTTAAGCGCGACAAGCATCCACCCCCTTACTTGCCCCCAGTCACCCCTGTGACAGTAGCTGCAGTGGTGCGATTTTTTACAATTACTTTGTGTGTGTGTGTGTGTGTGCGGAATAGTCATTTAAAATTTCAGTTGGGTATTCATCATGAGTTGAAAGTGAACTGACTTCAGGACCTCTGCAAAATTGCAGGGTGAGGAAAGAAATTTTTATGACATAAAAATACTTCTAATAAGGTACTTTTATGCAAAAAGTACTTATTAGAAGTAATTGTTCGCATTGTGTTGTCAAATACTACCAAAGAGGTTCAATCAACATATTCCCTCAAATTTTACTCACAATTACATGCAATTAAACAGTTTACCAAGTTCCGATAATTACCTAAATTAACTTGCCCTGTCGGAAAAGTATGAAAGGTCTCATTTAACTTTAAAGCTTTTATCATGTTCAGGGAATATGCGGTTGGAGGTTGCCTACAACTTGAACACGACGCTGTTCTGCCCGTGGTAAATCACACAGAACATAGCACGCCGAGCGGTCAGGTGACATGGTTTACTGAGCTGCTCGTTCTTTCAACAAAGCTACTGAGTGACGGTGGGAGAGTGAGGTGGCAGGGACATAGTTTTTTTAAATTGCACTTCGCTGTCAGGCGCAAAAGCATCTGATGGCCAGAAAACATGTTCTGCGTTTAAACAGATACTTAATGATTTCTGTTGTAAAATGCGTATGGTAAATATATGGCATGTGACCTTGATAAATGAGGATTGGCCATGGGATTCCTCTGCACTGAATATTTGGACAAAACATGGGATTCTTTTAAATTGCCGTCTGTTCAGTTAATATCTCTTCGAGCAAAAAGAAATGATAAAATATCATAATTAATTTTTTTTAAATGTGAGTGGACTTCAGTGAAAGTGGAAAAAGAGGATAAGGAGGATTCAGCAGTTAATGGATGAGGTAATGTTTATCTGCTGGGGATTAGGAGAGCTTGCTACCAACGGGGAAGAAGACACAGATAATAATGAGCTGATATTGAGATTAAACATCTACCATTTTTTTGATGTCACTGCCTATTTACTTCTAAACGCTAAATGGAAAAGGTTTTTGATTTATGTCTTGGCTTCATTCTGTTTTTTTTTCCTGGCTGTCAATCCTTCAGAGAGAATTTAGAGTATTCTTTCACACAGCAGCCCAAACCTCATGACCACCACTACAAATGAGGTGCAACCCTTAAATCCCGAGCTGTTTGGAAACTGGGTTCAACAAATCATTATTGGGTAAACATCTGTCTTTCGGTTTCAGACAAAACATTTGGTTAGAATTGTCAACCAGCAGCTCGTATTTAGTGAGCAGACCGAGGCGGTGGCCTTTAAAGTACTTCAAAACAAAAATGTTCTGAAAGTTGGAAGTTAATTTCAGATAGCGGAGTCTGTATCAGTGCCAAACCTGAACCAAAGCTTTATCAGCTGAGATACATGTTAATGTAACAGAGAAAAAAAAACTGCATCATATGTATGCAGGGCCTGCAGACAAACAACAAGGGGTTGTTCTGTCAGACTGACATGAATCTCAGTTAATAAACCTTTGGTCAGATTCAGTATGGACACAGACAGAGCTATCTGATATTGCCTTAAAGGAATTTTTGTTTTGAAGTATTAGAGCAGAGCAGAATATCAGACCAGGAAATCCTGTCTGGATATCCATTGTTGAGCTTGCATGCATCTCTCTTTTTAGGTTGTGGGTCTGGTGCCTACATTTCAAGCACAGACTCGAACCCATATTACAACTGAAGGTACAGTAGCATGCTCCACCCTTAGCATTCTGTGGCTTATTCATGCAAGCGCTCCGTTGTTTTGCAGCTTTACAAATCAAAGCTTTTATCAACAAAATGAATCACGCTGTGTATAAAATGGTGCAGTGTGCACAACAGGTCACTTTTCCCGGGTTAGTTAGGAACCGTACCTACTGTACTGCAAGTGCCCTCTAATTAACTTCTCCTCTCATTGTCTTGGGAAAATTACATAAAAACCTATGACACAATTAAGCTCCTTATCTTACCTCACTAGAGTTCAGGATAATTAATGGCACAGCGATGTTATATTGTACAAGCACTACAATGAACATATACTCATTTCTACATTAAGCCCTAATTGCACACCTACAGTTCTTCCACCATTACGTGCCACAGCAGATCAGCTCTTATATAATCTCTTTAGTTGAATTACTAATTTGTTATTTTCCGAGAGAAAAAAGAAAAGAGGGGGAAAAAAACACTTCTAACATCCCCTCATCCTCTCCAGCATAACTGTTACCAGTTGTTCTCACCGTGCGTTTAAAAATGCACCGTGGAACTCTTCACAATGTACTTTTTTCAATACATTTTTTGTTCTTTATGATATTGAATCACCAGTTGTTTCACCTTCACCCACACAATGAATACCGCAGCAGAAACTTCTGTACTTGTCCCATATGCTCATTTGAAACCCAGTGACTATTTTCTATTATCCAAGCTGCACAGTGCTACAGCACACAGCTAGTCCTGAGTGAAGGAGGGGTGCAGTTCTCTCTGAAGAGTGATGACCTGTGAGCACTTGGCAGAACACCTGTCCTAAATAACCCAGCCTGCCACTAGCAGAATAATGCCAATCAGTTATATTCCGCCCGGCTGGACTCCTGGTCAGCATGAGCTCTGGACATAGCTGAGGGTCAGCCTTGCAATGTGTAAGGAACCAGTTAAAACCTATGCTGGTAGCAAATGCCTTAAATGACAGATACACACAGAAACGCATGCACACACATTCACACACATAATCCCATCTGTGCTGCACAGCAGTAACTCCCGGTCTTTTGCATATGGACCACAAGAAAAAACAAGGGTCTTGGCAGATAAACAATATGCCACTAATGCCCTGCTATGCTTCTATTGCCCTGCTATGCCTCTAATGCCCTGCTGTGCCACTAATGCCCCACTATGCCACTAATACCCTGCCTTGCCACTAATGCCCCGCTTTGCTACAAATGCCCTGCTACGCTTCTAATGCCCCGCCATGCAACACTAAACAGCATGAGGAGCAACGATCCATTAAAACATAGACATAAACATAAAGATGAGCATTAAAATGTGTTCATTTATTGCAGGATACTAACAATTTTCATGAAATGTGCTCAGAGCCCTCCTACGGACCACAGATCACCATTTTTGGCAACCTCTGCACAATGGCGCTCCCACCGTGGCCTGCTCCTCTCTGCCGGTTTGTTTATCGTAATAATGCGAAAGTGACGCGGGCGCGAGAGTAAGGTGTGTAAGGTCACGCATTACTTTGCCTGTCAGCCGAACCTGGCGAGCGTGTCTGGATCGCTGCTCAACCCTAATTAGCACGGCTGCTGCTCTGGCGTATGCTGTGGTCCGCCTGCCTCGTCTCTAACGTGCAGTGCCAAGGGGCGCGGTCATCCTTCCTGGTACCGGCCATTCGTGTCACCTCGCTGGCTGACTGCAATTGAATTTAGCCTTTTTTTTTTTTCCCCCATCTACTGTAATGGTCTCCGAAAGGCTTTTGATAACGTGGAAGTGAATGGGATAATTTTGACTTCTTTTGTTCCGTCGAAACCGAACGCGCGTTAAAATACGGCACGGAGGCGAGACCCATTAAAATGAGCTCAAATGAATGTGCGGACTGAATTAGCAGAAGTCTGGAAGCTGCTGAATGGCGGGCTGGGCCTGCATGGCCCGGATCCTACACAGGGGCTTTTCCATTATCTCCTCTGGCCCTCAAGTGTCATGAGTGCTAGGAGCAGGATATGAGGCGTGCTATGAGCAGGGTATGAGCTGTGCTATGAGCAGGTTATGAGTGGTGCTATGAGCAGGATATGAGCTGTGCTATGAGCAGGGTATGGGCTGTGCTATGAGCAGGGTATGGGCTGTGCTATGAGCAGGGTATGAGCAGTGCTATGAGCAGGGTATGAGTGTTGCTATGAGCAGGGTATGAGCTGTGCTATGAGCAGGGTATGAGTGTTGCTATGAGCAGGGTATGAGCTGTGCTATGAGCAGGGTATGAGTATTGCCATGAGCAGGCTATGAGCATGGCTGTGATTAGGGCTGTGTGCAGTGCTATGAGCAGGGTATGAGCATTCCAGTGATTGGGCTATGAGCACGGCATGAACAAATTTATGAGTAAGCTTGAGAATGCTATGAGCAGGGCCATGTGCAGGGCTATGAGCAGGATATGAACTTAGCTGAAAGCAAACATATGAACAGGCTATGAGCAGGACTATAAACCAGGCTATGAGTAAGACTATGAGCAGGATATGAGCATGGCTAAGACTGGAGCTATGGGCATGGCTAAGAGCAGTGCTAATGAAATATTTTGATGGTTATAGATTACCACAACTTATACCACAGCTTTGTTAGGTACTCAATTCTGTTTAGTCAATGAGCGATCAGCTTTTCCACATAATGACCACTGTTGTACTCTTGTGTGCAAGGTTATCATGCTGAATTGCTTCAGCATAAAGCCACGTAAATGTATTGTATATAAAGAGGATGCAAGCTATGCATAACAGCTCCTGCTAAATGCATAAAATGAAATAATTTTTTTTCTGGAGTAGCAGAATAGCTGATTAGCTGCAGCTAACAACCTGCATAACAAGCAATCAGCAAAAGGTCTGCTCACTCAAACCGTTCCTGTTTTAATTTCGGATTAGTTCATCAGCTGCAGCACCAATTTTGAACCTGGCTAGCTTCCCTTCACCTCTGCTGTTTAGGAAGGACAATAGATGTTGGCAGGAATCTAGTATGATGTTTGGGAGCCAGAGAGTTTTTGCTGTAGCCTGATAACAAGAGAAGTGCACTCTGGCACGGGGCTGTTGGCCCTGGGTTAATGTGGTCAGGCGGCAGGGGAAATCTGATGACAACGATATTGATTCTGGCTACGTATTAAAAAAAGAGTTCAATACACTTGCCCTGTCTATGCCACAGATTCTAAAATCCAACAAGTCTTGTTCACAGTAACCTTCACAGTAACCTGCAACGTGATTGGGCGAATCATTAAATAATTATGAGGAGACGTTGGCATGAAATCCAGAAGCATATATGGTCCTCCTTGCCCACCCGTGTGAGAGATCATTTGTTGAGGGGATAGCCGGAATGCCACCATCCACCCGTTTTTTCCAGTGATGAATGCCTGTGATAGGAAGGAGCTCAATCTATACATGTCACTAATTAATCATGAGGCTTTCTGCCATGAACAGCACCCCTCCCCCCCCCAATGCCCCCCACCCCCTACCCCCTACCCCCTACCCCCACACCTGTCATAAGCTCTCAGAAGCAAATCAAAACACACTGCATTCTCTTGTCTGACGGTATCGGGTTTTTTCCCCCCAGAGTAAAGGTTAAGTTCATTTTAACTCTGTGTAAGTCTATGAACGGAAGCCACTGTGCTGCAGAATTTTCTCCCCAGATTGATCCAGCCTCACAATAGCATCACACAGAGGATTATGGGAAGCAGCACTCTTTACCTTTACCAATTACCAAGGAGTTTTTACGACTAGAATGATGAATGTAAATAGCCGTAGCAATACATTCACAGCTAGGGTCAACTGCACTGGCAAAAATGTGCATAACTGGCAGAGATTGTGATCTACGCATTGAAGGCTCCAGAGAAATGTGTATTTTTTTTTGTGTTTTTGGCACCATGGGTGATAAAGTCACCAAGAACCATTGTTCCTGTGAACTTAATTAGATTTATAGTGTTTACAGTTGACGCCACACACACGCTGGACCCATGTCATTTCCTTGACGCCGCAGTCACAATACCTGTTTCTATCAGCGCCCCCCAGTGGTGTAACAAACTTCCAACGAGGATCAGGACAGCAGACTTGTTGGCCATCTTCCAATGCAGGAGCAGGCCAATCTCTTCAGCCTGCATCTTGGCTCTTGTCCTATCCCTACCCACTAGTGTTCTCACCTTCTGTACTAATGTCTAGCTTTTATGAAGTTATTACTCATTATTTTTACAGTTTTATGCTTTTCTTCTTACAGCGTTTATGGATGTAATCTGTATGTATTCAGGATTTGTATTTTGGTCCTTGATTAACATAATTAATTTGCATTAGTGCTGCAGGCATCTAGTGTATATACTCACTGGTCTGAATTTGTTGCTAGTTAGGTCTGGCTCATACTGATAAGGGGGCTACACTTACTGTATGCTTTCCTACATAAGTCACTCTGGATAAGAGCATCAGCTCTTTGTTCATGTACTGAGATATAAGACAATTTTCTGAACAAAGGATGCAATCAATAGTTTTCTATCAGGGGATTTGACCCCGCAACCACCTGTGCACCAGCTTAGCACCTTTAAATTGCTTCCAAGTATGTCATTTTGTGTTATAAATATTGAAAAAGAATTGATTTTGTGATTCAGTCCAGGTTATAAGGTAAAGGGTATCAGCAGCAGGCCATTTTTATGACAGCTTCCAGTCTACTGATTTTTAATAAAGCGAATGACATTTTTCACCAGAACTCTTATTTTTTTCTCTCATTCTGGTCCACATCCATTTTGCCGCCTGGAACCTTTACCATTTTCTCTTGGCTGACTGGGACAGCTTTCCGACCACCAATCCAAAACAGCCGGTAAATAATTGAAATGAACATTTTTAATTAAAGGAAAACAAATGGCGGTTTGAGAGAAGGCCATAATTGATCTGTGAGAGTTGAAAATGGCCCTTTCAGGGTTTCTCTCTCCCGAGTTACCTCTGGAGCACCCGGGTACATCCTAATAAAGACGACAGAATGTCAATATATGTTTCTATTTATTGAACTTACAATGTTGTCTGGATTGTTTTACCACGATAGAGTGAAAAGAGAGTGGAAGTATCTCTCACTCCTGTCTTTCTTTCTCTTTGTCTTTACTTCCTTGTAAAGGAAGGTTTTTTCAATACATATATATATATATACTTACATATATATCTCGGACAACCAAAATCAGATTGGCAAGTAAAACCAAAAAAAAAAAAAAAAAAAATCACACAACCTCTCCCTGAAACAAGAGAGATTGCAGGAGTGGGATGTGGGAGAGAGGGAATTATGGGGGAGGGAAAGAGGGGGGGGGCATCCAGGCTCTTCGTCCCAGATGGGAAAGTCCTGCCCTGCGGACCGTAGTGGAGCGGAGTGGAGCAGATACTGTTACTCTGCTGACACACACCTGAGTGGGTGCTGAAGCGGCCATTTTGCTTCAGCGAGTTTGAACGCAGAAGCCCCTTTTTTTATGGGGCCAGCCTTCACCATCGCGTTCGAGGTGTACAGCTTCCATTAGCACACGGGGTGTGGAAGGCCCACGGCTATGGGGCCGCTGCTGTTCTCCTGTTTGATAATGCTTCTCTTTCTTTCTTTTTAAATATTTTTTTTGGGCTTTTTTTAGACAGGATGAGCAATGAGCGTGTGGAAAGCGCTCTCCAGGCTACGCCACACTGGAGGCCCATAATGCTTCTCTTTCTGAGCAGATTTTCAGTGGAGGACTCTTGTGAGAAGGCTGATTCAACCAAAGACATTATGGCCATCTCTGCGTTGAAGACACAAGTAGTAGTTTATAGAATTCAGAACACAGTTTAGTATTCCCGAAGTGGGACACAAACCCGTAAATGCGTGTAATAGTCAAAATATTTTTAAAAAAGAAAGAATGAGCGGGAAACTACTTGTACACATATAATGGTAAAGCTGGTTTTGCTGGGCTCCCTTTGGAGGAGTCCCGGGCACAGCCACCTGGCAGGAGACCCAAGGGCAGACCTAGGACGTGCTGGAGAGATGAAGTCGCTGTTGGAGGAAGTCGCTGGGGAGAGGGACGGCTGGGCTGCCCTGCTGCCATGGCCATTGTGATCTGGACTGAGCAGTTACAAAATGGATGGATGGATGGAAGTCAGTTAATATGAAACTTGTTTTTTTAAAAATCTGGTTTCTCAATTATAATGTAACAAACAACCTGGACGAATCCAGGATGATGGTGAAAAACTTCTGAAGCTCTAGTTCTCTCGCTGTAGCATGGCACACAAACTTCATGCAAGAGCGAAGAAGAGGAAACAATTAATTCACTGTTCACTCAACGTGTGTAGTATTAGGAAGTTAAACACAAAGCAGACTGGTGCTTCGTTGCATCAATATTCAAGTACGCGAAAGCTGCCTCCACCTGCCACTCCCTAACTTTGCTCCCATAGAGTACAGTAAATAAATACGCAAGCTCGACTAAGTAAATACGCAAAAGAAAGCATGGCAATAAAATCAATGATGGATATCCTCAAATCGTAATGCAAGCGAATCACGGCAGTTGAGATCGATCGGTATTTATAGAGGGGACTCCAGGGGAGGGACCTCGGTTGTGTCTGTCACACTGCAGCTCCAGGTTCATTTCAGCACGCTACACATACATGTCATTTCATTGAGTTGAAATCTGCAACGTGCTTTCCCCACTAGTACAGATATTAGTCCGTAGTAGTTGGACAGTTGTCATATCCATAAAAAAACACACTATCCATACCGGATAGTCGAAAAATATAACTATCGCCCCCCCCCCCCCCCCCCAGTGCAAATTATATTGTCCTACTGATAACCTCCCATCAGGAGTTCCTGCTGCTGGGAATACACCACTGTTATTATTCTGTGTCACAACGATTGTTTAAACTGGGGGTAATAGGACTACATTAGTCATTGTTGTCACACTCTGAAATGATACTTGTCGTTGATGACTTGTGCCTTAAAGCACCTTGTGCAGCAATGACACATACAGGGAGTGGGTTGCAGAGAGACAGAGAGAGAGAGAGAGAGAGAGAGAGAGAGAGAGAGAGATTAGGAGAGGTAGATAGTCTGAAAGAAACAGAAAAAGGCCAAGTCAGTGATCATTTGAAAGAGAGAGAAGAGGGGAAGGAAGAAATTCCAGTCAAATAAGGCACCAGTATGCTTCAAACGAAATCAAACTTTTTGTTCGAAACAACCCTTTTCGAACAAGAGACAAACAAAAAAAGATCGTGTTTTCAGTTTCAATGTTGCGGTGTCTGCATGCCCCCATCGCAAACTGTTTGCAAGTTTGCAGACCTCCCCCCTGTCTGCTACTGGTTCAGCTTTCTTTTCTGGTTCTATTAATGACTGTACTGTCCAATGAGAGCATTGTCTTGGATCTGGGAGCACTGTCTTAGCTGTTTGAGTGAATGTGACGCTCTCTCCTCCACCACACTATTGCTCAGTTGCAACTGATTGAAGCTTTGATACAAATTGCTCGAACAAGCGTATCGAAACTAATTTCACACATATAATCACACAAAATTTATTCATTGCAATCATGTGGCAAAGTTGATGAAGACTTTATGCTGGGGATGAATAATTGTGAGCGTTGAGTCTGAAATTGAGACTTTGGATAAACTGAATAGACTACATGACACCTGGGTGAAATGTAATCAATTTGTGTCCGGTCCGTGACTGAAGAAATTACTTCTTTAAAAACAAAAATACTGCACTCTGTATTTCTTTAAGAACTTTTTCCATTTTGTGTTTTGTTTTGTTTTGCACATTTTGTTTTTCTCATTGTGCTTATAAAATGCTTTTTTTCCCTTAGCCTTTCCCAAAACCATTATAATGTAGAAATTAAATGTTGAAATAAATTCAATTGTTACCTTTAGTTAAACAAAATAGTCTTGCAACATAATGGTTTCGTAATGTTTATGAAATTACATTGGTGGTGGCTGCATAAATCAATGCAGCAATGCAAGGACGTGAGTAGCTTGGAGTGACATAATGCAAAGTTCGTTTTGAGTATACTGACCACGGTGTTCGCGGACGTGTTCATAATTTGCATGCCATTTGGAGATACTCTTTACTTTATTCTTGTCAGCTAAACGGCTGTGACGTGCTCTCTCTCTCTCTCTCTATCTGTCTAAAATGGCTGTGATGTGCTCTCTCTCTCCCTCGCTCTCACTCTATCTGAATGGTTGTGATCTCTCTCTCTCTCGCTCTCTCTGTCTAAAAGGCTGTGATCTGCTCTCTCTCTCTCTCTCTCTCTCTGTCTGAACGGCTGTGATCTGCTCTCTCTCTCTCTCTCTCTGTCTGAACGGCTGTGATGTGCTCTCTCTCTCTCTCTCTCTCTCTCTCTCTGTCTCTGTCTAAATGGCTGTGATCTGCTCTCTCTCTCTCTCTCTCTCTCTCTCTCTCTCTGGCTCTCTTTGTCTGTTGTGAGCCATGAGCTGAAGCTTGTGGGACAGGGACAGTGTTCTGTGGGACGTGCTGGGGAGCACACAGGCACTGGGCACTCTTGCAGGCAAGTCAAGTGTAAATAAGAATTTGTTCTTAATGACTCGCCTGGTGAAATAAAAGTGAAGTAAAAGTCCTCATAGTAGGACGGTCCTTCGGCTCAACCCTTCCTTCGTCTGTCACATGACCACCGGTGGCGTACAGAAGCCTCGTCGTCAATAAGAAGAGCACAGGCCTGTGCAGGGACGCCTTCTGCCTCACGCGGTTTCCTTGTCTTTTGATCTGCCGCTGATGGGAACTAGTGCATTTCCTTTCATTTTCCACCACTGTCCCCCCCCCCCCCCCCCCCCCCCCCGACAAGCGAGAGACTATAGTCCCTATCACAGTTTCATCAGTGGGCTGCCCGGCCCTGTTATAAATTGTCATATGATATTCTGGGTAATGAGTCATCTAGGGAATATAAGGGGGACTTGATATATATATATATATATATATATATATATACACTGTATATGTGTATGCAAAAATGATTAGAAGGCAGGTGGTGCTATGATAAATTGGGCGGCAGTTGGGAGGGGGTACGACGCCGAGTCTTCAGAAAATCTCACCCTCAGCAATTTTCTTCCTTTGAAAATAATGGGGATGACTAACGCTCAGGAGATGTTTCCGGTGGGGCATGAAACATTCCCAAACGGTGAAGAGGAGAACGCTCCCGCTCGACAGGAAATGCATAAACAGTGTAACGGCGGAAAAACGATAGCGTAGCGGAGGCGCCGCGCGTTCAGTCTGACGACGGCTGTGGCAGGGGACGGAAAATCTGCCGGGGCTGCGCTCGCGAGTCGTGCTTATAATGAACGCCAGAGCACAGGAAGGGGTGACAGCACTTAAAATAAAAAGCCGAATGGCGGGCTGTCTGGGTAGCGCAGAGGTATAAGCACTCGCCTGCCACCGCAGAGACCCGGGTTCAATCCCCGGCAGCGGTACCTCCGGCTTGGTCAGACGTTTCTACAAACACAGTTGGCAGTGTTCGCGGGTGGGAAGCCGGTGAGGGTGAGGGCCGATCGCTGCATTAGCGACTCCTACTGGTCGGTCGGGGCGCCTGTTCAGCAGGGAGGGGAACTGGGGGAGATAGCATGAACCTCCGCGCGCTCTCCCAGTGAAACTCCTCACTGTCAGGTGAAAAGAAGCGGCTGGCGACTCCACATGTATCGGAGGAGGCATGTGGTAATCTACACCCTCCCCAGACCGACAGAGGATAGCGCATCGACCAGGATTGTGATACACATGGGGAATTGGTATAACCACTAAATTGGGGAGAAAAATGGCAACAAAAACTATTTAAAAAGCTGAATGGCAGCAGAGCAGCCTGGGAAGGATGCGCTACCTCTCCTCCGTATGTTTCTGGATCTTCATTGCACCAGCTGAGGTGAACAAGGCAACTTAAACAGGTGGCACTGGGAGGAGCCGGTTACTCACTTCAGAAGGCAGTTGGAAACATTTGGCTGTGGTTCATCTCAGAGAACGCCATGCCAACGCCCAGCCGGTGCTTTTGTCTGACTGTACATCCAAAAAAAAAAAAACGAAGATCTGATTGTGCTACTTTATTAGAGTTTGCGGCCCAATTAAGAATGTGCATATTGGTGTTAAACTAATATTAAGTGGACTAACACGAACTGGGAAAAAAAAGAGTAGCCTATTGAATTTATATTCAGGTCATAATAATGTAAGGCATCATGATAAGAGTTTATTTTTCGTTCTTCCGCCCGGCACAGGGCCTTCTCCAGGGAAAACTGTGTCGCTTACAACATTTTCTCGCTTTTTTGTTCTTTCTGAAAATCCACTTACGTTAAACTGCAAGAAAAGACTGTGGGTTGAGAAGTGAACCCACAGCTTTAACCATAGCGCACTACTACAATACTACACTGTCCTATTGTGTGTGAGCACAATACGAATGGCTGGAGAGGCAAGCCACCATAAGGCAAGCTGTTTCCTATCTTGCCTAGAGATTTCCCTGCATACATTTTTCTTTGTTTGACTTTCCCATATTGGAATTTATTTTGCTCAGCATTTCTCTTACTGTCATTTGGTAACAAAAGTTACAAATAAGTATTTTATTTTATGCCATTTATCTTGAAATCACAGACAGCTTTATTATCTCCACTGTTATTCATGCAGCACAGTATCTTCAAAATATTGAAAATGTCCTTACTGCATAAATGCTGTTTCTGTTGGCAATCTAATATAAAGGGTTTAACTATAATTCCACTTCAAGTTTTTTATACTTTCAAGGGTCCTTTCCAAAGACAATAGACAAGATCGACATATTGCTTATCAAATCAAATGTATCGCACACAGAGTAATACTGCTGCAGTGATCCAGTAAGTCTAATTCTCAGGTTTATGTGCAAGGTATAGACTCTCGGTAGACCATAGATTGGTATTTCTAAAGATATAGTTCACTCAAGTGACTTTATTTTTGATTAGGTCTTATTAAGGGATGCAGTGATGCAGGTAAAGAAACTAATAATAATAATAATAATAATAATAATAATAATAATAATAATAATAATAATGGCTTGCATATATATAGCACCTTTCTCACACTCAAAGTTACGATGAGGAGGAAATGGTCCTCAACCACCTCCAATGCATAGGACCCACCTGGGTGATGCACGGCAGCCATTTTGTGCCAGAACAGTCACCACACATCAGCTGAGGTGGAGAGGGAGAGAATGATTTTTTTTTTTTTTGCATTCATTTTTTTTGTTGTATTCACTTTGTGAAACACTGCATTCAAACTACAAGTGGATTATTCTTTCAACAATTGACAGTTGAGATTCAACTGATCAAAGATTCCATTTTCTTCTCTGCATTACCAAACAAGCATGAAACCGTCCAGACCCACAGCGCTCCTCCTGTGCATCTGCCTACAAAGGTCGTCCGTGAGTGAGTGAGTGAGTGTGTGAGTGAGTGTGTGAGTGAGTGAGTGAGTGTGTGAGTGAGTGATTGAGTGAGTGGGTGGGTGAGTGAGTGAGTGCGTGAGTGAGTGAGTGAGTGAGTGAGAGTGTGAGTGAGTGAGTGAGTGAGTGAGTGAGTGAGTGAGTGAGTGAGTGAGTGTGTGACTGAGTGAGTGAGTGAGTGAGTGTGTGAGTGAGTGAGCAAGTTAGTGAGTGAGTGAGTGAGTGAGTGTGTGAGTGAGTGAGTGAGTGAGTATGTGAGTGAGTGTGTGAGTGAGTGAGTGAGTGAGTGAGTTAGTGCGTGAGTGGGTGGGTGCGTGGGTGAGTGAGTGAGTGTGTGAGTGAGTGAGTGAGTGAGTGTGTGAGTGAGTGTGTGAGTGAGTGAGTGTGTGAGTGAGTGAATGAGTGAGTGAGTGAGTGAGTTAGTGCGTGAGTGGGTGGGTGAGTGAGTGGGTGTGTGGGTGAGTGAGTGAGTGAATGAGTGAGTTAGTGCGTGGGTGGGTGAGTGAGTGAGTGGGTGCGTGGGTGAGTGACTGAGTGAGTGAGTGTGTGAGTGAGTGAGTGAGTGAGTGAGTGAGTGAGTGTGAGTGAGTGAGTGAGTGAGTGTGTGAGTGAGTGAATGAGTGAGTGAGTGAGTGAATGAGTGAGTGAGTGTGTGAGTGGGTGGGTGAGTGAGTGAGTGGGTGTGTGGGTGAGGGAGTGAGTGAGTGAGTGAGTGAGTGAGTGAGTGTGTGAGTGAGTGAGTGAGTGAGTGAGTGAGTGTGTGAGTGTGTGAGTGAGTGAGTGCGTGAGTGGGCGGGTGAGTGAGTGAGTGGGTGTATGGGTGAGTGAGTGAGTGAGTGAGTGAGTGAGTGAGTGAGTGTGTGAGTGAGTGAGTGAGTGAGTGAGTGAGTGACCACAGTTTGCGGCCCACGGCGGCAGTCCTGCGGCGCCGTGTAAAAAAAACAAAACAAAACTGTGACACTAAACCTGCGAACTGAACTGAATCATAAGTTTTGTGAACTGTTGCACCCCTAGTCTTAGGGGTTTAGCACAAAGTATGAAGCAAGCAGCTATAGCATAAGGAACAACTTCTTGAGCCCTCTAAAACCAGCTTGATTGTGATTGAATATTATTTTTAATTAGCTGATGAAAAATCTCCTTTGATCTTGCATTAAGTTAATTCCCTGAAAGGATCTGACTGTGCTACTTTATTACTTTTATGCAGTTGATCGTTATTATTGAGAATATTTGGTTATTGTTTTACTGTGGTCCAGAGGAAGAGGCCCCCTTAATGCAAAATAAATGGAGGAAATCAATCAAAGTGGAGACTGCATCCTGAAGGAGGCATATCTAAATAACAAAATTATGAACTGAGAGATCACCGCAGAGAAGCAGAGCAAGGGGGCAATGCTTATAAGAGAGAGAAGAGAGAATGTGTGTGCGTGGCATGCGTGCGTGCATGCACGTAAATGTGTGAGGTCAGAGACATTTTTACTTTGAAGTTTTGAGGAGTAGAGCTGTTTGTGTGCCCGTCACACTGAGTATTACAGTGTCTCCCTGGGGAACAATGCACATTCGTTCCCGGAGAGGCCGTGGCAACAAAAATAATGAGATCAAATTTAAGGCACTTTTTCGATCTATATTCATTGTAAATTACCATCTGAATTAACATAACACCATGGAGGGGCGTTGGTGGCCCAGTGGTAGAGCTCCCGCCTGCCAGGCCGGCAGTGACTTCAGTCTTTGAAAATTAAGTATATTTGCTGTATAACAGAAAAGACTCTTTCTGGAACATTCTTCCTGATGAGATGAGTCTTCCTTTAAATTATTATTTTTATTTTTTCTTTATTTGTGTGGGCAATCTTTATCTGTGTGCAATCTTTATTGTGTGTAGTCAGTCTTTGTTAGTGTGCAGTCTTTGCAATCTTATTTTCTGTGCATTTTCCTTTTTCCCGAAGTAAATACTTTTAAAATTATATTATTTTACCTTTTGAAAAAAATATTTCTTTGCACTTTGTGCAAGAAAAGTGCTGAACAAATATTTGTCTCATCAATACACTGGGTTCAGCTGTTGTCGCCTCTTCCAACCATTTTCTGGAGTCTGTCTGCCTGTGTGTTTGAGGTGCATTTTCAAATGTCCTCACCATTTCTGTATCTGTCAACACAAACGTACAATGAAACGGTTCAACTCCAAGATTATTCCCTTCCTCAGACCCAATAACCTTTTTTTGTGATGGGCATCTCTGGAAACCATGGAGGGCAGAATTTATCTTTTACATTAAAGGATTTAAGTGGTATTGATGTGTCGACACTTCAGATCCCACATTTGCTTCATGTCTGATGTGTTTGTCTCTTCACACAAATCTTTCCAAATCACAATGTAAAAATGGAAAAAAAAAAATCTTGAGATTGGCATATTCCGTATCAAACCAAATGTATTGCACACAGAGTAATACTGCTGCAGTGATTTAGTAAGTCTAGTGTCAGGTTTAGGTGCAAGGTATAGACTCTCAGCTCTGCATAAAGCTCTGCATAAAACATACTGTGGCATTCGGTCCGCCGGAGTGGTGGATAGTTTTCGGCTGTGCCGGCTGGTGGAGAGAGCACACGCACCTGGGCTGCGTTAGCTAATCAGCCAATCACCAGGTGCTTAAAGGTGCGCTGCTCTCCGCACTACGGGGCCGAGACCGGGAGCTCACTCCGAGAAGGCGGTTATTTATTTGAGTTACATTTCATTTCGGTTTTGTTTTCTTTTAACAAGACAGGGAAAAGTGCACTGCCACTGAAAAGCAGGAGCAGCTGTTCTGCCGGAAAGCAGTCGTGCTACAGGGTGGGGAACTGAAATAGTTGTCACTCTGTTTTACTTTCTTTTGCCTTTGTTATTTTAGCTTGTTGGTTTGGTTTATTGTTTTTTGCCTGGAACCCGTGAGGGGGATGGATGAAGATTGCATTTAGTTTTTCATGTTTGTGTGGGTGCACTCAACAGTGCTTCCCGGCACTGCCACATCTCCCTCCAAGGGATGTCACGCTGGTGTGAGACGCATACCTATGTAAAGTGAATCTATTAGCCACACTTTCTTGACTTCCAAGGGAACAGATGGTGACTCCAATACTTTTCTGCCTTCACCATATCTCGTGTTAAAGTGTGTCACATTCCCATTGTAGCAGCTGCAGTAAACAAGGAAACAGATGCACAAGGCTTCGTGGGCAGCTGCATTGAAATGAAGATTAGTCATTACCTTGTAAAGATCTGTCGTTGACTGAAAGTGACGCAAGATGGACACTGACTGCAAATACTGATGACTTGCAACGATGTCATCTATAACGTGTCATAATCCAAATTTTTGGTTGGAGTCCAACCTGGCTTGCTGTGCAGTGGGAACAACCACACAGCTGAGAATTCATCATTCAGTCAACCCCAATAGAGCGCATTGTACTCTGGTGGGGCGCAGGTGATCCCTTGCTTCAACCTTATAACTGCACAGCTGTGTAACATATGTCCATTATAATGTTTACGCTTCGATCAGAAATTAATCTTGCCTCTTTCTGTTTCCACCCACAGCACTTTGTTCTGATGCAATTACTTCAGGATTGTTATGGCATGCTTTCTCTTTGTACAGATAATTTATTTATGTGTTATTGTGTCTTTGTTTTGCATTATATTTGGTATTATTTTAAACATGGTTCTTACGTTGAAATACGTTTATTACATTTAGCACTTTCATGATTACTTTCTGGTGATGGACTATTGCGCACTTAACTCTGAGACATGTTACATATTATATCTGGAATAACTGATTCCTTTGGTAAAGATGAGGGAAAAAAAAGGCTATAAAACATGTTCATCGGCTTGATCGTGCACTCAAAATATAAATAAAATCTGACCACATAAAATGTGACAGAAAATTGCTCAAAGAAAAAAAGTATTTGTCAAGAAATAAATATTTTTCTCAAATGTGTGGCACAATTATCAGCACCCCCTAGAGATTCTTACTGCCAGAATCTAATTGAAATACTGTATGTTGCCATTGTGACAGCACTCAGGCTGGCTGAGTGTGTGTGTGCTGTTTCCTTGCCTACCAGCAGGGGGCTCGTTATGCTGATGAAGAACACTACCTGAAATTGGGATTGTTGTTGGTGATGCGTTACACCTGGGGGGAATCAGTGGCTCTCACCTCTATAAAGGCAGCTGAAGCTAACTCCTCTTCTCCTCTTTCTGGACCACTCTTCATGGTTGCTTGTTTGGGGTTTTTTTTTTTTTTTCTGTTCTGTTCTGGATTAAGTCACTTTGGTAATTTGCTGTTGGTTTTACACTTTACAACACCTTGTACGCACAACCAACCAATCCCTTCATTGCTGATCCTTCTGACTTGCACACTTCATGACGTTTTGTATTAGTTTACTACTTTAAGTTCATCATTGAACCTTCAGTTACTCTGTTAAATCATGTGTCGTCTCCCTCTTTTGTCCTTCCCTTGAGCTGGGTCGTGACACCATTTATATTTTACTTTAAGCTCAGAGCCTGTTGGAGCTCAGTGGTCATCCATGACTTCCTGTTTCACTAAATATGAGATGACCTGCCTACCAAACTCCCTTAGGCATCCATCAGTGAAGTGAAGAAAACAACCAAATAAAATGAGACAAAAGGTTGTTGACCTTCATAAATCAAGCAATGGATATTTAGATACTCTGGCATTTAAATATTTTTTAAACTACTGGGGCAATAATTAAGAGGTTTGGAGCAGGAATGAATCTCTCTGGAAGAGAATGCAAGTGTATTTTTCACCCACGCACAATAAGGAAGGTGGTTTGAGAGGCATAAATTCAAAGATTCACAGCTGGAGCATTTGTTCTGAGTGTATAGCATCCTACTTGCACACCTACACACACATACATGCTTTTGTTTTGGCTTTTTGATTTACCTGTGGCACCTGCTGCTTTCGTCGTGATGCATCTGAAGGGCCCTGGAAGACTGGAACTAGCTATGATTGCCTAAGGGGCTCCAGATGATCGAAGGTGGTGTGGCATGGTGGCAAGTTTGAACTGTGTGTTGTTTGCCTCTTAAGAAAAGAAGATGTATGTTTGATCAGCTCGTAAATCAGCAAGTATTTGCAAACTAGATAGCTGCATAAATTAAAAAAGGATATGTATTTTGGCTTTTAGTAGAAAAAAATAAAACTTACAGAAAAACTTCTAAGAACACCACAGAGCTGGTTGCCAATGCTGGTAAGATTGGCCTGGCCCAGACCAACGCAAGAACCACACTATGCAGGCAGTGGATAGGCTCCATCCCTTCTGAGGGCCCTTCAGCACCAGTTTTAATTTCTTTTGTTTTGATAGTGTTTTATTTCTTTTCCGTACAGTACACTCATGTCCATTTGCAGTCCTACTTCTCATATACACACATTAAAGATAAGAATGAGCCAGGGAAGCAGTGAATTGTAACTCATCACAGAAGTGAATTATGTGTGTCAAGGAGAAGACCAAATGCTTTTAGCTTTGCAAAGGGAGGGTTCACAAAAATGCAGGTGGCAATTAAAATGCTTTGGGAAAAAAAAGTATATTATGGGCATAGAAGACATTTCTTAAACTATAAAATGTTATCCAGCATTTTTATTCATATTAACTGATTGTGCCAATGATTCAGGATGGCAATATTCTCTCATGTATTGCAGGTTGCTCTATATAAGAACATCTACCAACTTAATGTAATATACAGTCACTTTAAGTTTGCCTGACTTTATACTGTCAAACAACATTGCACCAGAGGTAGACCTGAGTTTGTTTTCAGAAAGCATTCACCTACAGCACTAACATCAGAATGAAGAATACAAAATTGAATTTCAGTATCTGTTGGACAGACAAATATGAGTGAATGTCTTTGATCAACAGAGACATGAAGTCTAATATTTACTTTTTCCACTTTTCCAAAATTTTAAATATTGGTTAGTGTTGTTCATTCTCCTTTATGTTTGTACCATTTATAGTGCACTGGAACAAATCCAGTTGACAAATTTGTTAAAAATAACAGAACAAGCCATGTCCAGAACAAGCCATGCCCATCATGGAAGTACTTGTAGCTGACAATTTGATCTCATGCTGGGTCCTGATTTGTATAATAATGTGAGTTGAAGTAGCCAAGTTCATTATCAAGCTTATTCTAATTTCATGTTCATCGTGTCACTGGTACTGGTCTTTCTGTGCATCTCTCTCTCTCTCTCTCTCTCTCTCTCTCTCTCTCTGGCTGTATGCATATCTATGTGTCTGTGTATATGAGCATGAGCACACAGTACTTTTTATAAACACCGCTAGTGTTAATAAACACTTAACATAACTGTGTGGACTCCCAACGAATGCTCTTGGAATGATGACCACAGGACACAAACCCTGTGCTCTTCTGACACAGAATCGCACACAAAGTGCAAAGTCTTGTTCGGGAATAAATTCAACTCTTGTTAACCTCACAATGGTCCTCTATTCCCCTGGAGGCTCCCATTAACCAAACATGACCCGTCTATCCAAGTGGAATGGCCTTAAACATGGCACAGGCAGTTCATCACTAGGGTATGGTCATTTTTCGCAGGCCGAGAAAGGCCTTTTGCGAACTGGTCATGCCGTTTGGAGTGATCTGAAACCAGAGACGTTCCGTGGTCCATGGGGGCTCTGTCCTCTATGTTCACCAGCCATAGGGCCTACTGGACACTGGAATTCCAGTATCGCCAAAAGCTTCAGCAGAAGTAAACATTGAGCCTAAAACAAAGTAAAAATGAAGTAGGCAGGCAAAAAGAAATGAACTCTTTGTATTTGTTCTTTCACAAGCATTCACAAGTTTTGTCAAAAAACACAGCACAAGCATGTGCTGTGCTGTGCTGTAATGTATTATGTTATATGTGCTGTGCTGTAATGTGTTACATGTTAATATTTGCTGTGTTGTAATGTATTATACGCTTTGGAAAGGGTTACATTTTTAATTGATTCATTTAGGAACTAACAGGTCAAATCACTTGAGTCCTGGACAAGTGGACATCTGGCCACTGAAATTAAACCATCTGTGTGAAATGAAGAGTTGACAGACAATTAAAGCCCATGGATATGAGCCAAGCCTGCATTGTGTTCAATTAAGTTTAAGGAAGAAATTAGAGTAGAACATTCATGCATATTTTCATCAACCAAAACTAATCAGCAGACTGGTTTTAATGAAAAAATATTATATTATCAATATAATATTTTAAAACAGAAATCACTGTTTTGGAATATTATATTGCTCTGATAAAACTTATCCAACTACAAGTATTTCATTATAGATTAGTCACAATCCAACGAGCATTCCAATTCTGAACTTTGCAAGCATTCAAACGGAATATTGTTAATTTTGTCCTTCAAAGTTCTGAAGTTATTTACCATCATCGTTATGATGTCCATTAGTATAAAGGTGTCTTGTTGATGGATGGCTCGAGGGCTGCTGCTGGGGAGGCCTTCTTTGTCCTGCGTAGAACAGCTGGCCATGTTGCTGGGTACTGCACACTGACACTGGGGAAATTCAGGTCCTTTTTCCCAGCAAAGACTTACTGGTTTAGATTTCTCACCGTAACATCTTACTGGCTTGACCTCAACTTGCTCTGAATCTTCTCTCACAAGTATTAGAGTAAGGTTGCAAAAACAAGTCCGGGCCTACTGGACAATGTCTCCGTGAGGTTCATCGCAAGGATGAGGCCTGGCTTATCCCAGGGCCTTTCTGTCCTTTTCAGAGGTAGATGTTGCAGAGAGAGGTCATAATTAACATATACAACTCAAATAATCAAAACCCCCCCCCTGAAAAACTGAGGTTTCTGTGTGTCTGGATCCTGAAACCAAGTGATCAGTCACTGTGGATTGGTTGAGAGTGAATAAGCCTGGTGGTCACGCAGGGTAGTCTGGACCTCGTGTGTCAGGCTGCCTGCCCTCCATTCCCACTCTTTGGGGTGACGGTGAGAGTGACTAAGCCTTGTGGTCACGCAGGGTAGTCTGGACCTCGTGTGTCAGGCTGCCTGCCCTCCCTTCCTGCTCTTTGGGGTGAGAGTGAATAAGCCTTGTGGTCACACAGGGTAGTCTGGACCTCGTGTGTCAGGCTGCCTGCCCTCCATTCCCACTCTTTGGGGTGACGGTGAGAGTGAATAAGCCTTGTGGTCACGCAGGGTAGTCTGGACCTCATGTGTCAGGCTGGCCTCCATTCCCACTGAATAAGCCTTTGGGCAGGGTGACGGTGAGAGCCTGCCCTCCCTTCCTGCTTAGTCAGGACTGCCAGCCTCCTCCATTCCCACTCTTTGGGGTGACGGTGGCTGGAATTGGAATTCCAAGAGTGTAATAAATCTAATCCTCCTCCTCCTCCTCCTCCGTCGATGGCAGAGACAGTTCTTCTGTTGGGAATCGTGTGAAAAAGTCAGAATAAAGACGCTCAAAACAAACTAGCCTCAATAATGAACCCGTTGGAGGGTACACTACAGTTTTATAAATCAGTTGATGTTGACCCAGGGTGGCCTATTGATATCCTGAATGTGTCAGCACTGTGAAAATGTACCTGGTGTTTCATTTACACAATTCAGAACACAACTTCAGTGCTAGACATTGATCAGAATGGACCATTCCTCATGTTTTGTGGGTCTTCAGGAAATATGTAGATCTTTTTTTTCTCATCTGAACTGTTGGCTGTTAGAAATGAAAAAAAAAAAGAAATAGGCAGTTCGAATGAAGTATGGAAGCGTGTAAGAGCACTTGTGAAAATTTTATCTGTGCCTCAGTCTAACTTGTAATGGCCCTATTATTTTGACTGAAATGTGTTAAGCGAAATCAGTTTCCACATGATTAAATACTGCAACACTGGGCAAAAATGCAGGGTTTTGATGGCATTACATTTTTAAATCCTAGAAAATGGTGTCATCTAATAAAGTCATAAGAAAGCCATGGTATATGATCAGACATCCCACTGTCCCTAAAACGTCATGGACATTCTTTATACTTTTATTGAAGAAGGTGCATTCTTTCTTTCTTGATAACACAATAACTTGATAGTCACAAACTTGACTGTTGATGTTTCATCCAAACTGATACAGATTAATACACTTGCATGCATATTAATCAGCGACAGTAGCAGATTTAATTGGGGGCTAATCCATGTAGACTTTAAACATTTAGAAAGTTTTTTTTTTTATCCCAAAGGCTTTCTTAGCGTAGCCCAGTCACTCAGAAATCAGAACATTGCAGAAATATAAAATAATCATCCTTGGAGCAGAAAATCCTACATTTATCCTTAAATGTCGCTGAAAAAGTAATGGGAAATCTAAATCCGATTTGAATAGTCCTGAAATCGCGTCTGTTTGTGTCTAAGCGTATTTATAATCCTCAGTGCCATAAACCAGAAATACTGGCGCACTGGAAGCATGCTTGACGTTTGATGACGTTTTTGGCATGGAGCCTCACGCCTCATTGGCCGGTGAAAGAAAGCTTGGCGCTTATTGGATAGTTGCGTGCATACACGGTGCAGAGATAGCAGGGTAGCAAAGGAAATACTGTAAAGCAACGATGGGTACAAAAAGAGCGACGCTATAGTTGTAACATTACATTAGGACCTGGATTTATCCTGTGCCGTATGAACATCTTTATTCACAAAATAGAAATATTGCTGTTAAGTTGGCAATGCATGGCACTAATATGACTGCATCGTGACATCCGTGTAATTTCACATTTTGAATTTGAAAACAAGAAGAGCGTTGTTGCGCTCAGTCGACACACTGAACTGAGTAGTATACGCAGCTGCGTAGAGCTAACAATAGAGGAAGGGAGAGAATGCTAGCCGCACACTGAAAAACAAGGCATCGGTCTAACCTATAAAGGCACTGATTATTCAGCTCACATACTACCAACACAAAAGTGTGAAAAGGAAAAAAGGTGCTGAAGTGCACAAAAGAAAAAAAATACAAAATAAAAAAGGGGAAAAAGAACAAATGTTTCGGCCTCACTCGGTCCTTCATCAGTGCTGAAAAGTGCAACAGCCACAAGCACCTAAATAAGGAAATCAATTAGGCTATGTGGTCACAAGCCAGGAAATAATCATCTTCAAAGTAGACATTAATTAACAAGGATATAATAATATTGGCAATTGCTCATAGGAGACAGGGTAATTGGAGATAGGCGCACTATCATGAATGGCCGATTATCAAATCAACAATTAGTTAACTGGTAATTGAATTATTAAAGAAGAATACACCAGAGGACATAAAATTACTGCCAAAAGTATAAATGCACAGTGAAATAGGACATGGTCTGGGCAAATAAACTATCCAATGGAAATCAAGTACAAAAGAAGCTTACAAAAAACATGACAAATCATGATCCTCATTCAAGCCCCTTCGAGGGAATACAGACTGAAAATCTAAAATGTAGAAAGCTTTTTGTTGTACCAGAGTGATGGCAAAAGCAAAGTGAGGCCAAAAAGAACTGCACAAGACCCAAAGCATACCAGCTCATCTGTGAAACATGGTGTTGCGGGTGTTATGGTTTGTGCATGCATGGCTGCCACAGGTACTGGCTGGCTTGTCTTCATTGATGTAACTGCTTATAGGAAGACCAGAATGAATGAAGTGTACAGAAAAGTCAAATACTTCCACACTCTTTGGACAGTGCTTCATCACACAGCAAGACAATGATCCCAAACGTACTGCTGAAGCAACACAGGGGTGCTTCAAAGCCAAAAACGGGAAACGTCTTGACTGGCCAAGTCAGTCACTTGATCTGAATCCAGTCGAACAGGAATTTCACATGCCGAAGAGAAAACTTAAGACAACTATCACTCAAAACAAGCAAGAGCTGAAGTTGGCTACAGTGCAGGCCAGGCAGAACATCACCAGATACTTAGCACCTGGTGACGGCTGTGGGTCACAGACTTCAAGCACTCATCACATGCAAAGGATATGCAACATGACTACTTTCATTTGCATAACGTTCATTTGTCCCAAACATTATGGTGCCCCGAAATGGGAATGATATGTATAAAAAATGCAGTCATGTGAAACCAAAATGTATAAAAATACCCTTTATCTGCACTTTTCTGTCAAATCAACAAAAAAAAAAAAAGGTTTTGGCCCACACATTATGGAAGGGACAGTATATGGCAAAAAAACATTTTTATTTTTCAGTTGTTTTCAGATATTGGCTTGTGTGTGGCATGTTTTTGGCCATTGTTTTTCCAGCTCTTATCTGACTATTTATCATCCTTTTTGAATATTGCATTTTTGTTGGAAATAAGGAAAGCTGTATTGATCTGACCCTGGTTTTATGACACATTTATACATTCCTCACAAATGAGTATCTGCCTTTGTGTGCTGTATTTCCAGAATCTTAGTTGTGAAGTTACAATACAATACATGTCATGCAATAGACATTACATCACACTATGGCATTCTTCATAATGTTTTATAAATCATTTCTCAAAAGGAAGTTATGTGTGTACTTTGAAGGCTTTATGACAGTTTACTTAATATAAAGTATGGCCAAAGCTTCTGTCCATTATGCCAGTGTTTGAATGCTTTTATACTGTTGTGATTGCAGTTTATTTGTTTGTGAGTTTCGGATTAAACTTGCACCTCAACTGTATTTTCTCTCCCAGAATCCCCACGCTTAATCCACTCTAGTCCTTTGTCTGTTGAAGGATTTAAATGTCGGGAGCTTGAGAAACAGCAAATGGTGAAGTTGTTGAAAATTGTGTCCATCTAGGATGTAAGCCTAATTGCTCTCTTTTTTTTTCACCAAAATGTGATGTCAATTCTAACCGAAAGTATATTTTACATATTTATATACTAGCCATGTTTTCTTAACCTTAATTAACCTTAATTTTTTCCATGTTTATTAGGTCCTCGTTTTCTTTGTTTTTCCTTTCCTCCAGATTTTTATTAGCATCAGGAATGTTGTTTTTGGCCACAAGCTAGAGGAAAACGAGTTTGGATCTCAGCTAATTAAGCTGAGGTCACAAAGAGACTCTTGGCCAGGGGTGCACAACAAGGGCCGATCCATTTCAGGATTTTGTGTGAACATTTGCCAACATTTATTTAATTAGCCCAATCATGTCTTGATCTGACATGGTGTATAAGCACCAGCTACAGCCGCAGACCGCAAGTGTATCCTAGAGACTTTACTGAGCTCAAGTGCAGGAGTGAAGCAGCATAGTTTATAGGGCTGTCGGAAAACTATATCTACGGTAATCGGCTGGGAACAAAAACCAGCACGCAGATCGGCCCTCCAGGACCGGAGCTGTGCACCCCTGCTCTAGGCCCACACAAGCCCTCTTCATGTCCCCAGTCTTTATTATGTTGGGCCCTCTCAGAAGGACCACTGGGGCCCTTGCACACACGTGCCCTTACATAGAAAGTGGAGGGTGATTCTGTCCAAAAAACCCCAGTTGACACCCCCCCACCCCCCTCAGCCAGCAATGGGAGGTCTGCCGTTCAGCCCATACTAATTACATTAGACAAAGGATTGATAGGCAGGCAAATGAGCCATGGCACATGTGTAATTGCCTCACTGCATTTGATTTTGCCGGTGATGTGTGTAGCTGCAAGCTTTTGAGTGTTAAGTCAATGTCCCTCTGGCGAGATTCAAGGAGAGAAGGAAAAAGTAGAAGCAGGGAGGTGAAAGGGCAGAAGCTGTAGCCAGGTAAATAGGATATGTCTATGACAGTATCTCATCACATTATTGCACTCACCTACCACCGCAGAGACCTGGGTTCAATCCCCGGCAGCGGTACTTCCGGCTTGGTCAGACGTTCCTACGAACACAATTGGCAGTGTTCGCAGTGTTCGCAGGTGGGAAGCCAGTGAGGGTATGAGTCCTGATCGTTGCATTAGCGACTCCTACTGGTTGGTCGGGGCGCGTTTTCAGCAGGGAGGGGATCTGGGGGAGATGAACCTCCGCACGTGTTACGCTGTCAGGTGAAAAGAAGCGGCGGGCGACTCCACATGTATCGGAGGAGGCATGTGGTAGTCTACACCCTCCCCAGACCGACAGAGGATCCGCGCATCGACCAGGACCGTGATTCACACGGGGAATTGGTATAATGACTAAATTGGGGAGAAAATGGGAGAAAAATGGCAACAAAAAAAAAAGAAAAAAACATCCAACTTTAGATCAGAATAAACATTAGTTCCATCAGCTTGCTGGGTTCATGCGGAAGTAACATGTGGTAGGACTTCTGCTTTCTGACTCCTGGACTTTCTGTCTCTGATGATACTTAGGCATTTCACAGATACTTTGCAGATATACAGAGTGAACTACAAGAGTGCACTCTGTAGAGTGCAGATCTCCGTCAGGCGTGTTAGCTTTGCTGATGCAACAATAGAGCCTACACAAACAATGCAACCAGACAAATACAATATTACAAGTTTTTATGTGCCAAAAACGCTGATTCAGTGCAGTAACGCTAAAGGTGGTGACGTTAGCAAATTTAATTCATATCAGCCACGATGTGTTAGACAGAGCTAACGCGGACGTTATAGTCTGGCACTTTCGTTTCAAATCAGGACAGGAACAATCTGGACAGGAACAATTCAATTTCAACGTGAAAATGCCAACAGAATAAATGCTCTCGTCTGGCAGAGATAGTAATAATTACATGAATCCAGATGTGCAGGTTTAGGCTATGAACAGTGTTGATTCTGTTATCCTTTGAAGAATTATTATTATTATTATTATTATTATTATTATTATTATTATTATTATTATTATTATTATTATTCCTTTTTTCCAGTCCATATATCTTCACATGAAAGTCAGCAGCCAAAAAGCAATTTTTTGTTGTTGACAATTTTTCTGCACAAATGGAAAATACGTGCTTACCTGACTGCTTCAACAGAAATTATAGTCTGCACAAATATGTAGATATGTATCAAAAATACATACTGTTTTTATTGAGAACTTAAAAACCTGTGCTTGCTAGGTGCAGTCATAATCTTATTGATTCATTTATGCATTTCATCTGTTTTTGTGGATCAAACCATCCAACTATTTTTACACTTATGAGTGAGGGGAGTTAAACATTGTGAGACCGTCTAAATTTCCACTGTCCAGAACAGGAAGTTCCCAAAATTTCTGAGATAATAAATGAGAGCAGCTGACCATTAGGACTTCTCCCTCTCCCGCTGTTTTAGTTTTTTATTCTGTCTTAAGGACTTTTGTCTGCTCGTTTCAGTTTATTAGATTTGTTATCAGGATATTAAGGTTTATTTATCGTAAAACATGCATTTTACTGGGGAAAAATAAGGGTGAAGTTTTTTTTGCAGTTGGTTTCTGTCAAGATCCTTATCAGGCTCAGCTGAGTGGAGGAGGGAACTGAAACTGGTCGCCATGCCGACCAGTGCGCTTCTGTCCCAGTCTGTGATTCAGATTTTTTTAAAAATTTGATATGATAAGCAGACGCCGAGCCAGTACGGGTCCTTCTCTTAGGCGTTGAAGGTGATGACATCGAGCCTTGAGGTCAAAGGTCAGTTGCTGTCATGAGAGGGATTGGGTTGGGCAGCATTCATTTGAGAAGACTTTTTTTTTGTTACTTTTCCCCCTTTTCCAGGCCTCCCAAATCATGCTTGTCCTACTGTTGAATTCAGCGGCTCTCCAGAGTCCAATAAGTTCTGTTAGCCTGTTACCCATTGGGTGACCTTTAAATGTCCTGTACTGTCCTGTGTGTTGTGTTCTGTCCATTGACTGCCAATTTATTATCATTATTTTTTTTTTTTTTTTTATTTATTTTTTTTACATATTATTTATTTGCGTTTTATTTGTGTACAGCACTTTGGTCAATGCCAGTTGTTTTAAAATGTGGTGTATAAATAAAATTTACTTACTTACTTACTTACTTACTATGGGACATTTGCACAAATATCGAAACTTAGCACAGAGCTACAGGCCCGTCGATGCACTTGTTTTTGACACAGTGATAAGGATGTTCTTCACTGGGCCTGCTAACAAAACATGGTTCTTGTATGCCCATGGGTCCAGTACATTATTTTCTTACACAAAAGAGGCACAGCAGCAAGTCCTAGCCTTTGATATGGATCCAACATTTGCATTGCAAATGTTATTGACATTGCATGCTGAATACCATATGTTGTATACCATAAGGAATTGTATGCTGAATACCAAATGTTAGAAAATATATTAAGTTTAATCATGTATTCTTCATTGTATATTCTGTGTATAAAATGACACAAATGTATGAGTGATAAAAAATGCATTATTCGCTCTTCATATTTTATACTATAAAGTGTTCCTTTTTCACAAGGGAACTGGCGCCAGTTATACTTGATAATGATTATCCAATAGCATCCAACAGCAAACTCCATTAGTCGAGAAATAATTTCCTTTAGGTAATGTTCTAAGTTCAATACTCATGATTAATAACTAGATTTGATTAGTGCATTTTTCTCTATCAACTTCTCATAAACTAAAAATGGATCAAACAACGGGGTTCTCGGTTCAATCTGGAGATATTAAAACGATCCGTTATTCGGCAGGTGGGTGGTAAAATAACATAATAAGAGAAGGGAACTGTGTGCTGGGAACATATCTTTAAAGAGAACATACTGTAATTCATCACTCTTTTTTTTTTTTTTTTTTTTTGGCAAGACATACAACCGGGCACTGTCATAATTGCATTAATGTCCTTCCGATATTAGAAGGGTGAATCTCAGCATTTTTATGAGTGAGTCAGCGAAAGAACGGAGAGTGCAGTGAAGCCGCGGGGCTACACGAGGAGGATTTCATTATTTCTGCTGGAAAGGAATCATCTTTTTTTTCCCCTGAGGGGTGCATTTTACTCAACGGAAGATGGAGGCTGTCTCATTAATCACTGAATGGAGAAAGGGGACTGAGGGCTCTCCATGTAGCCTCCGAAGTCAATGGTCTTTAATGAATACATTTAAAGTGCATTGTGTCTTTCTGAAACGGCATCAGATTTCTATACATCACAGTGGTGTACCGGTCGGGTGTGCTCACTTCAACCGTCAGAGACACTCTCCTTCAACAGGACGAATTTTGTGCCAAGATAAAACCAAGCGGAAAGGATCAGCTTAGACACCATGCTAAACTATTTGCCAAATAATTAATTGTGTTTAAACTGTAGTTTGTCTTTTAGAGGAGTGTCACGGTACTCTACTTCACAGTGATGACAGTGGGGGACCAGAGTTGATTTATCCTCTGAATCAGGAGGATGATTAGATGGCCACATTGGAACTTTAAATGACCACCACCTTCTGTTTTGTGTACACATAACACAAATTCTGTGGCAGAACCTCAGGATAATCCTTTGAAATGCAGGTTTTTTGGCATCTTTCAGTTCAGTTAAGTTTGCGATGTTGCACCTTAATGGGGTTAAAGTCATCCCTGTCACAGCATTGCAGTATACTGCCATAATCGGCCAGTGATTCCTACCTATGACTGCAGCCTGGCTTTCTTAGGATACCTCCCATCTAAATTCCAACCCCCCCCCCCACCCCACCCCACCCCACCCACCCACCCACCCACACCCTCACAGACATACACCCCGCCCCCAATAAAAATTAACTTCATCCATTTGGCTGAAGAAGGTTACCAGAGTGCTATGGCTGAGAGGTTGCCTTGGAAACTGCAGTCCAGTAGATCTACCGTCCTTATTTGTGTTTTTTTTTTTTTGTTTTTTTTTTTTCCTGTTTGTTTGTTTGTTTGTTTGTGAGGTTTGTTTGTCAGACCGTCCGTCATATAGCATATTATTTCAGTGGGGAGCAGTGCGTAATGTCGCATCTGTTTCTTTATGAGCAATGGGTCTGTCTGCCAAATGTGCTGTTGCTGTTGCAGTCCTGATATTTGAATAAGTGAGATGGTCATCCATTCCCTTCATAATGCTTGGAATTCATCCCATGGCATAGAATATTTATTGGGGGGGGGGGGGGGGGGGGGGGGGGGGGGGGGGGGTGTGGCTGCTGTGTCACAGGGGTGATTTATGTGATGAGGAACCCAGTGAACCTCAAAAGAAGAGTTCACCACACTTTGGTCGATACTTATGTTGTTTCTTTGTTTATACGAGTACTCGTCGAACTAAATATAGTTACAATAAAGTTTTAAATTATGATGTGCTTGCCAAAACCAGTTTTCTGATTTCTCACAGTAATGCAGTTCCTTTCAAGATGTGCGTCCCCCTCACACCCCGCCCCCACCCCCAATGTCATCCGCATCTTTCAATCTCCTAAATTTCACCTGCAGTTCGAGGACTAGCTAACTGCTGGCCATGATGGCCATGCATGACTGCTGTGTCTATTGCCATACAATGCCTTCCCAGTTGTTCGGGGTCAATGCGGAAATGGCCTAAAAACAGCTGAACACCATATTGGCACGATAAACTGCTCGTTTGACAGAGGCCCATACCCATGCTGTTCCAACCACCTTGCCACCGTGTCTAAATCTTTGGAGCTCTATCTCTGTCAAGCGAGGGTTTTTTTTTTTTTTTTTTTTTACATGTTTGAGCCCATTTTCCTACGGACCCACTGAAACCCTGGCAGGACAAAGCCAGCTGTTTTCCTGCTGTTGTGGTGTCCCAGTCTTAGTTGTCTGATGAAATGCCAGTGGCAGAAGCTGGAGCCAGCTGCAGTAAGGGCCCGTCTGCACTCTCTGCCGAGTCCCTTTACCAACCAACTGACCAATGCAGGGCCCCGATTCAGACGTTCTGCCCTTTACTGAGACTTTTATTGAGTCATTTCAAAAGAAATGTATTCGTATGGTGCTGGATATATTTTAAAATGTATGAAGTTTAATAGCGTTTTATTTATTCTCCAATACATATTCTGTGCGTAGAATGACATGACATTCCAGTGATGGATTTCTTTTCTAATGTGGTCTGAATGTTTTGACGTCTGTCAAAAAATTACATTCATTTTGTGACTCTCGGAAGACCAGCCTACAGTTGGGCTAAAAGAGAGCCAAACAAACAGAACTAAGCTAAAATCCATTCCTTACTTAGATCTAATATTGTGAAGTGTTCCTAATTCACGAGAAGCCACAGTGTCCATTGGTGAAATACTCTCCAGTTTCTGCTGGCGATTAATATGTCGATTTGATTACTGCATTTTTCTTTATTAGGTTCATAGATAGTCAGCTGATGAAAGGTGAGTCAGATTTCTTGTAAAAAAACAAGGTTGTCCACATTTTTTTTTTTTTTTTTATTTTTTTGGAATGCTATCAAATATTAACTGATACAACAAAGCGTGTGTTTTTGTTTTGTTGCTTAGAAAGAAAGGTTGACGTACACAATATAGCCAGAAGTACGAGGACACCTGACATCCAACAGCTCAACCAAAATTATGGCCATTAATATGGACCCCACCCTTTTCTGCTAACAGCCTCCACTCTTCTTGGAAGGCTTTATACTAGATGTAGGGATTTGTTTCCATACAGCCAGAAGAGCATTAGTGAGGTTGGACACTGACTGGGCGATTAGACCTGGCTCACAGTTGGCTTTCCAATTGATCCCAAAGATGTTGGATGTGGTTGAGGTCAGGGCTCTGTGCAGGCCAGTCAAGTTCTTCCACACCCTTCTCAATAAAACCATTTCTATATGGGCCTCACTGTGTGCCCGGGGGCACTGTCATGCTGAAACAGGAAAGGGCCTTCCCCAAACTGTTGGGGAAGTGCAGAATCATCTAGATAGAATGTGATTGTATGCTGTAGCTTTATAATTTGCCTTCACTGGAACTAAGGGGCCAAGCCCAAACCATGAAAAACATCCCTATGTTTATGTCATATAGAGTAGCCTTGTTTCCTGCATAATTGCCTCAACCTTTTGACCTGGTGGGTGTAGAATACTCCTTTGTGCTTAACTTGCATGCAGGTGCGTCTCAGATCGATGAGAGACCCATCGCTGTGCGCTGAGAGGTTGTCAGTGGCTACGGGTGGTGCTTGCAATGGGCAGGTTAGCATGTGTATGTAGCTAACACTAAGGTGAACAGACCCACCCACCCCCCCCCCCCCACACACACTATGTGCAAGCCCCCCTGTCACATTAATGGTTAATTAAGATCACAGAGTTTTTCCTGTTGAGGAGTGTTCCTCTTATCTGCCTGTCCACAGGCTCAATTTCCCACATTAATCATTGCCCACTTGAGGACGCCTCTATCGATTTCTCAGTTCCCGGGGCATCAATCTCACTAGAAGGAGGGAGATGAGCCCGATTGGCGTGATTAAATGGCAAGGGGAAAGGGTGGCGTTGAGTTCTTGACTGGGGGGCGGGGCCAGCATTTTTACAGACCGTCACATTTCATTGCAGCCCTCTTTGCAACGGTTCAACGACGCAGGCAGCATCACGCAAAGTCTCGGATCGACGTAAGCGCACAACTCTTGTTGAGTTTGGCGCTGTTAACTTTAGTCATTAACTTTGATGAGATTCTTACAGAAACTGTCCTGACATAGCTTTTGTGTCAGGGACTGCAAAAAAAAAAAAAAAGGTTTTGTGTGTAAGTAGCCTATATAACAGAATTATTTTGTTCAGTTATAATTCTTCTAAAACTTTTTTTTTTCCACAATCCACTTTAAACATCATTTTTCACGTTAAGCAAATTGAGACACTTAGAAAGAAAGAAAAAAGCTAATTATGGGAACACACACCCACAAATGCACACCACAAATTTCACAACTGACATTCATAGATTACATTCAATTTCCAGGAAACGTAAGTGCAAAAAAAAAAAATGGAAATTTTCTGAAATTAATTACTCTGCCTTCGGGAGTGAGCACATCGCTGGTTAGACGAAATTGGAACTGAATAAAAACTGAATAATGCGCGCCCCCTCGGGAGCTGACACGGCCGTGGGGAGCGCCGGGAAAGCGTCCCGGTTTTTCGCGAGCCGCTAGAATGCGAAAGGAGGAACGAGGTTTCGGCCACGCCGTTCGCGTCGGCTCCACCGTTATTCTGATAGACGGGCCGTTACCGTCGTTACCGCTGAGGTGCGTTACCGCGGAGATACGCGCGTGGGTGAAGTGGGACTGCGGCAACACTGCATTGTTTTTTTTTTTACCCTCTCCATCCTCTAGCCGCACAATCGCACACCCACTTTCCCGTCCCGGGTTCAAGGACCGGGGGGGGGGGGGGGGGGGGGGGGGGGCGAGCACAGCTCATCTGTTGGGATTTCTCTAATTAAACGCCCTCACTGTATCGGCGCAAAATATTTTACACGAGTATGCGTGCGCATGCACTCACAAACAAACAAGCGGACACACACGAACGAGCAGGACCGTATCTGGACTTCGCACCAACTTCCGCTCTCATTTAATTAGCCCAATCATTTGTGTAAGGAGCGTCAGGTGTCCTGTCTTTCAGAGTCCCCCGGTTTCTGGTGTGTTTCGGCACTTAAGTTATTAATTTAAGTCACAGATTGGCTAGAGTCCATGGACTGCATTTCCAAGGCCTAAATTAGCTGCTGATTGAAAGTAAACCTCAAAATCCCACAGCCACTGTGGCCACCCAGGACTGGTCTTGATTTATGCAAGCTAGCATTTTAACTACCTGTCTTGTAATACCCGTACCTGTACATGTAATTGCATGAGGCTACTTCATGGATACAGGAGCCTATATATATACACAGTGGAATGACCCCACCCCTGAGTTATATTACCTGATCAGGGCCGGCCCTAGGATTTTGGTGGCCCTAAACAAATCTGTTGAAGTTCGATTTGAACTTTATACCGCTAGTTCCACGATAGCGGATGAATAACATAGTTACGAAAATAATGTTATTTACCTTAGATAAACATTGGATCCTGTGGCCCCCCCCTCGTGGTTGTGTGGCCCCCCCTAGCAGTTGTGGCCCTAAACAACCGCATAGAGCGTTTATGCCACGGGCCGGCCGTGTACCTGATTAATGCCAGTCCCTCCCCCCACTGCTGGCCATGAAGGGTGCATGACCATGAGACACAGACCTTTTTGCCCACGAACGAGCGAGATCTTCTGTACCATTTCATCAGCGCACTCCGATCTACCTACCGATGCACTGCATCTGCTTCTTACACCATTAGGCTCAAACCGTACGCCTCTGTCTCATCTCTTTTAAAATGGAATGTATCCAAAGGCAATTTGGGCCTGAAAATAAAGTAGTTATTCTGCTGTGTTCTGTTATACTTTATTGGCTGGACCGCAACAGCCGGGCCAGCCCTACTGATGCGAATGTCTGTGACTGACTGACTGACTGACTGACTGAGTGACACCGTGCATGTCTGTGGCCGGTCGGCCGGTTCGGTCCAGCCATATACTAGGTTTTAACCTGGTCTTGTTCCGTTCTTGTTCCATCCTCCTGTATGAACTGTGTTTCCCTGGGTTGCGATGCACCGAGAGAGGCTGGTTTGATTTGGCTCAGAGCTGCGTGTCATTGGCTGTGTCTGGGGCTGCATAGCACGGCCCATGCACACTGCAAACAGGGATCAGACGAGTAAGACACATTTTTAAAAATAAATAAATAAATAGATAGATAAACAATGTTGTTCGGTACCCCTTTGGCTGCTGAGTGCGACGGCTCCACACTCGAAAAAGGCCGACCTCAGCTTGGCCGGCTCCTGCATCTCCCTCCGTCAGCACTGGCCTGTGCAGCACAAATACCTGGACAACTTTTCAACTGGACATTTTCTTCCACTCACGTTTTTTTGACAGTTTTACTGACTGCTAACCTTGCTCAAACAATGACTGCCCATCAACTCCTAATTCCATTTTTCTTTTAAATTTATTTTAATCAGTTGTATGTGAAAGTGGAGTTAACGCGGGGCTTCTCACTTCATATCGAATCATTTTAACAGCGCAAGGGAGATTGGGTTACATTCAATTATTTAGGTAATTGCACGGCAGAAAGTGAAAATTGGGCTTTTTAAATCTTATAATTTGTTCTTTTTTTTTTTTTTTTTTTTTTTCCTTTGGTTATTACTTGAAGTGGTTTCATGTGGAGACAACAGAGGTTATTCTGTCAAATGAGATGCAGCCAGAAAAAAAAACAAGCCCACTTAAATCCCTCTTAAAATTGGTATGCCACTTACATAACCATGAAAAACAAACGAAAACATAAATAAATAAATAACAGATAATGATTAAACTGAGCTAGGTTTTTGTTCTTTGCCTTCATTACTTGTAGCTCACCAGCCACCAACATTCTGTCAAACAGACAGGGGACATGCAAAACAGACCAGGGGCACAATAATTATTATAAATGCTTTAGCCCTTGAGACACTTGCAAAAAATTTTATTCTACATGCATATACAGTTTATTCACAGCCTCATAAAATGACACGTTCTTTGCCAATATTCCTTGCCAATATTCAGAACTTCCCCAGGTCTGAATAAAGCTAAAGAAAAAAAAAAAAAACCTTGCTGTCTCAAAGTTACAGTATGTATGTAGGGGAGCTTTTACAAGAAAATCTCTTATATTGATGTCCAGAACCATTCTGAAGAGCTCCTGTTGAGTTTTACAGGGCGGATATTGCAAACAGCATCACCAACCCATCTGTCATTATCTGTTTAAAATATGCATTTGCGCCACATGTCCAAAGGAATAAGACACATCCCTGCGCATGTCAGTGAACCCGCCCACCATACCTACCACACAGAACACCCATTTGCAGTCTCTCGCTCTTGTTTTGACCTGCATTCTTTTTAGTCACATACCTGTGCTAACTACTTTTCATTATGCCCAGTTTGCCTGCTTCCCAATGTATTTATTGTTCTTAATATCTGTACGCCGTTAACAATTTCACAAACATCTTCTGTGACTTGCTTGTAATCCGTCACACGTCACCTCTTGGCCTGACCGTTGTGTTTTCAGCGATGTACCTGGTGAAAGCTGAAGTAAATGAACTGTGTGCACACGGCTTTGACGTGAGGCCCGGCCTATATTAGATGGATGTGTCCTAAAGCGCTCTTCTTAGCCGTTCACTGTTGTGTTATTAATTTCAGCACCTAAGCTACTGAGGCTCTAACGCGGGTCTGTTTTTTTTTCTTTTTTTTTTTTCCTTTTTTTTGGGGGGGGGGGGGGGGGGGGGGGGGGGGGGGGGGGGTGGGGGGGGGGGGGGGGGGGGGGGGGGGAGGGGGGGGTGTGGGGGGGGTGGTGGGGGGGGGGGGGGGGGGGGGGGGGGGGGATTTTGGACGCGGTCCTTCCGTCTGGCCCGGGGTTTCAGTCTCTCAGCTAATGGAGCGAGGGGTGTTTTCTCCATCTCTCATTTTGCGCAATTAGCAGGGCCAAAGCCTGGCAAGTCCTGCCTTTTCTCTGCCAAATTAGGTGATTCGGCTCTGATTTCACACTGACTTGTGGGGAAAACACCAGCTGCCATTTAAATTTATTTTATTTTTTATCTCCAAAAATCACTTAACAGAAGCTCATTTTTAAACGGAAATAGCACAGTGGATCAAGGTACGTGCCTGTGGGCTTTTATACGAGACAAGTATCGCTGGGGGCAGAATTTGGCTGGAGGGGACAGGGTTTGGCTGCTGTTTTGGCTGTGAAACTTTATGTTTTTGACTTCTTCTGGCTGTCAAATGATATCCCGTTCGCTGAGGATTTTGAACTTGGCCTGGCAACCCTGGGGACTAATCTGATGGTTCTTTAAAACTATGGCTTCTTTGGTGAAGCTGTCTTAAAATTTCCTTGATTTCCTTTTTTGTTTTGTTTTTTTTCCTATACTGTCTTCCCACATTTCCATTTTAATTACATTGTCGCTAATCTGCTTTTGCGCTGAGTACACTGGCTTTGTAAAATTTGGAAGAGCTGTCTTCCTTCTCATCTCCTTTTACTTTTTACTGAATTTCCTCTTTGACTGAGCAGTTAAAACTCTTACAGATTTCACCGCCGACTGCTGGGGTTTATGATAATGACGTGTTTTGATCCGAGGTTGGCAAACAGCACGCTCGAGAGTCCACTGTGAGGACCAACGCAGAAACTCCGTTTCTCTTGGAACATTCCAGATGTTTTTTTTTTGTTTTTTTTTTTGCAGTAGGGAAGATTGTGCCATAACAATGGATGGATGGAGTCAATGGATATCAATTTGAAATTCAAAATAACTTTATTTATCCGTTGGGAACTTCATTTGTGTAAAAGCGTCAGTGCATGCACGACACACAACCGGATATCAGACGTTCTGCACATCTCATCTGGGTGATACACAGCGCTCGTTAAATACACGCGCGCCCACCCACGGGCCCGCACGTGTGTTCAAGAGAGTGACTCAGAGGACTAAAGCGCAGCATGACAGATCCTGCAGGTGTCATGCTGTTTCTTTCAAATGTTCTGTGCAAAAAAAAAACAACCACATCGTCGCTTCGCATGAGGAAGATACTCATGGTCTTCCTCACCAGGCCCATGCTCACCAGTATTCATTCCATGTAACGAAAGAATCCATTTTGAAATCAATGTTTTGAGTTGTAACAAAGAGGAGGAACAGTTCTGTTGCATTCCGGGACTATGTCTGCTTGCCGCGGGTATGCAAATGTTTTTTTGTTTTTTTTCATCTTTAAATCATTTTGTACGCTCCTGATTGGACATCGTAAAATGATGAAAACATTGGCAACAATTTTCTTCCGTGTCAGAAATTACAAAGCGCCAGTTATCTTCTTTGCCTAAAATTAAGGTTATCAATGTGGCATCTCATTAGAGTGGTTATATAAGGTATTTTTTACTTAAGTGTTCTATTCTCCTCATTTTCATAACTGCCAGAAAAATCAGTGGTGCCTTTATATAACTAATTTACATCAGTAAATGCATTTCACAATTGCAATATGCCCAGCAACAGCTCTGAGGATTTTACACACACACACACACACACACACGCACACACACAGAGCAAGTGGAATGCGTCCTCAGATTTCACTAAGCTTGTCAACTTCAGAGAATTTTTTTTGGGACGTTGTTTGTTGGGGCGAGAATCATGGGGCAGTGCTGACGCCATGTGATTGGTATGGCCAGTCGTGTTTACACCAGGCGACAAATAAAGTGATCTCCGTGGTACATGAAGGTGTTCACAGCTCGGGTGGAAGGGCACAATAATATTCTGTTTAGACCCTGTCAAAATCACATACATTCACTCGCAGTGTATTCATTTATTTATATATTTAGCTTTTTATGTGCGTAATATTCAGTCCTTTTTCCAAGCAATGGTTGCCCTTCATCTCTGAATAAGAACTGCTGATGGAATTGCATTTGACACATATAAGCATAACAAAGGCATGCCAATAGTGTACATAATATTGGGCCCAGGAAATGAATTAGCATATTCAGAACAGATTGTAAAGCATTGCCAAAATAATAATTACAGCTCAATAGTATTTGGAGGCTGGAAAAAAAAAAACTAAAGACAATATTTTCTCTGTGGAATTGTGCGCTACTCTTCATCTACTGTGTGTATAATTCAAGGAAAGTGCCCACTGTCTGCTGAACTGAACCAAAGCACAGCCGAGTAATGCTTTATTTACAAAGGCCATCTGAGAGGGCAGTTCTTTCTACCCTTGGAAAATGAATAGAGAAAAGCTAGAGCTGGACGAGGCTTGACATAAACTTCAGAGTTGTTTTTTTATTTATTTATTTTTTATTATTGGATGTTGGGTCACTGCATCCTGGGGACTCGGAACGAAGGAGTAAGAAGTAGTTTCCAGGTTGTGTCTGCTGGGACCCCCTGCAGGAACTTTCTTCGCCATTAGGATGTAATTGCGTACATAGTTTTCAGTTGTAGTGTAATTGAATCATTTGTATTAACTGGCTAATTTCTAGCCATGAACTTTCTCAAGCGAGCATGCTATTGCCCCTTTATGTTTTTCCACAATGTATACTGTGCGTAGTTGTTGAATACAGAAAATAGAGAGATATTAACTTCATGCCTCCATTAAAGAAAGTTTTTGTTGCATTAATTATTTGTATTTAGATTAAGCGTATTACTAAACAAGGGCATTCTAAACAATAGCAACAAATATGCAAACATATCCATTTCTGATTATGCCTAAAATAAATAGGTGTAACAGATGTTTTTTGTTTTTAAATAAATACATACTGCTTACCTTTGGTTAAATATGCTAACATATGCTTGCCTTGTGCAGTTTGTTTAATTGTAAAGCCCTAATTTTCTGACCATTTTTACTTTGTTTTGATAATATGCATGTAATTTCTTTCATTTTCATGATTGCAAGTCATTGTATTAACAGCATTTTCATTTATATGCATTTATATTTAAAATGTAGGCTTAACCACTTATTCCGATCAAACACTATTGCCAATGGCAAGAACAGTGTAAATAATAAAACTACAATTACCACAACAGAGCAGGCAGAAACAAAACAGATATTAAGTGAGCAAAATTTGAAGCAATGTTCTTCATACTAATCATCAATACTACAATACATAGAGATAAACATTGTGTACTTCAATTCTGTAGCTGCAATGAATTTGTATGGTATGGAGATGTATGCGCTGGGGTGGACAACTAGAACCGAATCTGTTTTTGGATTTTATTCCTCTGCTCTTTATTATGTAATCAGGCCAAAGGTTTGTTTGATCTGGTGCTTTCGATGAAGTCACGGCTGCAGCCGCAGACGCAGCCACAGAATGCACACGTATCCTTGGTCACAATGTTTTTCTCTCGTCCAATAAAACGGACGAACGATCGTTGATAAGGCCAATGAACGCGCATTGGGTGCACACAGCAGCATGTGTAAACACTGAAGGCCTGAATAATTTGTTGACCCATAAATCAGCTTCCGCACGACTGGACGTTGTGCGACCCCTGTCTGAAGAGGTTAGCAACTGTCAGCATCTGCAGACAGTGCAGCCCTGACTGGTCCGGGCAGCTCAGCTCTCCATTCTGGGGTCTGAGTGAGGAGGAGGAGCAGGGCTGGGAGGCACGGGCTTGAAGGGGCGGGACAGCCGACAAGCAGATGAAGAGAACCACAGGGCCTTCCCTGGGGTGCGAGGTCTGACAAAGGGGGCACAGGTCGAGAAGAGCTGTTCTTCTGCTGCAAAGAGGCAACAGGCGAGAGTTTTAAACCTGTCAACCTGATGCAGGCTGAAGCCAGTGGAGAGAGAAGGAGAGAGGAGACGCATATTAATAAAGAGCCGGATAAATAAAATATCAATTTGTTTAGGAGGTGTAAGGCACACAGGACGGGAACTGCAGGCTTGTAACTCAAAGGTTGTATGTTCAAGACCCCAGTGCCCTTGAGCAAAGTACTTGCCCTGTATTCCTTTAGTGAATATACAACTGTATAAATTGACCACATGTAAAAAAAAAAATGTAAGCTATCCAAGTGACTCTGAACAATAGCATCTTCCAAATGCGTAAAATGTAAATGTTTGAAAAATACATGTAGCTTTGGGGGGGGGGGGGGGGGGGGGGGGGGGGGGGGGGGGGGGGGGGGGGGGGGGGGGGGGGGGGGGGGGGGGGGGGGGGGGGGGGGGGGGGGGGGGGGACATATGGAGACAAGTCACCCCCAATATTTTCATATGAATTTGTCCCCAGAAGAGCATTTATTCTTGCGTGACCGGAGCTAGAAGATGGTAAGGTTACAATCCAATGATTGCTGTCGCACTGATACGTGCTACAAGACCTGTAAAATAAAAAGTGCTCGTTTTTTTTTTCTTTTTTAATTGCTGCATTTATTTAATGGAATATGCTGGGAGGCCCACCAGTGGCGAGCTCCAGGAGAGAAAGTGAATTGAATGGAGTTGAATGGAGCAGAGGTTTAGCACAGTGTAACACAGTGGGTAAGGAACTGGGCTTGTGGCCAAAAGGTCATAGGTTCGATTCCTGGATAGGACACTGCCGTTGTACCCTTGAGCAAGGCACTTAACCTGAATTGCTTCAGTATATTTCCAGCTGTATAAATGGATGCAATGTAAAATGCTATGTGAAAAAAAAGAAAAAAGTTAAGTGTAAGTCGCTCTGGATAAGAGCGTCTGCTAAATGCCTGTCATGTAATGTAATGTAGAAATGGACGTTTGTTTGCTGTTGAGTAGGGAGAACCTGCAGGGACCAGGTCACTGATCTTCTCCGCAAAGGAGGTTTCCCGCAACTTTATTTATACACTACTTTGTAAGCAGCGCACTCAAAAAGCACTTCACGGTAATGACATAACACAGAATGAAAAACAGCAAAAGTATTTAAAGGATGCGATTAAACTGACGGTTATACAAGCAGGGGGAGAACAGCTTGATTCAGTGTGGGGCTGAGATGAACATTGTTTCTCAGAGGCAGTCCCAGTATGCACACTTGATCGCACTTTCCGCGCACGTTCCCATTTCTTGAATAATCAAACGCGCTTGTGCTCCTTAAGTGGACTTACACTAAGAACCACTCCGGGGTGGTATTTGTCCAAGCACACAGACTCACAATGCACCAAGTTGGTGAGGCTTATTGTTGGCGCCTTTCACGAGCTTGCCAGCTTGTGTGTTCACTGGAGGAAAACTCCACCTGGGACAAGCATTACTCTGCAAAAATGTATTGCATTCGAGAGTGTGTGTACATTTCCCAGAAAACCCAAGCATACCATGAAACTGATGCTTTTCTGTTGGACCCAAACAGGTCTATGGAACAACAGACCATAATGCTGGTTTGGGTTGTCTAGGGCCCCACTTCACTCATTCTGTTCAGTAACCCCAGCAACCGACTGTGGCCAGCAGCCCTGCAGGGTGCTCCATAATTGGTGGTAAGCTTCACCCAGGTTCAGGAAGGGTTCAGTCTGCAGGGATCTGAGTCTCAGTGTTCTCCAGCGACCCCTGCTGGTCAGTCGGGCACCTGCAAGTCTGTCTGCCTGTTGAGCTGCACGTGAAGCATCTTCATCCGACTCACATCTGCACGAGCCCAGCTTGCAGGGGTTGTGCTGTGACAAGAAGCGACGCTTGACATGGCTTGATTTTGACAGGAGCGCGTGCTCGCCTCCTCTAGGGGGGGGGGGGGGTCCGGTTACGAGCGCTGATTGACAAATGGGTATTCCACATTGGGAGAAAAGTGAGGTTTTTGGTAAAACAACCGTAGCTGTGAGAAGGGCTGACGCACGGGGGGAAGGAGACGGGTCGTACAAGGTGGCGCTAAAAGGGGAACGTGGGGCTGGGCGAAAGGCGAAAAGGGAACTTAAGGGACAGATAACGAGATAAAGGAAAACATGCTGTGCGGAGAGGCGTGTGGGCAGGCTGGGAGTTCGGCAAGTCAAACAGGGCCTGGAGGGTTGTGTGTGACGGGCGTGATGGTAATGGCCAGAGGGGGGGCGGGGGTGCATCGCTGATGCACTGCTCACCCGAGGCTGGGCAAGGCAATTCGCTGTGAACATTGGCACATTCAGCAGTGTTCTTAAATCTACGACAACTGGGTCTCCTGGCAACTCTGCCAGCTTGCTTTTAAAATCGAGCTGAAGGAGGGATAAAAAGAAGAAGAGGGAAAGAATGAAAAGAAAAAGAGAAGGGGAGAAAAATCATTACAGTGCTCTTTGGATTCTGTGACTAATTCCTATGTTCCTCTTTCCAAGTCATTTGGCTAATGTGGGCATTCTAGGGAGGAGGGTGGGGAAGGGAGGGGGGGTGGTATGGTTGGTTGGGAGGTAAGTGTGGGAGGAGATGGTGTGGGGGTGGTGGGGGGGGGGGGGGGGGGGAGGCAATCCGCAGACAATGAGACTTGGGAGAGGCACTGAACCTTGTGCCTGATGGATAAGTCAGGAGTGAAGATCCTGCCAGCATCCCACGGATTCTGGCTCGGGGGGGGGGGGGGGGGGGGGGGGGGGGGGGTAATTGAGTTAGGAGGGGGAAGGCGAGCGGTTCTGCGCTCTGTCACACCAGGCCCGTGTTTATGTCTCTGCTGGGGAGATAAAGCACGCTCTGCCTCCGCAGTGACGGTACAGTGGCTGGCGGCTGTTTTAATAGATTCTCCGGCAAAGCGGCCATTAATAAAGCACTTTACCCGACAGGTGCGCGTTGCGCCGAGCTGCTCGCGTGTGCCGGCGTGGCCAAGGCGGCGCCGCACTACGGACCGGTCTCAGAGCTTTGCCCGTAACCGGAGGGGGCTGCCAGTTCAAATCCATAGCGTGGCTTGGAGGTATTGCTGTTATACGGTTGTCATTTCCGCTTCTGTCTGTGTTGGACCTTGAGAGAATCACTTAATCTGAATTGCCTTTGTAAATATCCTGAATTAAACGATGTGTAAGTCATCCTGAATAAGGACATCCACTGAGCAAATTAATAATAGAATAGAAAGTGTTTTCTTCTTCTGGCAGTCAAAGAGAAAATTGCACCTCTAAGTCATAGTCGATATAGATGCTCTGGTCGTTGCAACTGAGTATTTTGTATGCTGTGCCATAGGTATATTGAACTTCCATCACTTTCTCTTGCTTTGGACACCACTGATTGCTCTAGCCTTAACTGGCCTTGATTGCTCTGGACTTGACTAGAACCAATCAATCAAATTTTATTTATATAGCGCACTTCATAGCAATTTCACAGTGACGAAAGAGGGGCTGGACCGCTGTGGTGGGGGAGTCCAGACGACAGCACTCTCGAAATTTGGGGCGAAAAGCCCCGCCAGCAGTGTGGGGAAGAAAATTGAACCAATGACCAATGATAGTTGGTCCATTCATTACCACTGACGCAATAAACCACTCCACTGAGCATGATCATACCTCAGTGAGACCTGTAGTCTGATCGCAAGTATGTAAGCTACATACTCATGCACTTGGTAGCATGTAATGCCATGTATATAGATGCACGTACTAACAAAGTACGTGAGTATGAATCTTCATTGGAAGGTTCTAGCTTTAACAGCTTGGAGCGAATACTTTCAATGTTAAGAATATTGAGTTGTATATCTGGTGGGTCTATTGAATCTATGGTGTGAACATATTATATGTTTCAAAACAAGTAGTTACAATTATGCTCTGGTTGTCATGCATGTACATCCCTCTAACAATAGGGAGTAACTTGTAATAAGTCTAACCAGTATTAGCAAGTAGTAAGTACTTACAGTAGTCGTACGTAGTTAGTAGTTAGCAGTTAGTACTGTTTACACGAGCAAAAAAGTTCTTTCCAAGAGGTGAAAAAAGACTTGACTACCATCTGTGATTCCACTGTCACCGTTGATTGTCTGTCCCACGGACTGGGGGGGATTGAGTCTTCTGCATTAATCAGTTTACCCACTGACATCTTTTCATCTGAAATGGTTTGATTCATTGAATCATTGATGAAGTGCTCGTGAGTTTGAGCGGCCACACAGGGCCCTTCAATTTGTCCACTTTAAAATGCAGCACATAACAGCTATGAAAAGCTAAAGAACTGAGTCGGCAAGATCAAAATCTCTAGCGCAAGCTACGTTGAATAAATAGTAAAAAGCCCTTTTAAGTGAATTACTTGCCAGGGAAAAGTTGTCTCAAATGAAAACTTACAAATTAAATAAGTTGTTTTCGTATTATGTGAGAATGTTTTTGTTACTCCTTGTTCATGATTAGGTTATCTTTTTCACCTCTTGTATTTCATACTTTTGTTCCTTTGTTTTTGATACTCGTTTTTCTTCCTATGATGAATTATGATGCCAAAATGGGAAAAGGTGTATTTCAAATCCCTAGAATGAAATCTTTGTTTTTTTTAATTTAGCATTTTGTTATTTTCCTTCCTTTTCTTTCCTTTTAATTCCTTAATGTTCCTTTTCTTTCTTTGTAATTCCTTTCCTCCTTATTTATTTGTCATTGATTTTACATGATTCAGCTATTCAAATTCTGGAATTAAAACCGCAATTTGAATCCCAGGATTCAGTCCGCGATTAAAATCAACCCACAATTCAAATTGTGATTAGACACACTTAGAAATGTGAATTAGAGTAGAGTCGAGTCGAGTCGAGTTGAGCCGGTGCCATGCGGTGGAAAAGCGACTTTATAACATGCATGAGGAGATTGGTAGGAACCCAGGTGAAATAAACCAGACAGAGCAGTGGCCTGAGCATGTTTCACATGAGGGGGAAAGAGACCAAAAAATCTACTTAATCAAAGTAAATGCCCCTCTAGCTTCAATAACTGGTAAAACATGCTTTATGTATCAATAACTTATCTAAATGTTTCCTGTAGGCCTAAGTGTTCATCAGTCTCTCACATTGCCTTGGAGGAATTATAAACCACTCTTCCACACAGTATTGATTTAAGTCTGGCTTATATCAAGTTCTGTTTAAGAGATTCTGCTTTTTACTTCTTTTAAGTGTGTGTTCTATTGTATACTAAATGATAAGCATTTACATATTACTGTATTATAATAATAATAATAATAATAATAATAATAATAATAATAATAAAATAATAATAATAATAATAATAATAATAATAAATATAGCTGCAAGCAGCAATGTGGGGGGCCAAGCATCAGGGATGAACCGCAGAGTATGAGGAGGGTCAAGTCATGAGGCTGTTCACTCTCCAAATCTCATGTGCCGAAGAGAACAGGCCCTTACTTGTGTTTCAGTATCTCAGCTGGCAGCTGTATACCTCAATCCCTCACCTGTCTCAGAAACTTCCTGTTTACAAGCCCCGGTGAGCCTCTGGGCAAGCTGTTATCTTCGCTCCATTCAAGCCAATCATCGTGTAGGATGTGAGACGAGCGAGACCCTGTGGACTAATGAGGGCCTGTGGAACTCAGCAGCCTCTTGATCACTGGGGGATTTGGAAACGGTAAAGGTATCTCACGTTAAAAGAAAAATGTACTTATTCTTCTCTCTCTCTCCCTCTCTCCCTCTCACTCCCTCTCTCTCTCTCTCTCTCTCTCTCTCTGGCTCATTTTAATGCAAATGATAAAAGAGCTATCATCATGTGGTATGTAAATTATTTTCAGGAGACACGACAGGGAGCCTGTTACCTTTGACAAAGAAGCGCACAAAAACATCAACACTATTATTAAAGCAGATACCTCGATGCGCATTTTTGTTATGTGCCCTGAATGCAGCACGTTGGCATCAATTAAAGCAATAGCATTTGTGGGGAAAACAGATTTTTAGTCAAGTTGCGAACCTGGGGGGGGGGGGGGGGGGGGGGGGGGGGGGGGGGGAATTACAGGTTTTGAAGCTACATGGCCACTGCCAACAGAATACGGCATTCTGAGGAACCGATAGATCTCTGGCCCTTCGCTCTTCTCTTAACCCCTCGGTGACCTAATGCCATGTATGACGTAGTTCTACCACAGTTCTAATAGCGTCAACTTTATCAGGGCTGAGGTTACCCCTGTGTGGGCGAACACTTTCGCAGCCTTTCTACCTGCGAGAGGCTACATCAAGAAATACGTGAGGTTGGAAAAGGTGAATTAGGTTCTGATGGAAATAAATTTGACCGACCGACCTCAGCAAGGCACAGTTTTTTTTTGCCCTCCCGGTTTTTATGTAGGCTAGATGAACAAGCACGAAACCGTCCAGACCCACGGCGCACCTGTACTAACTATGTAGCTAGCTAGCTATGGCATGCCGTCACATTTGTAACGTTATTTGTTGTCCTCCGTGTGTCCATTCATCTGTATCGGTGGTTGTAGCTGTGTGTCCTTAGCTCCTACTCATGGTTGCAGGATAGCATCCGTACGCGCTAACTAAGTTAACTAAAGTAGGCGGTCTGTATGCGCTATCTAAGTTAACTAAAGTAGGCGGTCCGTACGCGTTAACCAGGTTAACTAAAGTAGGCGAAACACGAACATGTTAGGCGTTAGGCGATAAAGCTGTGCTTAAATATGTTGTGCCGTACCACCTGCGCATGCGTCCCACAAAACGTCCCTCAAAGGTCGTCCATGAGCGAGTGAGTGAGTGAGTGAGTGACTGACCACAATTTGCCATGCATAGCCCACAGCGGCAGTCCTGCCCGTGCGCCGTGGGGGCAAAATGGAGACGGATTTCGCCTTGTATAGACGCGTCGCTCCGTAGCGCCGCCTCACCGAAAACTTCCTTCCTTTTTGTTTTCTTTTCCGTCCCTTAGTTACTCCTCTCGTGTAAGTGCAGCTCTGTTTCCATTTCCCCTTGGCCGCAGTGGGAGCTACGTGTTCCAGACCATCCACACGGCCTGCGTCTGCCCTTTTCCACGACCAGGCTGCGTTATGAGTGTTGGAAGTATTTCATAATTAGTGATCAGCGATCTACCAGTAAAAGTAGCCTGACGTGGTGTGCAGTCTTCTTAGGGACAGATGGCATTGCATCTTGGTTTGTGCATTTTGCTTTTTGTTTCTTTTTCTGTCTTCATTTAAAATTTCAGTTCTAATTTATTTTGCGGATAGAATGCAGGGAGTGGATCTCTGTTTCTCTCTTCTCTCTCTCTCTCTCTCTCTCTCACGCACGCATGCACACACACACACACACACACACACACACAGGGGTGGTCTTGAATTATTTAAATCAGTTTTATTTTATATTCATATCTTTTTTATTATTCAGAGCCACAAAACTGACTGAAAAGCAAGGGTCTCGGGATTGTGTAGTGATGTTCAGAATAATGATTATTTCTCATTTAAATGTGGAGTTTGCATTCCAAAGGTAAATGGTAGGCTTCCGGAGTTTACCAGTGAATGGGCAGTAAATATCACATTTTGTTGTTGTTTGACTCAAAGAATAATACCAACATACTTTCTAACATTAAATAACAATAGTCTCCCTGTCTGGAAAATCGGGACACTGGTGCATAAAATATATCTGTGGCTTCTTTGATGACCTACTTGTTCATTAAATTAACTGATTTATTAAGTAATCTAATTCAGTCATTTATAATGAACTTTATTAGATATAATGAAGTTATATAGCAGCATCACATTATTGGAGAACTTACTGCTGAACTCCTGAAGGCTTCTGTTTAGCCTTTAGAATGCAAACTCCAGATTTATATTCATTTTTCACCCAGAATCCGGGACGCATTTGTGGTATTTTTGAAAAAGCCTAGATTGCACATGCTTGGATTACTAAAAACAGGGTATCGTTTTGTAGACAAAGGGGGCCCGTTTTACCTCCTCTACCTTCCACGCTGACACTCCCAGATTGTTATTATAAACACAGTTTTTTAGTGCTGCAGGAAATGGTTTTTTAAAAAGCCTTTTGAATAGGTTAAATATTACTATTTGTTTCTCAGAATTCAAAAGTAGTTGCATGAATTATCAGCAATATCCTGTTCGTATGAGGATAATTACAATTCCTATAAAATTTATGCTGTGTTGCATTGCTAACCATATCAACGTCTGATTGGCTGTGCATCATCTCTTGCATTTCCTTTCCAACTTTGTTTCTTCGGGTCATCGCTGCAAACGAGGACTGAGTTCTCCGCTGACGCAACTGGTTATATAAATGTAATTGGAGTTAAAATAAAAATGGGGGGGGGGGGGGAGAGATATAACACACAGATCAGAGCGGGCTTATACCGCCTCAACTATGCAAGCAGCGGGGGGGGGGGGGGGGGGGGGGGGGGGGCGAATGCACTAGAGGATGCTCCGCGTAGAACATCTGACGCAAAATACAAAGACGAATATCCGCAAAACGTGCAAATGGCGGACCTGCGTGTTTTCACTCAGAGGCCTCTTTCGATTGGCCGGTGCGCCCTGTGTCCAGACACACCCTGCGCTGACAGGCTGGGAGAAGAAGCCCTTCGGTGAAGCCGATCAGATACGAGGGAGTCCAGGAGCCATCGTTCAGCCGTTAAATAAAAGCCCCCTCAGCTTCATCCGCCTTTCTTTTCCGCGCACTTATTCTTCATCGCTCACCTTTCTGATCACGTGCTTTCTTTGGTTTTCTTTTTTTTTAAAAACCATATCCGAGTACCGTGGGCTCAGGGGACAATATATATATATATATTTTTTTTTTTTATATACGCAAAAGATTGTAACAGCATCTGTACATAAAAGAGACATTTGAATGAGTCTCTTGTTCTGCCTCTCGTTTCATGACATCTCCTCGACTTTCCTTTCTCTTTCTCCTCTTCTCTCGTTCGGTTTTTCTCTCCCCTCTTCGCTTTTCATTATTTCTGCTCTCCCTCTCCCGCGTATCTCCTTTGAACTCCCCTTCCCATCTCTCGGTTCTTATTTTATTTAGCCGTTATTTACCCAGGGTAGGTTCGCTGAGCACGGATGCTCCTTTGCAGCAACGCCCTGCTTCACGCTCATACACATTCACACCTGGGAGCTGCCCAGTGCAACCACAATCCTCTATTGTTGGCCACTGAGCAGCTCCACTGGAGGGAAAGGACATTTTTTAGCCTATTAAATCAGGGGATGATTAGGTGGCAAGTTTTTGAGAGAGCCAGATCTGGGATTTTAGCCAGGACATCGGGGAACCCCCTACTCTTTGCGAATAGCGTCACGGGATCTTTAATGACCACAGTGAGTCAGGACCTCGGTTTAACGTCTCGTCCGAAAGACGGATGACAGTGGGTGACAGCGTGGTGAGCTGGGCTGGTAACCCAAAGGTTGCAGGTTTGACTCCCAGGTAGAGCTCTGCTATTGTACACCTGAGCAAGGTACTTGACTTGAATTGCTTCCGTACATACGCAGCTGCATTGTGTCTTTTGCAGATGTAATCAATTCTAAAGCCAAGTAAGTCCGTCTGGATAATAGCAATGTAATGGTAATGGTAATGTAATGGTTCTCTCTCACACTACTCATTTGCAGACTGTTGGATAACAGTAAAACATCTAGCTGCGTATCGCTGCGTAAAATAAGTGCGTGAGTGTGCATATGAGTGTGTGTGCGGGTGTGCGTGTGCATGGTAAATAGCTGTGTAAAGTGAGGCAGGTGTGTGGGGTGGGGGTGTATGGATGTGTGTGCATGCGTGCTTCTGCTCGTACTGATGCTCATCCCCTCAGCAGTTGTGTGAGAGTGGGAGGTGTGATGTGGATTGATGGTGCCCCCTACAGGAAAGAGTGCTCCCTGCAACACTTCACAACAGCACTGAGAGATTTTGTGTTCCCTTCAGTGTTTGCCTGTCCACGATGAGTCATACCAATTTCAGTTATTTGTAAAGTCGTGGAGCTTGTGTATGGTCTCATGTCTATTTAAATTTTTTTTTTTTTTTTTTTCAGGACCATGGTTTCCCAAAGTTGACAGTGTTTGTTTAGCATGAGCTTGCATTGTTTGTGGAACAGGCCATATGCACACTTGTGGATAAAGAGACACTAGCATAATAAACAAAAACAAATAGAGTAAATAAAACAGTATAAAAAAAGAGTACTAATGGATAAACACAGATGCTTAGAATGACACAAAATTAAATTAATTGGAACAGCTGGTCTAGATTGAAAATATAATTACAAAATATGAAGGCACTTAGCTTCTGCCAGCTCCCTCTGTTGCTATTATACTGAAGCCTCAGCCTACCTTACATTTTCCCCGAATTCAGAACAGAAATACTGCACTAGCATAGCAAGAGGTGTGTGTACGTGTGTGTTTGTGTGTGTGCGCGTGCATGCGTGCGTCTGTGCACATTCGTGCGTACGTGCGCGCCTGTCTGTGTAGATGCGTGTACTCACATGAATACATCCAGCTGCTGTAAATGAGCACAATTAAAAAACCTATGTGACTTGCCTGGGAAAAAGTGCATCTGCTAACTGCCTTTAGCCTGTGCACATTTGTCATTCATGATGTGCTTTTAATGGCTCTCTCCCCGTGATTAATGCAATTTGGTGCAGATATGCTGTCTTGCCGTGACACCAGTTTGCAGTGCTCCGGCTTACGTAAGGTTTATTAGCGGTGTCAGATCTGTGCCCGTTACCACAAGGTGTGAGGAATCACGGGACCTAAAAAAATATTCCCCCCCCCCCCCGCAATTATGTTGCTCTCAGATCATCATAAATGTTTTCACTGCCTAACACGTTGCCGCGTGCCTTCTCCGCATTTGTGCTGATGGTCAGACTGATGTCAAATTTTTATTTTAACCGAACCCGATAAGTGCAGGTGTTGCTGATTTGTCTGAGAACGGGGGGACGTTCGGCCAGCGCGAGCGTCGTCGTCGTCGTTGCGAGTCGTTAAACTTGCATTTGGAGTTGCCAGCTCCAGTCTATCTGAGTCTGAAAATGTACTGCAGTCAGATGCGCAGCAAATTTCATTGTCTTTATAGCGCTTTAATTTAAGCCATAAATACTCCGCTCGCCCCCGCCTCCGCTCGCCCCCCCTCCGCCCCCTCATCCCCCCCCCCCCCCCCCCCCCCCCCGTCTCCCTCTCGGTTACCATGCTGAAAAATGACAAACTTGTCAAAGTATATAAAAGTACGGCCTGTAAAAGGAGTGCTCTGTATGAGCCAAAATGGAGGGCTGTCCACAATTCTGTCTATTTGAGGCTGCCAGCCCAGAACTAACATACACACAGTTTCTTTCTCAAGCTCAAACTTTATGGGTAACCTCACAATGTCTAAATGACTTCAGTGGATTTTAGTAAAATTCTAATGTCTTTACTTGCAGAATGCAGGGAGTGCCTCTATATCTCTCAAATCCAAATCCAATGTCTAAAGCTACATTATTAGGATTATTGTAAAATCTGTATTACAAAAGCAGTGGATTTAGTAATTGTCATGCTGTTGTGGCTAGATGGTCTACCAGCTTTTCCTAAGCCTGTAGTAGGCCGACATATAACAGGCTTGGAATATTGTAGTAGTTAGACAGGGCATTACATTTTAGTGTGCTTACGACCCTTTTTCCATGCATGTCTTCGATGTCTAGTTTGAGGGATGCAAATTAAAATGCGCTCCTTCGTGCTCTCTCTCTCTCGCTCTCTCTCTCTCTCTCTCTCTGAAATTCAAATTTAACTGGCTTTACTGGCATTACAAGATACATCTTTATATCACTGACAATCAATTCATTAAAGGGAGAATAACATTCCCGAATGAATTTATTCAATAAAATAACAGCAATTAACTAATAATATGACAGAGGGGGGGAAACATGATTTAATGATTCATGTGGAGTCACACACTGTCCTTCAGCTTTGTGGCCTGGGGGTACATATTGTGATGCCAATGGCATGCTGTTGCTCTGTTCTCTGACTAGAAAGTCAAGTCGTTGCTGATTTTTTAACTATTTGGTATGCGTTTGGGGCAACATAGTGCTTGAATTGGATTGGACTTATCACACCTCCTAGAAAGTGCAGCTCTTTCTCTGTCTCTCTCTCTCTCTCTCTCTCTCTCTCTCTCAGTGTCTCTTTCTCTCAATTTCAATTTCAAAGTGCTTTATTGGCATGACAAATATAGGCACTTGTGTTGCCAAAGCAGTGGTTATAACATACAACTATATACAATGAATCCGTTATATAAAAAATATAAAAATATATACAAAAACATCAGTAAGTGATGTTAGGTGTGTGTGTGTGTGTCTCTTTCTCTCTCTCTCTCTCTGTCTCTCAGTGTCTCTTTCTCTCTCCCTCTCTCACACACACACACATACAGTAGGTTGGCTCACAGCGACACAGTGGGTAGTGGTGTGTGCACATCCTGGCCATGGACGAGCGGAGGCTGTTAGCAGTAACAGTGGAGTCTTAATGGGAAATGCCTCCGGGATTCAGCTGGCGTCCCCCTGGGACCCATTTCAAAGGCGCACCACTTGTCTCTGCTTCCACGCAGCCGAGAACATGCAGCTTTATAGCCTCACAGACCGTTACTTCTTACGATGAACGGGTAAATCAAGAACAAACGCTCCAACACATCGCTTTACTAAGACCGATGCACAGTGAAATGTTAAGCGTTAATTCTGCTCGGCGAATGTAATCTTTTGTAGTGTACTCCGTCAGGAGTTGATGACTCATTTGCGAAATAGCCAGAAACCAGAGATATATTTCTTCATTACGCAAATAGGATCACAGGTACTGCAGCACACAAAAGGGATATAAAAGGAGAAAAGTGACAAAAAGACAGGTAATGAGAAGGGAGTTGCCATAGCAACACCCAGACAATATGAGGTTAATTATGGCAGTAAATGGCCCCCACCACTCATTTTCTCCCTGGGGACGGTGAGGGCCAGCCCTGATGGGAGGCTGTGTGACCAGCAACCACCGGTCCATTCTTTTCTATTTGTTCATTTAATTTATTTGATTGGCAGATGTTCCATTTCCTTTTATTAATCTGTTAAATTGGAACATATGATTGGCATATGCTATTATCTCGGGTGGCTTAGAAGGCCACTGTGGCGTATAGTAAGGTGCATTTAATTAAATGCACATCACAGGCGCAGAGTAACGCAAACAGCCATTAAAATGGTGCTAACATGTTAATATGCAACAGTGATTGTTTTAGAGTAGCCTACGCGTGATTGCGGCGGTGATGGTGATTACGATAATAGCATTTACATAGCTTTTCACGTGTGCCAAAGGGCTTTAAATGAAGAGGAAAGGTAACTCTTCTCAGACTCTGGCAATGTGTGGCCTTCTGGGTGACGACACGGCAGCCATTTTGTGCCAGACATCACACGTCCTCTGGCTCACCACCAAGTCCAGCAGCCGATTGGGCCCAATGAGTTGGGAGCGCTGGCACGAATACAGGCCATGGTATTCCCACTGCCAGGACGTCTCAAGAAAATCTAAAAGGTGCCCACATCGTGGGCGCACGCACGCACTCTATTATGTTCCCCGAAATCGTGTATTTCAAAAGCATAAAAGGAAAGACAACACAACCTGACGAAACTCTCTGTTTCCTTTTCACATTTCTGGGAGGACCATGCAGAGCAGACAGACATTATGCTTCGGGAGGTCCCCCGTATGAGCAGTAACTGAGCACAGACACTGACAGCAGGGGGAAGTGGAGCAGCGTAGGTGCTGAGGCACAGCCTGGCATCCCTCACAGAATCACACCGTACCTGCGTGTTACCGTGACACTACGACCACCGTGTGTACGGAGCTGAGCAGGGATGTGTGAGAAAGCAGCATTTTTCCACTGACCCAGGCTGAGCTGTCACCTCCATCTCTCTGTGTCCGCAGGCAGCCCAGGCAGACCTGTCACCTCCATCTCTCTGTGCCTGCAGACCCCAGACAGACCTGTCACCTCCATCTCTCTGTGTCTGCGCAGCCCAGGCTGACCTGTCACCTCCATCTCTCTGTGTCTGCGCAGCCCAGGCAGACCTGTCACCTCCATCTCTCTGTGTCTGCGCAGCCCAGGCTGACCTGTCACCTCCATCTCTCTGCGTCTGCGCAGCCCAGGCAGACCTGTCACCTCCATCTCTCTGTGTCTGCGCAGCCCAGACAGACCTGTCACCTCCATCTCTCTGTGTCTGCGCAGCCCAGGCAGACCTGTCACCTCCATCTCTCTGTGTCTGCAGAGTCCAGGCAGACCTGTCACCTCCATCTCTCTGTGTCTGCAGAGCCCAGGCAGACCTGTCACCTCCATCTCTCTGTGTCTGCAGAGCCCAGGCAGACCTGTCACCTCCATCTCTCTGTGTCTGCGCAGCCCAGGCAGACCTGTCACCTCCATCTCTCTGTGTCTGCAGAGCCCAGGCAGACCTGTCACCTCCATCTCTCTGTGTCTGCGCAGCCCAGGCAGACCTGTCACCTCCATCTCTCTGTGTGCGCAGCCCAGACAGACCTGTCACCTCCATCTCTCTGTGTCTGCGCAGCCCAGGCAGACCTGTCACCTCCATCTCTCTGTGTCTGTGCAGCCCAGGCAGACCTGTCACCTCCATCTCTCTGTGTCCACAGAGCTCAGGCAGACCTGTCACCTCCATCTCTCTGTGTCTGCGCAGCCCAGGCTGACCTGTTACCTCCATCTCTCTGTGTCTGCGCAGCCCAGGCTGACCCTAACCCCCCCCCCCCCCCCCCCCCCATACGGCGAGCAGCAGCCGCCGGGCAGTCTGTTCCAGAACGTGATCTTATTTCAGGGGTTTCGGTTCATTACTTTGTTCAGAAACACACAATTGTTTTTGACGGGGTCTGACATTTATTGCAGCGTAGCCGAAGATCTACCCCCGCCCTCGACAGATTGGTTCGGGAGGAGCGCACGTGCTCCGCACTTCGCCGTATCTGCCGAGTCGCTCCCTGAAATTAAACAAGTAAAAAGAAAAGCACGCTCGATCCCGCCCGAAGACCGATCAATAGTGCAACAATACCTTTTCCCTCTGTCCTGCTGCAGCTTGTTTCATAAGGAAGGCAGAAGGCGGCAAAACCGTGACTGAAAACTTTAATCTGCTTTTTATTGGACTGCATTGCATCGGCCTCGCTGTCTCTTAGCCAGAATGTGTTGACGTGACTGGAGGTTCGTCAAACATGCACGTCGAAAGAAAGACCGTGATGTATTTTGATCTGAGGAAAAAAAAAAAAAAAAAAAAAGAATAAAAAGCAATACTTTTTTTATTAAATAATTCTGTCAATTCCAGAGCGGTACTGTATTGTAGATTATTAATGTTTGTTTAGGGATGTAGGTTTGGTTAATAATGCACGAGGTCTTATCTAAGCCTACTCTATAATTTCAGTGCCTACTGTTGAGTGGAGGCAAAAGCTGCTTTTGTAGTGCAACATAGCCGCGTGAGCTCCAGCGCGCTCTGGAGATTGGCAGGGAGAGGCCCTCAGTGTCTGAAGGTGCAGGGAGGATGTTCTGTACTGACATTGTTTTCGCCGCCATGCAAATAATTCAAGGATTTATGCTGTACCTTTCTTGGTATTCCGTAATCTGTAATGGAGCCTGACGAATATGTGAAATTAAAAGTATGTGTTTCTCATTCCAGGACTGTGTGTGTGTGTGTGTCTGTGTGTGTATGTGTGTATAGTATGTCTAATGGATCAAGGGGTATTTATGTGAATAAATAGAATATACAACACAATTGCTATAAATGTTCAGAGCAGTCAATTTAAACACGATGCTCATTAGTGTATATGCATAAAGTGTACTGCATTTTAATAAGAGGTCCATCCATCCATTCATCCGTTTTCTATACCCACTTAGTCCTGGTCAGGGTTGCGGGAGGTGCTGGAGCCTATCCCAGCATGCATTGGGCGAGAGGCAGGAATACACCCTGGACAGTTCGCCAGTCCATTGCAGGGCACACTTTAATAAGAGGTGGACCACAAAAATTGTATTAGCTCATTAAATTTTCCTTGAGCTCATATGGTTTGGGAGCCATTGCTGTGGATCGTGATTCATCTTAGAGCATAAAATATTCTGTTATAACAAGCTAAGTAATATAGAAGAAATGATCAACTGTACTAAACCTGATCTTCACAATGACACAGAAATGACAGAACTTTATTCACAAACAAATACATGCTCATGTACAGCTTTGAAAAACACTGTTTTTGCCTACCTTCTGTGACGCTGCTTCAATTTAATTAATTTTCTATTGCAAGTCTGCATGGGATTAGGACTGCCTGCTTCGTGCAACTTTAAACAGTGTTTGATCTTGTTTCATTCATTACCTCTGTACATCAACAGCGCTTTGAAAATGTGAAATTTTACACCTTTTTCTATATTTCTATATTCATCTTATATTTTGGGTAGGGGGACAATTTGCCACACAGTTTTGATGGAATAAATTAAAATGTCATGCAAAAGCAATGCAATGCACCAGGAGTCTCCTCTGCACAAGTGTGTGTACACCTCTGTCACTGTTTTAAAGTCACCAAGTTTCACAGCTTTAAGCCCTAATATCAGTTTTCCGAGCATTGAAAATGTATTTGTGCCAACTGGCATATCTCTAAATGTACTCTCAAAAATCTAAAGGAATTTTAAGCTAATGTTTATGCAACTTTTTAATTTCTCTATTTTTAATTCATATGTTTTTTTTATTTTGAGAGGATCTGAATCAGTTTGGTCACATTTTACACAAAACATGCCTTCAAAACGTTTTCATGGTGCATGCATAATGACTTATAATCTTAAATCAGCTGCATGCATTTGAGATTTGTGCAAAGGATCTGAATCAGGTTTGTAGGTAAACAGGAAATTTGCTTTAGCCTATGTACTCATTTATTTTCTTATTTGCTCCCAGTTGTTTGTTTTTCAAGTAAAATGGCATTATTTTGAATTATGTACATGGATATATGTGTGTGTGTGTGTGTGTGTGTGTGTGTGTGTATAAAAATGATTTTTTTAAATAAGATTGCATAACTGTCATGTGCCTTAAAAATAAAAGCAAAACGGCATAAGTGTAATGATTCTGCCAAGTGACAGAACCTTGTGGGACTAAACGATTAAATTGGGGATCTCTCAGTCAATATGGAATTTTGTTACTGGAGCCACATTAGTATTATTGTGAGAACCAGGGAAATATATTAACTTTCAGTAATTAGGAGAAATCAATGATTGAAAGTGCATGGGACTTTCATGACCAAACGTGTTTGTGGGTTTGTCAATGGATCATTTCACTGCTTCCCCTGCCACCACACTATTGTCCACAACAGCATGTCTCAAAACATTCTACTATTATACTTCATCTGTGAAACAAAAATATGTGTCCTAGATTATAAGATCAAGAAAGCAATTGGTTCTCTCTCCTGACATTATTTTTCTGTAGGTCTTAAGTGTGTGCAAAAAAAAGAATATGGTCATGCTGCCACCATCTGGTAGAAAGTGTGTATCTGCAGCTTGCTCCTCATTTGTTTTTGTTTTTTGTAATAGGCTAGAGCAGGGGTTCTGAAACTCGGTCCTGGGGTACCCCTTTTTATTACTGGTGTTCATAGCTTTACCTAGCTAACTGTTAGGTTTTTAACCTAACTTAATTTACCTAAACATCTTAACTGCAGCAGGTTTGGCCTTTTGATTTCATTTCAGTGACCAGGTTTCAACATGTTCGCTATTTGGATATCCTTATTTTGCCTGTCAGTCTATCATTAACTTTTTTTTTTTTTTTTTTAAATAAACAATACACAAAGCAGGCCGGTGAAAAGTCCTGATACAGCAACATGGAGCATTATCTTTATGGCATGCGCTATTTCAGGCATAATTTGCCATAACCAGAGATTGCATTGGAGAGTAATGCCTTCAGTATACAAAGTCAAATGACATAGGTTATTACGTTCATTACATATGAGATTAAAAAAATTAGCATTTGTTTGTAATATGGCTGTGGATCGTGAAATACTGTCTAATTTGTTGTCACTGCCATGGTTAGTTATTAACCATCTAAGGTGGCTAATCCAAAATGTACGTCGGAGACAGAGCGTTCATATGAAATGGAGAGAGTAGGAGGGGCCAGGCGGTGAAGCCGAAGAAGTAACGGGAAAGGCGCGCTCCCACTGAACTGTTCTTATGTGATTCGTTGCGTGCTCCTATCTAGTAGTAGGAGACGAAAAATATGTTTTGGCGCGCTTTCCTGGTTTCGTTGGATCGTCGGTCATTGGCCCTTCGAGAAACTACAGCAGGCGTTCTACGGCAGGCAAACAGAGGCCATTTTGGCTCCAATTAACTAACACGCACTCTATCGTATGAACTCAATAGTAGGGATGCTCGATACTCAGGTGTCGACACAGTATCGAGCTTTCAAATTGCTGATGTTTATAAGTATTGCCAAAAAGACTTCCCCTAAAGGAAATAAAGATCAAATTATTTAGAGCCAAATAAAGTACGACGTTAAAATGTATTCCTATCTCGCCCAGTAATTTTAGAGGTTGTTTGCACTTACTGTGATAGGGGACGCTCGACGACATACGGAGTGCCACATCCACTGAACCGTGTTCATTGTTTTTACAGTCTGGTTTTTCCCTGGTGGAGCCGCAATGGACACCATAGGACACGCGTGTACGCAGTTTCCATATAGGAGGAGTTAAGCGATGAGCGGAAATGACGAATCACGTAACTAAAAAACTGCTTTTGCGCGCGTAGTACCAGACAGTTTACGTTGTGTGCCAGTTTGTGTAGTTGGGTATAGAGTAGCTGGAAGCATACAGCAAATTCTACTTCCTAACTTTCAACATATTATCGTGCGGTCGACTGACGGAAACATTTTTTAAAATATATTTGCGTGTGGTACCCTTGTAACGCATCTATTCATCTCTTTACTCGGTTGATAAAGTAATTTGAGCTAACGTGCATTACAACGTAGTTGTGTAGTTTAATTAGCTTTATTTAACGTTAACATTTCAAGAAACGCGCAATAATGTTCGAGGCTCGGCTTGTCCAGGGTTCGATTCTGAAGAAGGTTCTGGAGGCGCTTAAGGACCTGATAACCGAGGCCTGTTGGGATGTCGCTTCTTCGGGCATCTCCCTTCAGAGCATGGACTCGTCACACGTCTCCCTAGTCCAGCTGACCCTCCGCAGCGACGGTTTTGACTCCTACCGTTGCGACCGCAATCTTGCCATCGGAGTTAGTTTGGCTAGGTAAGGGGGTAACTTAGCTAATGTGTTAGTGGTGTAAAATTGCCTAGTTCTTTCATTGGCAGCAACTGCCAGATAGTTAGCCTCTTGGAAAACCAGCAATACTAACTGCAATAAATGCATGTTTGTTTCTTGTTTGAATGGCAGATGGCAAGCTAATGCATCAAGCCGTTCTTTTTTTATTTCGTCTATCGTTAGCTAACTTGTCTTGGTGCTTGCTCGACATGTTGGTACATGTTTTGTAAAGTAGGTGCTGTGTGCATGAGGTGCAGGAGTTGCAGTGCCACACAGTGGTTGACAGTAAGCGCGCCAAATTGTCATCTGCTGTCTAACGAATAGTAAGAGCTTAGCCGGTTGACCTATTTGTGAGCTAGTATAACATTAGCTACATCAATCCACAGTGGTGTTGCGCTTCAAGAAATGAAAGTGTTTGTTAACTGGACTGAACATCGCTGTAAACTGTTATAACAGCCCTCGTCGGCAAATTCAAGTCACCTGTATCGCCTGTCAGTTGTGTTAAAATTGTTCTGTTTGCTGCCTACTTGTTACATTTTTTTGTGAAAGTTTATTACTAGCTCTACCTATATTTTTTCCGCACATATTTTCGGGTTGGCCGAGATTAGTTGGGCAAATTTTCCTCTTTGCTATTCGGTCTACTTAAAAAGCAGGAAGTGTATCGCACGTGACGTCATTTCGGCGCCAGTCGAACAAGGATATTGGTGGGAAATCTTAAGAACCCTAAGAAGTATCTGCTACACGATACACAATGAGATTGTTATTAATGATTTACTCGCAGTTAATTGGTTTCATAGAGCAAGAATCTGCTTTCATGGGTCTAAGTGATTGGCTCAGGCTGTAGTATTTGTAGAAAATACCAGCTGGCACTCTAAAGGCGGTTTGGGCTTGAGTAATCATAATTTTGTCGTTTATGTTTGACCATAACTGTGGAACTGTTTTCTCTACTTATTTAGGAAGCAAATCAGTAGATTTTATATGTGGAAGCTGGCATTTCTATTCCAAGGTGGTTCATATATTTGTTTTAGTATACGATGTGGTTAAATTGTGCTTTGCTTAGTATAAGTTTTCACCAATCTTGAAATCTTGTGGGTAGTTTATTCCTTTCACTGAGCTGATCCACCTCAAATGAGGATCTGTGGGTCTGCAAATTTAATGTACATTCATCACATTCAGGTATAATCTCTTTTTTAATCTGTTCTGTTCCTACTTTGTTCTTTTGGTTATTCTTTCATATGGAAAGCCCTTTTTCTCGAACGTGTATGAAAGCTATAATTTCTGTGAGGAACAATGGTTCCAAGCAGTTTGGCTCGTTTGATCGTTTGCATTGAATTCAGCCATCTGTGACGCAGAAGCAGTGAGATCTTTGGCAGGGGGGGGTGGAGGTGGCACAGACCGAGGGTTTGACCAGCGCTTGTCTTTGCAGCATGTCCAAGATGCTGAAGTGCGCGGGCAACGATGACATCATCACCCTGCGTGCGGAGGACAACGCAGACACCCTTGTCATGGTCTTCGAGACCCCCAGTGAGTGCCTTCCCCGTCACTTAAGATACTCTGTCAGCTGCTTATTTTAGGATGAATGCTTTTATTCAGCTGCTGTTGCTGTTTTTTTTTTTTCCCCTCATCCACAAGTACATTCTGGCAAGTTCCGCAGTCTTGAAGAATGATTTGTGAATGCTGGGGGTTTGGAGGGCACTTGCGTGTGTGTTTTTGGGGTCTTTGTGTGGCCTCTAGCGATGTATAACAGAAGCTTCTCAAGTTTGGGTGGACTTTCCTCGCTTCTATTCCTGGTTAGGAAATTTAGTCCAAGCAAAAATTGCACATGATGTTCCCACTGCTAATAAATGAATATACAAACCTAACAATTTTGTACCCCCCCCCCCCTGAATACACTGTCCCTGCCCAGACCAGAGAAAGTAACCGAGCACGAGATAAGCTTGTTGCCGTGGTAACGTGACAGCCAGGTTCAGGCGCTCCTCTGCGGCCATTGGTGTGCTTGACCTTGACCCCCCATCCCCCCCCCCGCTGTCTCTCTCAGACCAGGAGAAAGTGTCCGACTACGAGATGAAGCTGATGGACCTGGACGTGGAGCAGCTGGGAATCCCAGTGAGTACCGTTGCTATCGCAGATTGTGACATCACAACAACCAGCCCAGCCCCCACCTTTAACTGCTACTCTGTGAATCCATGTTTTTTTTTTTTTTTTTTTTTTTAATGGGATGATGTATATTGGCTAGCTCTCCTCTTTCCTGCCCCTGGAAAGTGCTTCAGATTGCATTTGGATATCTGTGAAAAGTACTACATAAATGGAAAGTTACTCACTCACCTCTGCATTCAGAGCTCCTGTGGCTTGGAAAATCCTTGAAAATACCAGAGAGTCACAAATTCCACACACCATTTATCGTCTTTGGAAAAAGCCTTTGCATCGTAACTCTAAAAATGTACATTATAGTTGCTTTAAAAGGCGCGTTTCGTGATTTGAGGGGCACGGGAGCAGCGACGGTAACCCCTCTCCCACCCCCCCCCCCCCCCCCTTCAGGAGCAGGAGTACAGCTGCGTGGTGAAGATGCCCTCGGGCGAGTTCGCCCGCATCTGCAGGGACCTCTCCCAGATCGGCGACGCCGTCATGATCTCCTGTGCCAAGGACGGGTCAAGTTCTCCGCCACGGGGGAGCTGGGCACCGGCAACATCAAGCTGTCCCAGACCAGCAACGTGGACAAGGAGGAGGAGGCGGTGAGGACCCAGACGGGGGGGGGGGGGACTGTAGTGGGAGGGGCCAGGGAAGCGGGAGCCACACCGTGTCCAGGTCCCCGTGGCTGCGATGCTGATTTGCTGGAATGCCAGTGCTAAACCCCGCCCCCTTCCTCCTGTCTCCAGGTGACCATTGAGATGAATGAGCCAGTGCAGCTCATCTTCGCTCTGAACTACCTGAACTTCTTCACCAAGGCCACGCCTCTCTCCAAGACAGTCACCCTCAGCATGTCCGCAGACATCCCCCTTGGTGGGTACCCCGATTACAACATTAAAAATTTGAACATGTTTCGCATTGTTATTCAGAAGTTTCAACCCTTCTGTTTGCTGAAGTGTTCACAAATGCTAATTTTACTGTTTTTATTATAGTAGTACGTCTTGTTCGTGCAATAGTCATTTGTAATTGTCAGTGGTTGTCATTGTTTAACGACTTCGTTCCGTCTGTTGGCAGTGGTGGAGTACAAGATCGCTGACATGGGCCACGTTAAGTACTACCTGGCACCCAAGATAGACGAGGAGACGTCCTAAAGCTGGAGCTGTCTGTGGAGGGGGGTGGGGGGGGTTGGCATTGGAGGGGGGGTCTGCTGGGGGTGTGAGGGGTCGATAGCCGGACTGACTGCAGTAGCCAGCTCTACACTGCCCCGCCCCGCCCGGCTTTGAATCTCCTCGGTTTCTGTCCCATTCGACACACGCCGTCTTTGTCCGTGAAGCTGAAACGGGTTTCCCTCTGAACCCCTCTCTTTTTAGGAGAGGCTGCCACGCGGGTGACCTGCCCTTTGAGACCGCTGAATCGTGATTTTTAGAGTTATCTTTTATTTGTTTGGAGCTCTGTACAGATTCGCTGGACCTTGAATGGTTTGTAATTGGGGGCAGGGGTTTTATTATCGGTCCAGGAAACTCAATTCAAATTGTGGTTACATTCCCCAGAAGTGACAATTGTGATGGTCTTAATATCTCTTTGAAGTTTTTTTTTTTTTTTTTTTTTTTTTTTTTAACCATTAAATTGTTATAAACACAATTAGATTATTGTGACCTGTTCAGCAGACAAGGACAGAGGGGGCGTGTATCCTGCATCATTAACATTCTTATTCGTAAGACATGTCATGTAAACCATTCCTCTTCGCTATATAAAATATTTCTCGGCAAAGAATTATCATATCTCAGTTTCCTGGACCTTTAATGTATAAATGATCTTTGTATGCTGAATGTTGACTGAAGTGAGAAGTCCAGCAGCATGAGTTACTTGCCTCCAATGTCACCCTGTTTGTTCCCCCCTCCCCCCCCCATATATATTTTTTGCTCACATTCTTCTTTTTCCTTCCATTTCCTCAAATGCAGTAGTAAAGTTTTGTATATAAAGTGCTGGTCGGCCTCCTTTTTTTACTGCACGGGTGTAAGATGCTGTCTGAATGGAGTATAGCTAGCTGTAAGAAGCACAGTTGTCGTCAGCTTTTAGGCCTAAAATAAACAGCCCACCTTTTTCCTCCACTTGTAATGTACAGTAATCAATGCTTTTGTGTTTTGTGGGGGGGGGGGTGGAATTTTCACAATCCTACCCCATCAGCCCTTGGCAGAAGGCTGGCAGGCCTGTTCAGCTGTTGCCCAGGGGGCCAAATGCAGCCTACTATAGACTTGCATTTTGGCCAGTAGGGTGCATTTTTGATGCACCAAAATTTTGTTAATGCAACTGTACCCTTTGCAGCAGTATATTCCCTTCACATTTGACATAATCAGTATATTTTAAGGTGACTTTATACACATTCTTATTCTATATATAATCTTATTCATGCACTTGGTGGAATTTTAAAAAACATTATTCAGCTTACCAAAGCAGAAGATAAATGTTGCTCAAAGCTGGGTTATTTTTCTGCCCTTTGCTCCTGAGTGTTTTTAGATCTGGGCCATTATTTCCAAAGCGAAGTCCAAGGGAATGTTTAACTAACTGGCTTTGATCAGAGTTCTCTGTTGTGTTTAAGGGACACTGTGACACCCGTACTTATCTGGATTTGATACCACAAATTCCTGCCATTTCATTCTTCTATAGGGATTGGTTTAAATTTCAAGAGAAGGTTTTATGCACTAGGGCCTTTTTAGTACACTTCTATTCATAGGAAGTTCCTGAGCTAATTGGTAATACAGAACGGCATGCAGCTCTATTCATAGAGTAATTGGTTGCTCTGTGGGACCATGGAAACAAATTGAACGGCCAATTAAACTCAGAGATGGCTGCTCTGAATTCTTTCCAGGGACAGCCTTACCAAAAGATAAAATGGGAAATAACACTCACTGCATGTTGGCACACATTCTCCTCCAATGAGCCATTTCTGTAATCATTTTTTGTGCATTTAAATAATAACGAATGTTAGCTTTGTATAACATTTTGAATACACTGTTCTTGACTAAGGAATTCAAGCGTTGTAAAATAAAATAAATTGAAGGTGACTTGTGAAAGCATGTGGACAGAAAAGAATAAAGATACATATTCTATGTTAATCAGACCTACTGCAAAGTCTTGGCTCTTGCATGCCTGCGTCCAGTATGCTTTGTGGTCGCGATCGAGCGTAATGCATAATCGTTTGAGCCGCACAACAAGCTATCGATCATAATACAGACATCTGGACCAATCAAAATAGCTTCCTCTGAAATACAACAACATTCAGCTCTGAGTGGGTTACCGGGACCATCAGAGTTTTCCGCCTGTTTTCGGTTTCATGAGGCCCTGTGGTCTGAGTGCCGATGTGAGAAATTGAACTTTACTGCGCTTAAAGCGTGTCTCCGCAGCGCAGGAGCCGGTCCCAGCGCTGTGCAGCTGGATCCCGGCCGAGGCTCTGGAAAGCCCGTCTGCAAATAAATTGTTAGCGCCGAAGAGACCGGGGATCAGCACTTTAGCAATTTAAGATTGTGGGGAGCGTGTTCAATTATTCATGCTCTCCCGAGATTGTTTGATCACCGTGGCACTTAAAAAGTTTAGAGCTGCATTTTCAAATCCCAGATAGGCTACTACTGTTTAGGGCCCTGAGCAAGCCACGTAATCTGAATATTAGCAGTAAATGTCCAATTGTATAAACGGGTAATCTAGATCCGGAAAGAATGCTTTTCAAGTCACTCTTGGGCATCCGTTCGGCCTATAAATAATGCAGCGGCCAATCGACTTAAAGGGGCCTTTGATTACCGTTTTAAGAGCTCTTTCTGCCTGGTGCTGCATGAGCCAAACTGCTCAAGGGGTTTCAATCAGCCTTATTAAGTGCTTATTAAGGGGAAATGGGGCACGCTGAGTCCAAAATAGCAGGGATTCAATTTAGGGTGAAAAACTTGCGCTGTTGCTCATTCTAACCACCAGATGTCACTCCTGTTAATTTTTTTGGCTGGACTGCAACAGCGTTTCTTACTAGGTTTTGACCTGGTCTTGTTTACATTTGAGCTAAAATGTTCATACTTACTGTTGATTATGAATTGTGCATGTTCTCAGTAAGTACTCTCGTTATCATTTTCCACTAGTTTATAATAGTATTATAATTCTAATTCACAAAAAAAAAATTTTACTTTTCACCTTCTCACTGTGTGGGTAATAATGGAACATTTTAATTTAACTTCATCTTTTTAATGTTCATTGGTAGCAGTATTCCTTCTTGCTCTTGGAGTGCCACAGCAGCATGGCAGATTTTTTGTTTTCCGTGCTAACAATGAGTCAATAGGCCAGACCCCAACATGACCGTGATCTGGTGTGATGAGATAATTCATCACTTGGTTAGCTCAGTGCTCAGAAACTGTGACTCCAGCACACACCCAGGAGCAAGGCTGAATATACTGGTCTAATGTGTGTGGAAAAGCATTTCTTTTGGCATTTATATCAGGTGTGTGTGTGTTAATGATTGTCAAAGTGGGAAATGAACACCGCACACCGAAGCTGCGCTATTATCAATGTTTGGACTTGTTGTAAAGTCGAAATGGTAATGAAAGATATGAGCAGTGTTCATTTCTTCTTTTAGTATAATCATGATCACCAACATTTTATATAAAACTACAGCGTGCCTTTTTTTTTTTTTTGCAGTTTTAATGATTCCAAAATGTTTTCCTGTTGAAGGTACTCTCAAATCTCGAAACAGAAAGAACCCTTAACCCTCTCAACTGAATCTCGGCTCACTTTGAAAAATCACACTAAGTGAGTTTGTATTAATTGATTATGGACCAGAGACTTATTCCACAAATAACTGCACTGTGATTTTACTGAGACACAACAATACCGAGACACAGAACAGTTGGTTTGGTAAAGGCATTAATTCTGTTGACCAGAGGCAGCCCACTCTTAGCCAAAACGGGCCTGGGTTGGGCGCAGGTTAACTTCACTCAAGAAGTTGAGTCTTCGTTCTGGGACACTTGAACGAATGAAATACTGCATTTGGATAGAACTTTTCCAGATGGTGAAAGTTGCTGTACAGTGACGAACGGGACCTCACCTCACCCACCGCAATTGTGTCGCACCACGTGGGTGATGTAAGACAGCTATTTTGGTCCAGAATGCGCACCAGACATCAGCTGAGGATGGAGAGGGAGAGAATAATTTTTTTTGCCAATTACATCAGGGGATGATAAGGTGGCCAGCTGAGAGCCAGGTTTTGCCAGGACTCCTGGGAACCCCCTGCGATGAGTCTCCAGGGGGTCATTAATGACCACCATGAGTCAGGACCTCGGTTTAACATCTTATCTGAAAGACAGCACCTCCTACAGCATAGTGTCCCCCTCACTGCACTGAGGCATCGGGGTTTATTTGACTTCAGGGGAGATTGCCCCCTGCTGCCCCCCAACAACACCACTTCCAGCAGCATCTTAGTTTTCAGAAGGTCTCCCATCCACGTACTAACCAAGCTCACTTGCTTAGCTTCGGCCAATCGGCAGGAGTAGGGTGCTTGTAGTGTAGTTGCTGCCACTTGGCAGCTGAACCCACATCGGCCCTTTTTGAAGAAAACTGGACACCCTTGCTATCGACCCACCGGCTGCTGAGGTCTGCATTTTTAGCATTCGAAGTTTGTCTTGCCATTGCAGTCAAAACATGCCAATTTGATGCACCTTCTCCAAATTCACAGAGGGGCCACGGCCAAGGACAGGTACTGGGGCAGTGGATGTGCTGTACTGTAATATAGCACTGGAAGCTCCTGTTACCAAGTGGAACCTCCTGCAGTTGTGGGAAGCAGAGAGGACAGAGAGAAAAAGAGCATCTGAAAGTCTGAAAGCCCTATGATAAAGGTCCTGTGGATTAAAAAGGTGGGAAGTGAGTCACAGTCATGATGTATGTTTCCCTTTTTGGAAATGGCTGTCAGGTTTGCACAGCAAGATTACCTTGGGAAGTTGAACGGGACCCTGGACTCTGGATTTGAGTAATTAAACTGTCAGTTTAGTCAGTGGCAGATTAAAAAGAGGATTCAGTTTGTCCTCTGAGCCCTTCAAAAGCCTCAGTATTTAATTAGCCAGCAACCGATAAAGATGGAATTAATTGGGAAGCTTTAGGAAGAAGACTTCGCCAAAATGGGCATTAGTCGTGTTTGTACTGAGGGTCAGGCGTAGGCAGAGGGAGAGCGGTGGTGTGCAGTATGTGTGTTTATCAGCGTGTATGTGTGTGTTTGTGTGTATTAGCCAACTGTGACTGTTTGTGAGTGTGAAGTGTGAATGCGTTGTGTATGACAGTGTGTTTTTGCTTGCTTTGTCTTTTGCATGCGTGTGTGTGGTAGTGTGTTTTTGCTTTGCAATATTTGTATATATGCGTGTATGCACATGTTTGTGTGTGATGTTTATGATATTAGTCAGCTTAGTCTATCTGTGTGTATGTGTGAGTGTGTGTGTTCCTGTCTGTGTAGGTGTGTGTGCGTGCGTGTTGTCTGTGTGTTCATGTCTGTGTGCGTGTTCCTGTCTATCTGTGTGCATGTGTGTATGTGTTCGTGTCTGTGTGTGTGCTTTCCTGTCTGTCAGTGTGTGTGTGTGTGAGTCTGTGTGCATGTGTGTATGTGTTCATGTCTGTCTTTGTGTGTGTGTTTCTGTCTGTCTGTCTGTCTGTGTTTGTGTGTGCATGTGTCTGTGTGTGTCTGTGTGTATATGTGTGTTAGTGTGTGTGTGTGTGTTCCTGTCTTTCTGTGTGTGTGTGTGTGTGTCTGTGTGTATGTGTGTTAGTGTGTGTGTGTTCCTGTCTGTCGGTGTGTGTGTGTGTGTGTGTTCCTGTCTGTCTGTGTGTGTGTGTGCGCGTGTGTCTGTGTGTGTCTGTGTGTATGTGTGTTAGTGTGTGTGTGTGTTCCTGTCTGTCTGTGTGCGTGTCTGTGTGTGTCTGTGTGTATGTGTGTTAGTGTGTGTGTGTGTTCCTGTCTGTCAGTGTGTGTGTGTGTGTGTGTTCCTGTCTGTCTGTGTGTGTGTGTGTCTGTGTGTGTGTGTTCCTGTCTGTGTGTGAGTTTGTGTGTGTGTGTGTGTGTGCATGTGTGTGCGTGCGTGCGTGCATGCGTGCGTGTGTGTGTGTGTTCCTGTCAGTATGTGTGTGTGTGTGTGTGTTCCTGTCTGTGTGTGTGCGTGTGTGTGTTCCTGTCAGTGTGTCTGTGTGTGTGTGTGTGCGTGTGTGTCAGTGTGTGTGTGTGTGTGTGTGTGTGAGCTTGTGTGTGTGTATGTGTGTGTGTGTGTGTTCGTGTGTGTGTGTGTGTGTGTGTCTGTGTGTGTGTGTGTGTGTGTGTGTGTGTGTGTGTGTGTGTGTGTGTGTGTGTGTGGGCTCGTGCTCTCTTGTCGCCTGCTGTGATGTTGCGCTCATTCCTCCGTTCTGTCCTCCCGTGCGTCGCTCCCTCCCTCCCTCCCTCCCTCCCTCCCTCCCTCTCGCCCCGCCCCTCGCCTCACAGAGTAGCTCTTTAATTAAGTAATAGCGGCTTAGCGGTGAGAGACGGGCAGATATAAGGAACGTGGGCGCGGTGTCCCGGGAGACGGTCTGTGAGGTCACTCGCTGATTTAAAGGGGCGGCGTCGGCCTGCAGGGACTGACTGTGGCGTCCGGGTACAGCGCCTCCCATCCGGGCTGAGGCGACTGTGCTAACTGCGTTCCTGCTCTTTCACCCTGAGCACCACTCTGACTGTGCATCGATTTAAAGGCAGGTATCCTTTAACAGGTACCCTGTTGAGTTTCGTGTATCACAATGTAGTGCGGGCAGTGTGCAAATGAGGCTCACACAGACATGAGTCTGCCGAAAGACTCTTTATCTCAACAGGTCTGATTGACCAGCAGAGGGTCACTAGTGAGCGATGGGATACTGCAATGACCGACCAAAGCCAAGCAAAACCCCCTCCCATCCTTGGGTGAAACTTCAGCCAGTTATGCATCACTCTGTGGGGCTTCCGGCCGCAGTCGACACCGGCATTGTGTATTTTGGTTTTGATTTTATTTCTGCCTGACCACTGAACTATGAGTGATGTCTTTTATGAGGTCAATGTGAAGTCAAGATTTGCCCTCAGGATTAGAGAGGATTTCCCTGCCCTGCAAAACACCAGTCTCTTTAATGTGGACAGCCACAGCTGAGTTTCTTTGGATCTCTTCATTGTGGACAGCATCAGCTGTGTTTCTATGGGACTCTTCATTGTGGACAGCATCACCTGTGTTTCTATGGGTCTCTTCATTGTGGACAGCATCAGCTGTGTTTCCATGGATCTCTTTAATGTGGACAGCATCACCTGTGTTTCTATGGGTCTCTTCATTGTGGACAGCATCAGCTGTGTTTCCATGGATCTCTTTAATGTGGACAGCATCAGCTGTGTTTCTATGGGACTCTTCATTGTGGACAGCATCAGCTGTGTTTCTATGGGTCTCTTCATTGTGGACAGCATCAGCTGTGTTTCCATCGATCTCTTTAATGTGGGCAATCTCAGCTGTCTCAAAAAATCAAGTGACTGGACCTAAGAGTACACTAAAAAAATACCATAAAAAGATAATTGCATGAGATTAAAACATTGATTTAAAAAATGCAATTAGCTAATCTCAGAGTGTAATGGAAAATAACCAAGGTCCTCCTTGGTAGATGTGCCTATTGAGCCTGCCTTTGAGCAGGGTTACTGAGATTATGTAAGGCCCTCCCTGCTTTTTACTGGAGGAATAAGCCCCACAAATAATTGATGCGAACTCTAAGGAACCCTTTGCATGTCGGACGCACTCCGAGGAGGCAGGCAGGCCTCTGGCAACATTAGCGCGTCCGCGCGTGTGCATGCGTGTGCGTGAGCGTGTCTGACGTGTGCCACGGGCAGTGCTGTGGACACGTCTTACGGAACTGAAGAGCTTTTATTTCCCCTTATGTTCCGAATATAGGGTTTAGCTTGACCTTCCTGGTTCAGTGCCGAAATTGCTTCACTGTCTGACATCTGATGAGATCTGTTATTATATTTTTTTAAAGAGTTGTCACCAGTCGTAAATGCATATGCAACCTTTCAATGTGACATGACATTTATTATTTTTCTTATATCGCTTATTCTGAGAGTTTGTCAGTTTACACAGCAGGACCGATCTTGAAAAATAAACTGGAAGGAAACTGCATGAGAAGATTGGAAAGAGCGAGTGAGTGGGAAACAGGCAGATGGAGGGATAAAAGGAGAAAGAACAGAGACAGAGTCAGAACGTTAGAACTGAAGATACAAGCAGCAGATACAAATGTGTGTGTGTGCCTGTGTGTGTGTGTGTGTGTGTGTGTGTGTGTGTGTGTGTGTGTGTGTGTGTGCGTGTGTGTCTGTGTGTGTGTCTGTGTGTGTGTGCGTGTGTGTGTCTGTGTGTCTGTGTGTGTGTGTGTGTGTGTGTGTGTGTGTGTGTGTGTGTGTGTCTACTTGCACTGACCAGTGCTTTTTTGACAGTGCATGACTGAAATCCACATACTCCCTCGGTTGAACCTTGCAGAGGCTTAATTATCCGAGGACCTTAGATGTCTGCTGGTATATCGAGTGCAGTGGGATAAAAATAACCTCGGAATTTGCAGGGGTGAGGTGCTTCTGTGAGCAGGTCGGTATACACATTGGATGGACAAACCCACAGACGATGCAGTCATGTATGTAGGCAATCGGGTATAGGTCCGTGCTTACATTCACTGAATGAGGGTCATGGATTGTACACTGGATATCTCAGTATATCTCTAATGGTGAAACAGTTTTAACTATATAATGCTGTCAGCGATAATGCATTTAGTAGCAAAAAGGAATCAAAATGAATAGAAAAAAAGTAGCAAACTTTGCTTTACATGTGTTTTATGTACATACATATGGGTTCTCCAAAGTCACTGACAGACTTCACCAAATAGTGAGAGATACAGCAGAAGTCCTAAAGAACAAATCATTTATCTATGAACTGTACAGGCGGTACTATAACTGCCATCTGACCATGTGAGCACTGTAGTGACTCGAGACACTGGTTTAGAGTGGATTAGAGACACTGCTGGCGACTTTCACATCTGCCCTCACGTCAGCTAAAGACTCATTTTTCCAATCTAAGATCAGTGCATGTGTCTCTAATCCACGCAAACTATTCTCCACCTTCTCTTCCCTCCTCATTCCTCCTCCACCCCCACCTCCCTCTTCCCTCTCCGCAGATGACTTTCTGGCTACCTTTGAAGGAAAGGTGGCTACAATCCGGAACTTCCTTCGCCCATCCAGTGAGCCCCCCAATCCCCCGGGACAAACCCACAGCCACACTGACCTCCTTTGAGATGCTGGAGGATTCCGATGTTCTACAACTCATCACCTCTCATCGTGCAACCACCTGTCCACTTGACCCCATCCCATCTACAGTTCTCCAATCCATTTCCAGCGAGTTCCTTCCCTATCTGTCCTCCATTGTTAATTCCTCTCTTTCCTCTGGTCATGTTCCCTGATTTTAAGATGGCTTGTGTTACCCCACTTCTCAAAAAACCCACCTCAGACCCCTCCGATGTAACGAATTATCGACCCGTATCGCTTCTACCCTTTCTGTCCAAAACCCTTGAATGAGCAGTTCTTAAACAACTAACCTCTTTTCTCCATCAGAACAACCTGCTAGACCCTCACCAGTCTGGCTTCCGATCTGGGCACTCAACAGAGACTGCGCTCCTAGCTGTGACGGAGGCACTTGCCACTGCAAGAGCCTCACGCCTCTCCTCTGTCCTGATCCTTCTTGACCTGTCTGCAGCTTTCGACACGGTCAACCATAAAATACTCCTCTCCACCTTGGCTGGGATGGGCATCGCCAGGACTGCCCTGTCTTGGTTCGCTTCCTATCTTGCAGATAGGTCCTACCAGGTCACCTGGAAGGGGTCTGCCTCTGCTTCTCATCCCCTTGTTACGGGAGTTCCGCAGGGATCTGTACTGGGTCCTCTGCTGTTCTCCTTATACACCAGATCTCTTGGTTCAGTTATTAATTCACATGGCTCCTACCATTGTTATGCAGATGACACACAACTCTTCTTCTCTTTCCCCCCCTCAGCCACACAGGTCAATGATAAGATATCTTCCTGCCTGGCTGACATCTCCACCTGGATGGCCAGCCACCATCTGAAGCTCAACCTCAACAAAACTGAGCTGCTCTTCTTCCCGTGCAAGACCTCCTTACTTCGTGAGCTCTCAATCACGGTTGATGGCACCACAGTGACTGCCTCTCACTCTGCCAAGAGCTTGGGGGTGGTCCTGGATGACCAACTGGACCTCAAGGAGCACATCAAGGCAACATCACAGTCCTGCAGATTCCTTCTGTACAACATCAGAAGGATTCGACCATACCTGACGACGCACTCCACCCAGCTGCTCGTCCAGGCTACGGTGACCTCTCACCTTGATTACTGCAACTCTCTCCTTGCAAGCCTGCCAGCTTGTGCCATACAGCCACTACAGATGATTCAGAATGCCGCTGCCCGACTCATCTACAACCTTCCCAAATTCTCCCATGTCACTCCTCTGCTGCGATCACTCCACTGGCTACCGGTCGCTGCCAGGATCCGGTTTAAAGCACTGACCCTTGCCTACACTGCTGCAAACAGGACAGCCCCCATCTACTTGCAGGACATGACTCGATTCTATGTGCCTGCTCGACCACTCCGCTCTGCGGCAGCAGGGCGCCTTGTAACCCCTCCCACCCGCCCAAAGGGATCACAGAGCTTCTCCACCCTAGCTCCCCACTGGTGGAATGAACTCCCCGTCCCTCTCCGAACCTCCCCCTCACTACCCATCTTCTGCCGTGGCCTGAAGACTCATCTCTTCAGATTATACCTAGACTAACCACCACCACGCTGTATATTTCACTCTAAATCCCCCCCCCCCCCCCCCCCCCCCCCCTTTTCATGATACTTGTTACATGTTGCCCCAGCCCAGCACTTTTGGTAATTTGTATTTGTCCTAATACTGTAGCTTATTCTTCTGCCTAGTTGGCTTTGCAGGGGTTAGGTATGAATAGTGTTCACTGTGTGAACTAAACTGTGTTCTTGGCTAGAAATAGCTGTACAAAATAAGTATTGTACCTTACTGAACCTGTGTTTAGCGGTTGTCTATGACCATGAAATGCACTTTTTGTACGTCGTTTGGATAAAAGCGTCTGCCAAATAAATGTAATGTAATGTAATGTAATGTAGTTGTGTGGTTATTTGCACATAGTCTGATCCATTTGTATATTTTTTTTACCTCTCTCCTCATACCAGACCTTCTCAAAACATTTTTTTCCTCACCCCTCACTCCTTATTTATGTATGCTACCATTCGCTGTGCTCATAGTACCTTTCCTATTTTTAGTTTTAACTCTGTCCCTCACTTTCTAAACATCTTAGGCACAAGAACTTAGCAACAGTTTCCAGGGTAACAAAATCATCCTCCCATCAACACCCCCCTATTTGTACATACAAACACACACAGACACCACTCTGTGATCAACTTTGAAATAAGCCCTGAACAGGAATTTTTCTATTTTCCCAATGTCCTGTGCACACTTTTGCACAGTGATATATGGAGGGGGGGGGTTGCACACTTTTTTTGTGAGTTTTTTTGGATATTGCATGGGTGCTACCAAAACACATCCAATGCTCACATTATGTACAGTAGCAAGTATAGTGTGTCTATCTATGCTACAATAGACAGCATATGTTTTTTTTTTACATAGACTTACAAGTCAATGCACATTCTTTTTTTTTACAGTGCTGATTGGAAACCTAGGCCTTCACTCTGATTGAATAATATTGTAGCAATGGCCACTAGAAAGAGACCAGGTGGATCTTGGATAACACGTCATGCTGTTATTGTACGCAGAGTAAGTCCAGAACAGAACAACTTAAACAGATTGACTTAAACATTAAGGAATGCCTGTAGGCCATTCCCTGAGCACAACGTTCTTTTTGATAGTTACAGGCCTTCGGAACAAACACAAAGCATTCCGGGTCAATGCTCTGTGATGTAACAGAACAATCAGTGGAGTTAGCCCTTTGGTGGCTAGTTAGCTAGCTAGTTTTGCTGGCCACCGTTACACACCTCCTCAACTTAGGAAACTGAGCAACGGCCTCGTTGGAGGCCCTAGCGAACACAGTCCTCACTCTCTCAAAGCCCAACAGCCATGGTGAAGTCCTGCAAGGGCATGTGCCCTGACGAGGAAGTAGCGAGTTGGACACAGCAGCAGGGGCAGGCGAAAGCAGGCTGGGTCCCAATGTGGACTCAGACGGAGGCAGGCTCTGGCAGGCAGCTGGAGAAGGGACACGTACTGGAACAGGAGGCTGAGATGTGCCCAGGACCAGAAGAAGGCTGACCGGATACTCAGTGGGGAGGTGAAGGACAGGCGCTATACTCAGGCGTGGGCGGGGACCACAATTGGAGCAATTGAGCTCGTACACCACGTCCAAGATGCACCACAGGATGGTGCGTAGGGCCCTCCCAGTCACTGATGAGCCTGGTCGACCGGCCCTTCCCCTGGCAGGGGTTGTAGACCCACACCTCCTCTCCCTGCTGGTAAAGCTAACTGGGGCAGCAAGAGTCATAGATCCTCTTCTGAGTACATCCCCCGGACTGAGTTGCTCACTGCTGCACTGGAAAAGCTGCCCCATTCCTGGCCTTTGGTCCTCGAATGTTACCTTCACCTGACACCAACAGGCCCGTGTTAACTGGTAAAAATCCGTGCTGGATTCATCCACAGGCCACACAGGCACTGATTCAAACAAGAGATAGTAATCATGATGGTTTTAACACAAAATTGAGTGTAAACCATCATGAGTACTTGATCTCTTGTTTGAATCATTTTACAAGACTATGTCTTGAAGAACTTCCATTTACAATAGTCCTGTAAAAACTTAGCCCAACACCAGCAGAGAAACAATAGAGAATCTACGGTAGTCTAATTTCCTCATATTTGCAATCCAGTTAATCGGCATGTGACAGCACGTTTATTCACACATAAAGGAGGGGAAAAGCTATTTTGTTTCTGGCTCCTTGATCGGAAAAGTGCATTTTAATGAGTCAAGTAGTTATTCTTGGCTGTTCAAGGAGATGTTTCTCAGCAACTCTTCCCCCACAGTTTCCAAAGACATCCACGGTGATACAAATGAGAGAGTTAATTAAGGTTGTGCGAGCAGCTAAAGGCTAACTTTTTGAATTAAGCTTTAAATTAAAATATTTGATTTAAAGCTCCCTGTGCAGTGTTATTGGAGATTACCTGTGACTCTTGTGTCAGTTAGGTCAGTCTCTCCGAAAATATAGCAATTTTCATCATCATCATCATCATCAATATCAGATCGTTTCAGATCACAGTTTCATTAAAAAAATCCCCAATCACTCGAACTTAATCTGTATAGTTTTAGAACTGCATCTGCACGATCAAATTCTTTGCTCAATGTATATTGTCCAGGGTTCTTCCAACAATTCTAAACTTTTTTTTTTTTTTAAACATGCACCCATGTGTCACATTTTTAACGTTATGTTCTAAAGCCACAACAAACTGTGGATGAGTACGGTCTGTTGCGCCTTTGGGGAGAAGCCAAATTCTCATCCTGGATCTGGTCCGGCTTTACTCAGGAGATGGGGCAGTGTAAATGATGTTGCGGTTCATGCTCCTGCGTCGGTGTGCTACGCCTTCGGTATTTATACTTCCCTCACTGAGTATCAGTTGTGTCCAGCCCAGGACAGAAATATGTTATCTTGGAAAGACTGATGAAAGAGTTGAACAAGCCGCTTGAAGTGATCAATTTAAAAATGTAAAAACCGTCGTGTGAAACCGTGATACGTGCGCTCTTTTTTCTGAGACAAGGTTGGCAGGGGCGTTCGTTCAGTCCGCAGGGTTGCTTGTTACTAGCAGACATCAAAAAGATATTTGGTCTGTGCATTAATCAATAAATCAATCAATTTTGATTGTACATTTACAGAACGTTTGTCCCAAGGAGGGAACAAAAACTATACGTCAATATAACGGCGACGCAGTGTTGTAGGTTAACGAGAGTATAGTGCAATTTAACCATGTTTCTATGATTATTTGAAAGTTGCAACGATAAGAAATCAAATACAATTTTTAGAATGATGTAAATATGTGTTGTACAGCCAGTAGCATATCGAAAGAAATTTCTTGAAAATCCGGTTTTTAATTTCCCCTGAAATATCCCCTGAGGTTGCAGCACGTTGCTCCTAGTCATGCCAGCTGAGGTCGCCAACATTGATTGAAATACAAGACTGCAGTGGTAAGGAAAATTAGTTCAACTTTTTAGTTAGAAGAAATTAGGTTGAACTTAAAAAGGTGACCAAGGATGCGTCAGCCAACTTTTCTGTAATACCGATTTTGAAATATTAGCACATATTATGAAATCAGCTATGGTATTTGAATCTAATGGACTCTACGACCTTCACTTGGCAATTGATTAATTTTTCTTTGATGTGAACCACTATTTAGTTAGCAGTAAACCCTGCTCATTGGAGGGGTATCGTCACTCCCACGTGCCCGTCTCCAGAAAACTGCAATGGCGGGGAACAGTGCTAGACATCGAACGAGTTAAAATGGGAAGGAACGGGATTTCTGGAGTGTCATCTTCGCTTGTTCTTCTCCATTAGCCTCACCCCCGCCCGCCCCCGTCTCTCTCTCTCTCTCTCTCTCTCTCTCTCTCTCGTTCCTGCGGGGAGAGCGAGGAGAGAAAAGGCTGGGACCTTTATCGACAGTCCAGCTGTCAAAGAGGAGTGAACAGAAAGTGAGTTCGGAACGAATCGATACAGCGCAAGTTCATACAGTTTCTTACTATGCAGGTAAACGGTTTATTATTATTATTATTATTATTATTATTATTATTATTATTATTATTATTATTATATTATTATTATTATTTTTTGTTGTTGTTGTTGTAGTAGTAGTAGCAGCAGCAGTAGTCTGTTTACAATTGTACTTAAACGTTGAAGTCGACATAAACGAGAAGCCTTTTTTTAAGCCTGAAGACATAACTTCTTGGTTTAACCGAGTTGCTTCAGACTCTGAATAAGCCTACATAATGACTACAGATGTTGCAAAATGCTGTGTACTTTGAGCGACTTTTATGCAGAGATTTAGGCAATCACGGTATTTGACCCCACTTCTTTTTTATGTAGGGTCAAACACCGTGATTACTACGGTACCCCGCCAAATTGCATGTTTATTGAAAGGGAGGAAGAGGATGTCGTCTGGCACGCGCTTCTGTTTCTTGTAGTGTAACTGTGCCCAGTGACTTAACGCGCATCCATAAAACCAGCTGCACTTCACCTCGGCTCGTGCGCTGTGCGCTGAATTTTAGCGAGGGTAGGCGTGCACACGTGGGCATTTCCTTGTGATGTTGTTTTAAGCACACACCTGCTCAAGTGATATAGCACGTGCTACCTTCAAATGTAGCACATCGTTTGAATAAATCATGTGGGCTATATCCATATCTGCTCTGTTATTTTATTTATAACATTTATTTATTTCAGGGAATCATAGGGTGTATTGTATTTATAAGATTACATTTTTAACGAGAACTTCAATGTGATGTGAGACGCTGTTGTACCATCAGCAAGGCTTTTACCTCACTCGATAAAGGTTATAATGCTGCTTGTTACAGTCATGTGGGTTAGAAAATAATTTCAGTCAAGTCTTCCAAAAGTGGTTTCCTGGGAACCCTGCTGCGTATGTTGTTTTATGGTTCAGCCAATTAGTTATGGTAAACCGAGACGCATCTGCGAGCCTCCGGTATTTTTGTTTGCGGATTCAGGTTACTCAGAATTTAGGTTATTATTTTTACCTGTCACTCAATTAATCAATCAATTCAATAGTGTGTTTGTGCAATGAGACCCCTTTTGTCTCACATAGCTCACTTAGCAGCTGGTTAGATTCAGGAAATATCTATTTCAGTAGGAACAAATCCAGCATACAAGTGGGCTCCCAGTACTGAGCCTGAAAAGCCCTTGTACACTTGAGCTCTGCACTGGTTTGAAATGTCACAGGACACAGGGAATAGGCTTCTAGGGGATCTAACTGGTTGCCACCGAGGTGGGGAAACAGCAGTTCTTCGGTCTGACTTTTAAGGCAGACTGTGGGCTTATATAACGCTAGACAGCCTCAGGTGAGCAAGCTTGTGTGTGTGAGTCTGCTGCTGTCCAAGGTCCTGGAAAAGGAGCGTGGCTGAATTGTGCGAGGCTAGAATATTTTCACCTTACACACACGCGCGCGCACGCACACACTCACACGCACACACACACACACACACACACACACTCGCACACACGTACACACGCGCGCGCGCACGCACACACACACGCACACACACTGCTCACCCCTTTAAGTGATTAACATAAATTCATATGGGTTCACATTCAATATGAAAGCGTGTAACACTTTCACAGTACTCTTACAAGAAGAATGTAGAGGGCTTACTGTACAAAGGGGATAGACTCCTGCAGGAAAGCAGTGTACACATGTCAAAAGGCTTCCTAAACTATTTCCATATTCATTAGGCTTTAAGGAGTTATCAGATCTGTTTGCTATTTAGTCACAAAAGTGCTACCACTATATAATCTGGCTGCATAATCTTTATTGCCTCAGGGATGTTTGCAATGGGTTTTAATTTCCTTACAATTGCAAACAGAGGTCTAAGCAAACCATCTGGTTGGTTAAATTACTTTTTGATGGAGTATGTGGTGTGTTTGTTTTATCAGCGTATTAGGACATGTTTTAGTATAAAGGTTTAGTCTTCCAAACATCCTTTAAATATACAAGCTTACAATATAACAATATACATGATATAAAACATGTAAAATTTACGATAAGAAATTAAAAGAAAATTGCAGCATATATAGCACACGATGGATCTATAAACATAAAATGTATAAAAACAGTTTAGAAATGTAGAAACATGGCTCATCATTTGGTGGCAACTGTAAATGTTTTTTCCATTCATTGTTGGCTGCTGTTTGTAGTTGGCCTGCTTGTCAGTTGAGATAAAAAAAAGTCCAAGCCCATTGTATAAAATAACAAGCTATGGGAAGTCACAGCGATTTGATCTCATGCAAGGATTCATTTTTAAAAAGTGCTCAAGGGCAGCTCTGTGAAAATAAAGGATCAGTGGATCCCTTTAACGGTTATTAGGTATCACGTGCATCTAATTGGCTGTTCAGATTAATTTAAAATTTTATGGGGGGAAAAAAAGGTAAAGTAGTATTTGCAACGGTTCCCCAGGCAAAGGGGTTTAATTGGATTTGCTGTACCAGGGACGGCTGCACCGCCGATGCAAAGTTAATGAAGTGCTTGAAACATCCAGCCAAACACATCGTTTTATTATGTCACCGAACGGCGGGAGGTGGTCTTTAATGCCGTGCATTATTAATTAAGTGGTATTTCGGTTTATAGGGTCCTTTTTATAGTTTCTAATATACAAAAGTGCTGCAATGGTCAAAAGTGCTAGCAGTGCTGCTTGGCGCTGTAGCAGCGAAATGGTAAGGCTTCCCAGCGGAGCCCCAATGTGCTAGCGATTGGTTCAGCGTTATTTAGCTGAACCAATCAAAAGACTTGCTGTCTATGACAGAACGCCGTGGCTTGAATGCAGTCGTTTGTCATTAACCTTGACTCACTCAGGTTGCGTAGCTGTGCTTGTGTGGAAAAATAATAAACACTTTCAATGAAGAAGATGAATCTCGGGCCAACACCCATTTGGTCACTGGTAGCACAGTCTTGCTCACTTTCCATGGCCACTGTCAGGGTGGGACAATCGGGTATGTTATCCCAGGACTTGGAGGAGAGGAGGGGGGAGGGAACAGGGTGGGGGGGGGGGGGGGGGCAATGGATTCTGTGAACTTGTGGTAAATATTATTGGCCCAGGAATGGTATAAAAATATAATTTTGTGCCGGACCCCAGCCCTGTCTCATACACAAAGGTTTATGAACCCTCAGTCTGTTCTCAATAGGCCTAGTTTTTGAATACGCTCTACAGAAGCAGATGGAATTATTTTTTCTGCAGCACCTAAAAACATTACTTCAGTAGCATGTATCACATTGAACTTAGCAATGAATCTTGTAGCCCTTTTTTGATGGAATTAGTTAATTTTATTAATAGTTTCCCGTCAGTATGGTGCAGACGCAAGACAATATGTTTATTGCCACGTTATCTCTTTCCATGACACTGTATTTTGATTGTGGTATTTATGCTAGTGTGCAATCTCACCTTATTGTTTGTGCTATATTTGTAGCATTTATGGATACAGGGGTCTATTAAATAAATCAAACTCTGCTATGCATATGACCTAATATATTACAGTAAACGCTTTGCTTCATCGACCTTTACTGCATGTGATAGCTTTGTCCAGGCCGTCTGCTTCAGATGGATAAGCAAAGGCACTGTAGAAATGCCTCCAGAAAGTGAACATGCTTCTTGCTTCAGTATTCGTCCCCTAGAAGGGACAGACAGATGTAGGCATTTCTCAGATGCTCTCACCCAGAATGGCTTAGTTAGACAGCTTGCACATTCTTTTACTTTGCAATTCAGGTTAAAGGGATAGTTCACATTTACTTGTTGTACGTTGTACACTTTGTTGTACGTCGCTCTGGATAAGAGCATCTGCCAAATGCCTGTAATGTAATGTACTCACCGCAAATTACGTGATAAATTAGGGGAGACAAGATGACAAACTGTACGACTGCTCACAATTTTCCACTTGGGGGATCGTCCCACATTACATTTTGACATTTAACGGACTTTAACATGTTACATTTATACACGAAAGCCATTAATACAGCTGGATATTTTACTGAAGCAAATCGGGTTAAGTACTTTGCTCAAGACTACAATGCCAGTGCCCCAGCTGGTAATCAAATGGAGTTGGAGTTGCAAGCACATTTCCCTTGCCTTTATGTTGTTGCTGCTGTTTTTTTTTCCTCAAAGCCAGATTCAGCCAAGTTACGTACATAACACTCCATCTGCAAAGATGCATTGTGCTAAAAATAGAATGGAAATGTTTCTGCACTGTACCCACCGTAGCAGAGAGGAAGAAGGACCAGAGGGGGTCAAGAGATATGCGCTCTGCAGATCTCCTAGGAAACAGGTGATGAATGAATCGTGCGAGTCTCGCAGCTCTCGCTGGTCTTCATTATTGGGCAAAAAGTGGCCGAGTTATTCTCGGAAAGTAAACAAAGTAACCTGATTGATATTGATGTCTTTCCAGTTCCCTCGGCCTGCTCCCTTGCTCCCCCTTCTGGAGAGCTGCAGCAGTGCTGTGACTGTAGGTTCTGGTGGGGCAGGGACTGCCCATTACTGTGAGAGAAGGAAGCTTCATATGCCCTGGTAGTGGTGGGAAATACTTTGTGAGTAGGTCACAACCTCACAGAAATGATTCAGGAGACATTGTTGAAAAATTAATAAATGATTTATGCAAATCAGTGATCCATTGACAGCCTGTGATGGGTCCACCCATTCTGGGGCTCAGGAAGTACACTCTTATATCATACACAGTGATATTGTTCTCCCATCTTAATACACACAGAAACACACGCACACACTTGGAACTGCAACCCACCCACACACACACACACGCAGAATGTGGCACCTGCCAAGATTGGCCAATTCAATCCTGCAGTTCTCTTCGTAAAACGAGCAGACACGGAGAGACCAGAGGGTGCGTTCCTGATAGGTCAGCCCAGACTCACGCCTGCGGAAATGAGCCCTCTGACTGACGGACGTCTCCCTGCCTGCCCTCGCAGGCGCGGCTCTGAGTCGCTGGCTGGCGGTAACCGGGGGCGATGATGTGATACTGAGAGTCATGCGCTGTCACACGCACGGCTAACCCGGGGGGGCAGAGGGCCGGTCGTAAATATCTGACAGCTGAGGGGATAAAGGGGTCAGACGACAGGAAGGGGTCAGGTGGCAGGAAGCTGGAAATGTTTTGTTTGGTAATGAAGGGTAGGTGAGAGTTGCATTTTGGGATAGCAAAATCAAAATTTCAATCGAGCAGAATTCTGTCACAGAATTCTGTGAATTTCCATCTCAACTTTTCCTCGTTCACCAACATATAATTTTGGGAGGTGTTTGGGATGCCTGTTTTCACTTTTTTTACCTATTCTTTTTCTCTTACTCTGTTCTCTCCTGTCTTTTTACTGAATGCCTTCCCGTTCTTGCATTTTGTGCCTTTCTTTCTGAGAGAAAGATAGTGTGTTACTGTTGGTCCTAGGATTTCCAAGTTTCGGATATTAGCCGGGACGTCCTGTATTTCACCCAAAAATATTTTGTCCTGTACGGGACGCCCTTCATCTCGCCCTTTTCCTGAAATCCTGCATATTTTGGCAACCATCACGAGTTACTGTTACAAACACTGGGAAACAAAGCACCTGCTTCTTCGGTTAAAAAGCAAGCCGCTACATCGCACTCTTGTGAACAACCAACCAAACTTTGGTTTCTCTATGGTTACCGTGCACCAAAAATGTAGTTCATTTGATAAATGACACCCTGTTACCTTGTATGTTTGCTCTATTTGTGTGTGAGGTTTGCTTGAATATGTGCAGTGCGCTAGTTCATATGGTATGTGTGCATGGGTGCGTGCGTGTGTGTGTGTGTGTGCGTAACTGTGTGTGTTTCTACTTCACTGGCTCCCCATAAATAATTCAGCATGGCCACAGTCCTAATTCAGTCACCTTCAGGATGCAGCATCTTGGTGAGAGAGAGTAAGACAGGAGTGACTAAAGAAAGACAGGAAAACAGAGCCCAGTCCATCACAGCTTTTATTTAAACACCACCTTACACACACGTGCTACAGTAATTAACATACAGCAGCCACACGACGAGAGTCTTATGTAGTATTCTCCACTCCCACTGTTTGTAGCCTTACGAGTGGTTTGTACTTGTGTGTGTGTGTGTGTGTGTGTGTGTGTGTGTGTGTGTACGTCTATCCGAATCTACACATCTTGAAAGCGTGGGCTTAAGTAGTCACGCGTGGTTATTGTTATATAATAACCCCCCCCCACCCCCCCCCTCTCTCTGGTCCTCTGTTTTGCTGTAGCATGTTCAAAAATAGCTATGCAAATCTCGGCCGTGTAAAACGGTTCTCCTCATTATTTCTTCATCTCTATTCTACCCCTTGACTTCTATCCCCTTCTGATGATTCCTCTCTCCTTATGGGTAGGGGATGGGATGTTCCTCAGGGCGTAGGGATGATTTCCCTCCCACCCCCCAAGCTCCCATCCCCCAATGTCCTCACTCTCCCTCCGAGTATTCCACATGGCAGATAAACAAAGACTCTTTTGTCGTGTGTGCCTTTGTAGCGGGGAGAGACTTAATTAGTACCCTTTCTCAGACAGTTGTGTGATGTTTGTTTGGGGATATACAGTATGTAGATTATAGCCCTCAGAATGAAAGGCTCTGCACTTTTTTTTTTTTTGCTCGTCAACACCGGTGCCCTGAAACCACGCGGCCTTCGTGACTTGGAGCAGACCTGTGAAGCAGCAGCTCAGGTTTTGGTTTCTAGTGAGTGGCCATCCCAGACCACCCCCCCCCCCCCCCCCCCCCCGGTTCTGCTCCTATAGGAGTGTGGCACTGCCAGCGAAAGTGAGCATTTCTTCCTTCGTGCCTGGGCTGCGATGCTGACTGCTCAGCGGTAGTGCGCTGGCTCTGCGTGGCTGTTCTTCGACAGTCAGCGTGGACCCGGTTACTCAGTGTTGTGCTGCACCGCGCATAGCCAAGTTTAGCCGCTGTAATGCGTTAGGATGGGGAATGATGTCACTGGTCTATAGGAAGTTTTCCCGTTTATCAGAGCGCATCCTCTAATGGACATGAAACCATGATAAAGTCTCAAACCGATAAGGTCAGTTGCAGCGTGCTTAGCTGGAGGTAACATCACAGGTTTAAACCCCGTGATCACAGAACTGCACCACGCCTGGAACACCTACCCGAATCCGGGTAATGAGGATAAGTGGTTCCAGTTGTTATGCAGCTCTGTGGTTTTAGAGGTTAAACCTGTGGCCTCCAGATAAGCTCACTGCAGCTGACACATCATCTTTCCAAGGAGCATGTATTGGCACTTTAGGGCTGAGACTTCAGAATGGAGAATTAGATGCTGATGTAATTGTTTCCTTATCTCTGATTGTTGGCAGAATGTGAGTGTTTGTGTGTGTGTGTGTGTGTGTGAAAGAGAGAGATAGAGTGTGTGTGTCGCTGTGTGTGTGAATGTGTGTGAATGTGTGCGTATGTGTTTGTTTTTCCTACATGTATGTTTGTGTGTGTGTGTGTGTGTGTAAATGTGTGTGTGTTTATGTGTGTATGTGTTTGTTCTTGTCTACATGTAAGTTTGTGCGTATGTGCGTACGTGTATGTTTGTTCTTGTCTATGTCTATGTTTGCGTGTACGTGCGTACATGTGTGTTTATGTGTGTATGTGTTTGTTCTTGTCTACGTGTATGTTTGCGCATATGTGCGTACATGTGTGTTTTTGAATGGTTCCTTGCCCGCCTCACTTTGTTGCTCTGCAGCCACTGTCCCTCCCTGATGTTTTATTGATGCTCTTTTTAAGGAGTCTGAATTATTGAGAGCGTTTCTAAGCGGACTGCATGCACTGTTTCTACTTTCACTCAAACAGGGGACGGGAAAAAGCCGGGGACTCCCCAGATATTTTACCCCATTTTTTCAGCCGTGTGCAGCCTACCCCCAACAAATGCACTCACACGCAACCCACCCCCGGCGCCCACGCACACACACACACACACACACACACTGCCTCACCCCCAACACACACCAAGTACCCTAGATACACACAGACACAACCAAACACAAACACACCAAGCATCCTACATACACACAGCCCCCTACATACATATGCACTAAAACACGAATGTGCACCCCACATCACACACATCCAACCCCCAATACCAGCTGTGCACAACTCCGGTCCTGGAGGGCTGATCTGCATTCTGGTTTTTGTTCCAGCCAATTACCTTAGTTTTAATTTTCTGACAACTCTAGAAACTACGCTGGTTCACTCCCATGCTTGAGCATGGTAAAATCTTTAGGATACACAGGCAAACTGCAGCTGTAGCTGGTGCTCATGCAAATGTCAGATTAAGACATTATTGAGCTAATTAAATAATTAAGAGCAGAAGTTGGCACAAAATCCTGAAACGGATTGGCCCTTATTGTGCACCTGTCCTACAAACTCGCTCAGACGCACAAACCCTGTTGCATGTTTGCTCTTTAAGGTTACTGAAGTCACCACAGCTCAACCCTGCTCCTGAAGATCTACTATCATATAGGTTTTCACTCCACCTCTAACCAAGCACACCTCATTCAGCAGCTAGAGATCTCATTGAGCTGCTAATTAGTAGAATCAGGTGTGCCAAATTAGGGTCGAAATGAAAACCTACAGAACGATGGCTTTCCAGGAACAGGGCTGGGCAGCCCTGCCCTAGTTTTAGCTTTTTTAAATGAGAGTGAACAGTGTTCCCTGAAGCAGGCAGCGTGAGAGCTAGGATCTCCCATGCCTGTGCTCCATAGAGCTGCAGTGTCTGCGGATTTCATTTCAGTCAGCAGCTATTTAAGGTGTGTGGACTCCTTAGCCAGTCAGTGATTTACTCATGAATGACTCATTTAAGTGATGAAGCACACAAACGTCTATCAGAAGCTGCAGCTCCTGACATCCCAGAGCTCAAGTATCTGTGTGAGTAACAGTCTGTGTGTATGTTGTGTGTGCGAGTTGTGTTGTGCAGTAGCATGTGTGTATTTGAGGGTATTCTCCTGCTGTGTGGGAACTTGAAGTTGTTCCAATGACCTTCGATATGCACTTATTTAATGTCGCTTTGGATAAAGGCGTTTGCCAAAAAAACGTAATGCAATGTGATGTGATGTAGAGATGTGGCCAGCCAGGCTGGGTTGGTAGGAATAACACCCTGTGGATAAACCCAGACTCTGACCTCAGTGAAGTCACACAGTGTGGAAACAGTGGCTGTGTATGAGAAACAGTGGGCCTGCCCAATATATCCACCTCCTGCAGGCTGGGATTTTATGAGCACGTCCAGTCCAGCGGAGGTCTGCTGTCAAGATATTACCACAGAGGGGGGCGATACTGACAAGCCTCTCCCCTAAAATTACCCCCATTCATCCATCTACCTGCACCTCACACTCTTCCATCTCTGTGTGTCAACAGTAGTTATGAATGAGAATGCGTAGTTACAGGTATGAATCATAAGGAAGGCTGCTGATGATTCACTTCTCTCTCTATGCTGTACTAACCCCTTTTCTCTCTACACTGTACTAACCCCTTCTCTCTCTATACTGTACTAACCCCTTTTCTCTCTACACTGTACTAACCCCTTTTCTCTCTACACTGTACTAAGTCCTTCTCTCTCTACACTGTACTAACCCCTTCTCTCTCTATACTGTACTAACCCCTTTTCTCTCTACACTGTACTAACCCCTTCTCTCTCTATACTGTACTAACCCCTTTTCTCTCTACACTGTACTAACCCCTTTTCTCTCTACACTGTACTAAGTCCTTATCTCTCTACACTGTACTAACCCCTTCTCTCTCTATACTGTACTAACCCCTTTTCTCTCTACACTGTACTAACCCCTTTTCTCTCTACACTGTACTAACCCCTTATCTATCTACACTGTACTAACACCTTTTCTCTCTATACTGTACTAAGTCCTTCTCTCTCTACACTGTACTAACCCCTTTACTCTCTACACTGTACTAACACCTTTACTCTCTACACTGTACTAACCCCTTTTCTCTCTACACTGTACTAAGTCCTTCTCTCTCTACACTGTACTAACCCCTTTTCTCTCTATACTGTACTAAGTCCTTCTCTCTCTATACTGTACTAACCCATTTTTGCTCTACACTGTACTAGACTCCTTTTCTCTCTGTACTGTACTAATGCCTCTGTGCTGTACTAATGCCCATCTCTCTCTGTATTTCATACCCCCTGCCTCTGTGCTGTACTAATGCCTATCTCTCCCTGTACCATACTGACCCCTCCCTCTGTACTGTACCAACCCCCTCTCTGTGCTTTTGTAACCCCTCTCTCTGCCCTGCAGGCTGATGGGAAGGCGGTGGACGGCAGCTTGCTGGGCGATGCAAACGGGGTGGAGCCAAGCCCCGGGGGGCAGAAAGAGGGCGGGGCTAAGTGGCAGAAGCCGCGCCTCACCCGCAAGGCCCTGATGAAGTGCTGTCTGGTGAAGTGGATCATTGCCAGTACAGCCCCACAGGGGCCAGGTAGGGGGCGAACTTGAGCACTCAAATAAACAAACCAACCAACCAAAACAAATGAAGAAACACACTTCTCCTTTCTCTGAACACCAAAGGCAGTGTGGTGGAACCAGTGCCGGGCTAGGAATATGGTTTGTATCTCCCCGTACTGTGTGTTTCAATTCATGGTTTTTTTTTTTTTTTTTTTTTTTTTTGCAAAAGTTGTGTCTGGGTTGCAAAGCCACATCTGTACTCCACAGCATCACAGAAAACGTCCAGAATGAAATAAACTCAGAGCACAGTTTACTTTCATAGATCCCCCGTGGATCCAGTGAAAACTCTATTGTGTCAGAGCTGTAGGGTTCACCATTGCATGCTGGTTCAGGATTCTGCAAACTAGCAGCCGTAGGGTTAGGCAGAGGAAGCTGTGCTTTCAGACTGCCTCACCCCAGCATGTAGGCGAAGCAGACGGCGATGTGACGAGAGAGCCCTCAGCCCAAATGTTTGAATTATTGACATCTCCCCTCTCCCGCGCGTGAGCTCTGAATAGAGATGCTGCAGCTTCTTCCCAACCCCCCAACCCCGTCTCCTCCGCTGTCTCCCCCCCCCCCCCCCCCCCCCCCAGCGGAGGCTTTGTTCAGCCGATGGGCCACCTCACACCCCTCAGGCTGACCTTTATTTAGCTTTGTGACCGTCTCAGGGGGGGCTTTTCCTGCTCCAAGTCTGGCTCCACGGGGGCTCGCCGCACTGGCCGTAGCTGAAGCCAGGGGGCAGCAGAGAGCACGTCTGTCATTCACGGTTATCCTCAGAAACATTTCCCATCGATTCACATGATCACAAACATAAGGGCTGTTTTTATTGAGGGTTATATCTTAGCTGCAATTGTTTACTTTTTTATCTTTTATTCATTGTATATAGCACTTATAGTTTGCTTGCATGATGTATCTGTAATTAATGTCCTAAAAAACCAATTGAAGTTTAATTTATGACAAGTCTGTTGTGTCATTGTAAAAATGACTGCCTGTGAATTGCACTGATAGTTTTGCAGTTTTACTCTCTAGATCTAGCGTGGTTTTGGATCCATTTCCAATGAGTTTTCTTTTAGAGGAAAGGATTCACAATAGCCGATAGGCACTTCTTAAAAAGGGTAACACTGAAAAACAGCCAGAGACAGTTGCAGGACAAGTTATACAAGTTAACAGGGTTCGGCTGGGTGCTCAGTGGACGCTCTGTGTCTCTCAGACCTGCCACAGGGGCTGTGTGTGTGTTGTGCAGTGTGTGCAGTCAGGGATTGTGTTGAGTTGGGTTAAACATTTTCACCCATCGGGCTGGTCTGTGGGAGCGTAAACACCCCTTGTCAGATCAGAAAATAAGGAAATGATAAGATGAGACATGCTGTTGTTGTACCCGAGGGGAATTTCTTCTATGGGGCAAGACATCGGAATAAAGACAAGGGCAAAATAGCCAGGTCATAATTGCAGTATATTTTATTGTGTGTGTGTGTGTGTGTGTGTGTGCGTGTGACTGTATAGCATTCTGTATATTAAGTTAGCATCATGGAGTTATTCTTCCAGTTTCGGTGCTCCGCAATCTTGTCTTTCCGGGAACTGGCCGATTCTTCAGTGGCGCTGGGAATATCTGATTTCGGAAGCGGAAAACCGGGACGTGTTTAAAAAATGCATTAGGGCTGCGGCAGGAGTAAATAGAGTAAGAGAGGAGACAGCAGAGGTTTTACAGTAGAATACACACACACACACACACACGCACACACATACACAGACACACACGCGCACACACACACACACACACACACACACACACACACACACACACACATAAAAATGAACGCAGGTCTCAGTCAGCTGTCACTACAAAGCTCTTTGCAGCTGTCTGTTTCCCATGTATACTCGCTGTACTTCGACAGCTTTATCCATTCTTCCCTTCAGCTGTTATCTTTTTCTATGTTAAATCGTGGGATCATTGTCTCCAGGACTAGTCCTTAACTGGATAGAAGTCTTTTTACTATTGTAATTAAAATACGATGGTGCTGAGCAGCATATGGTACAGTACTGAGAATTTTGCTGACTCTGAGCAACGGATGATCCACTGCGATGGTGGTTTCCTTGTCTAGTGCCCTTGAGCAGAGAACACTTTGCATTTTTTATGACTGAGTGGATGAGTGAACATTGTACTCGAGAGTTTCAGAATCTCCAGCAAGTCTGGCGGTGTGTTCTCAGGGGGCTCCTGCCATTGGCTGATGTGTCAGTAGCTAGAATATGAGAATGGCGCTGCCTATCTCTGGCGCGCGTTGGCTACTAATAGGAGTTGGTTGGTGCCCTCTAGTGCTTTTTACTGGACATTACACCATTTTATTTTAAAGGTCCAGGAAACTGCAAATCTGTGAATTCTTTGCTGACATGTTGTTTTAATACTTTTTTGCATTTGATTTAAGGCCTAGCAGCACTCACTATTGTGTCTTTATAGCTGTTAATTTCTGGAACACATATTCCTGCATCCACAGAAATTTTTGGCGAGAGTCATTCTTTGTTCTTTTTTGGGCCCTCCTGTTAGTTATGTTACTTGCTATTTGCGGGTTCAGGCCTGGTGTTTGCACTGTTTGCTCAGTTTCTTGCCTTGCTGCTCTGTAAAGTGTCTGTGACAGTTCTCCGTAAAAAGCACTATACACATATAATTGATTTGAATTGTTGTAGCTGAAAGGCAATAAAATAAGTTCAGAGTGTAGAGTGAAATCAGCACCACATATTTTGCCACGATGGCCAATATTTAACAACTAAAATTCCTCCCTCAAGCTTAGTTTGTGTCCCTGCCATGGTTGTCTCCCTATCATAAAGTCTTTTTGTGTGTTTGTGTGTCCATTCATGTTGTTGTTTAGGTCACTATTAACTGTGTCTGTCTGTCTGTCTGTCTGTTTCTCTGGCTGTCTGTCCATCGGTCATGGTTCCTCTGTCTGGGCACCACCAGCTTTACATGTATATCTCTCACCATGTCTTTGTTTGTTGCAGACAGGTGTGCTTGTTTGTTGTTTGTTTTTGGACATTTATTTATCCACCTCTATTATCCCCTGGGCTGGCAGTAGAGTATAGATTGGAGTGTCTGCTGTATGTATGGATGTATGTGTGTATGTGTATATGTATGACTTTTTCAATATAAAATATTATATCAGATATAAAATATTATATCATATTATATTATATCATAATTTTCATGATACCTAACAGTATTGCTAATGTTTGTAATATTTGGCTATTTGTACCTTATGGTAATATTGCTTTGATTTTGCCCTACAGTAGCTTTGCCTTGGTTTATTGTAGAAATACTGATTTGAACCATGGCATTTGACCTGCTTCATGGAACCAGAGAGGAAGAGGAATCAAATGGAGAGAAAAGTGTGAAAAAATGGAGGTTAAGGAACTGGAGAAAAGAGTCGGAAAGGGTGAGGTAGAGATGGATAGAGTTGAAGAGGGCAAAAAACAGACTGGAGGGCCAGAGACCATCAGGAACAGAAATGGGGGGGGGGGTGTGCCAATGAAGAGCTAGTGGGGGGGGGGGGGGGTGCAGCAGGTGAACAGTTGGTGGGGAAAGATAAAAACAGACATGAAGAGGTGGAGAAACAGAGGAGTGTGTGATGTTTTATTAGAAAGGTCACACGTTTGGCCAGTGGCTTTCTCTCTTTCTACATGTCCTCTCTCTCTTTATCTACCTCTCTCCCTCTCTCTCTCTCTCTCTCTCTCTCTCACACACACACACACACACACACATTATTATTGTCTGGCAGGCAGCTGGTCGAGCCATGTGAGGTGTCTCTCCTTATCTGCTTTCACCTGTGAAAAATCCCCACATCATAATACCTTTTCTCAGTGTCAAATTTTGGAGCTGACAGTGGACCTGACAGTTTTTTGTTCCAGCTAAAAAGTACTTTTTCTAATCGTATCGCTGTCTAAAATTTGTGCAGTACTGGCTGTCTGCTATTTTTTTGTTTTAAATAGTAAGCCCTGCTATTATCCCTTGGAATTCTGATGGTTGAAGTTTTACGCTGCAATCTTTGGATTTTAATTGCACTGTGCGTGTTTTGGGATTTTGGACTTGGCTGATTTGGAGTCCTGTGAGTGGTGATGGGGGGCATCATGGCCATGTTGTCGATGGAAATGGGGCGGAGGTTCTCCTGTCAAAGCTTCCTGTCTCACTGCAGACACAACACAGCGCGGTACCATCGCTCAGGTACTGCTTATACGCCTGTCTGTCTGTCTATCTGTCTGTCTGTCTGTCTGCACGGTACCATCGCTCAGGTACTGGTTATCCACCTGTCTGTCTGTCTGTCTGTCTGTCTGCGCAGTACCATCGCTCAGATACTGGTTATCCACCTGTCTGTCTGTCTGTCTGCATGGTACCATTGCTTAGGTATTGGTTATCCATCTGTCTGTCTGTCTGTCTGTCTGTCTATCTGCACGGTACCACTGCTCAGGTACTGATTATCCGTCTGTCTGTCTGTTTGTCTGTTTGTCTGTCTGCACGGTACCACTACTCAGGTACTGATTATCCGTCTGTCTGTCTGTTTGTCTGTTTGTCTGTCTGCACGGTACCACTTCTCAGGTACTGATTATCCGTCTGTCTATCTGTTTGTCTGTCTGCAAGGTACCATCGTTCAGATACTGGTAATCTGTCTGTCTGTTTTGTCTTTCTGCCAGTCACTGACATCACTAAGGTACTCATAATCTTTTTGGATGTAACAGCATTCATTGTCCAAGACAAATTTCTTCTCAGAAAAAATGAAATGTATTTTATTTTACCTTATTTTATCTCATTGTGGGTCTGTCTGGCTGCTGTCTGCGCAGTACCGTTGTTCAAGCTCAAATGTACTGTCCTTACTGCCTAACTCCGCCTGTCTGTCAGTCTGTCATTGACTATCACTAGGCGCTGCCTGTTTCACTGCTGGCACAATGCTGCTAAGCAGCAGTGTCCTCTCCTAGCAACACCACTCTGGTGTCTGTTCCTCTCAGCCTCTCAAATCAGTACAGTCCTGACAGCTGTTGAAACTCAAACACATACTTCGTCTTTTTTTATTTTTGTGTCTTTTAGTTTTGTGACGTTCCGTGTTACATCCATTTTATCGAAGCTTTTATCCAGAGCACCTTGCAAAATAAAGTACATGAGCTCCTTTATAGTGTTTATAAGAGCTGTGCTAACTAGAATAAAGGGTGATTCTTTGTTGTGTTACTCTTAGAGCCGGTAACACAACAAGTGCTGAATAGACTATACCGTTGGGATGAACAAGTGTTCTGAAGAGCACTTTCAACTATCCTGTCAAGGTATCTAGTGTTAAATAAAGCAGTATGGCTGGGGGCTGGCTTCTTAGAGATGGATTAAGCCTAGTCTTAGACTAAAAGAAGCAAATCAATGAAAATCAAATGAAAAGCAAATCTCCTCTGAAAAAAAGTTTTTAGTCTAGTACTAGGCTTAATCTATGTCTGGGAAACCAGCCCTGGGAGTTTTGGTGGTTGAGATTTGTTTGTACTGGGGAGAAAGACGATCTGAGACTCTGCTGTCCTGAAAGGTGTTGGAAGCCAATTCCACCACAGGGGGGCACCAGAATAGATAGGAGAAGGGACAGGGAAGCACAGGCATACTGGGTGAGGGTATAGAAAGCCTCTTACCTCTAACTCAAAAACTGTTCTGGTTTTCCACCACATGAGAGCACTATCGTAATCAAACCAGACAGGTAGTTTATGGTCAGTGCTCTACCTGAGAAGTTTTTTAAAACTTTTAACTGAATATTTTTTACTGTGTTTGCCATATATTACTATTTTTACTATGTTTGCCATATACTACTTTATTGATCCCACATTGGGAAGTTTCTTCTCCAGAGTTGCACTCAAGTTTTAGCCAGGGATAGTTCACTTTCTGTTGTTTTTTGATAATATTTCATTTTTAATGTATGTTTTCTATTGGCCCAGACAGTTGTTGAATGAACAATGAAGGATGTACTTGATACTTAAAGAAGTTTCTGACAGCCAGTCAATTTTACAATGGCTGGCACTGGGGCATTCGAGGGTTTGTGGTCTAAAGCAAGAAAATACGCTTCAGGTAACTGCAAAGTCAAGTCAAGTCAAGTCAACTTGTGCAGTGATTGTGCCTGCCCCTGACTGTGTGTCACGGATACTCTAATCTGGCCCTCGAATCAAAATCCGGTCCTGGTTTTCTATTCTCCGGAGTAATTAACTTGACAATCGGTGCTAATGATTAGCCAGTCCATCTTCACACCTGATTCCCATGTAAAGAAGAAGTGGGAAAACCAGCAGTTCACAGCTGGAGCATGATTTGAGTAACAGGGCTGTACCTGGATGGTGCAATTGGCTGCTTGCCGTGATCTTGAATCGACCATTGTCCACCAGAAGGGGGAGCCAGTGAGCCCTGTGGGATCTCTGCAGAGTGATTGAAAGGCCTGGAGCTCATGAGCCCTAATGCTTCTTTTATTGAGCTTCATTGGAGTTGGATCCTGCCGGAGTTGAAGTTAAATGCTCGGGAACTCCGCAGAGACGCGGCCTTAACTTCAGTGTGTGTACAGCTCAGCATAACAACACTGCCGGCTGTTTATGCTGACCACTAAAATCTGTTGATGCATCAATGTTTTAATGTGGCGCAAGAGGCCCTGTAAGTGTACGCAAGTGTGTTTTACCGAAACAGGAAGTGAGTTCTGCTGGGTCAGCGAGACAGGGTTGCACGAGGCTGGGCAGAACTTTTTGGCTGAGTTACTGAGAGTGAGGGGAAGTGAGAGAGTGAGCGAGGAAATGAATGAGTGAGGCAAGGATGAAGTGAAAGGGCAGGAGACTGCATGAGGAAGGGAATGACTTATTGCATATGCAGGAGAAGGCTAGAGTGTGACAGTGAAGGAGTGTGGTACAAAAACGGACTGTGTGAGTGAATGAGTGAGTGAGTGTAGAACTGAATGAGTGAGTGACGAATTGAGTGAGTGAGTGAGTGACAAATTGAGTGAGTGAGTGAATACACAACTTATTGAGCGAGTGAGTGTGTGAGTGAAGAACTGAGTGAGTGAGTGTTGAAGTGAGTGTGAGTGCAGAGCTCAGGGAGTGAGTGAGTGTGTGAGTGAGTGAGTGAGTGAGTGTGGAACTGGGTGTGAGTGATTGAGCGTAGAGCTGAGTGAGTCAGTGAGTGAGCATTTGAGTCCCAAAAAGTGAGTAAATATTGTGTAGTTACAATAATCCAGGCAGTTATAAACAGTTTAGAGCATCAGTTAGAGCCCTCCTGTTGCTCTCCACTGCTGTGTTCGGGGAAACAAAGGAAGCCTTATCATTCGTAATGTCCGACAGCAGAGATGATTCATGCTCTGGGGTAAAATGTAATGTCAGCACACCTTTTAAACCCTGGTTAGTGTTCTAATGCCCCTCTCAGAGGAGCCAGCGTGCGCCCATAGCCTAAAAGCCTCCCTCCATTTCCTAGGGCTGTCCGTGCACAGGGAACGGTCCGATCTCTGTCCGCAGGTGCAGTTATGCGCAGAGCAGGAACGGCTTTTACTCAGTCTGGTGTGCTAAGTGAAGATGTTCCGTCTTCATAAGTCACGGTAATTGACTCACCTAATGCTGAACTCTGAGCATTTATTATGGCTTTTCTGGCCTCACCTATGTTACACTTAAAACAATTTCCTCTAATCAATTTGTTACTTCGATTTGTTACTGCATTATCAGTCTGCCCCTAGCACCTACTATGGAACTCAACTTTGTTTTGTAAGTTTAAATGGGTACTATTTCTATGCAGGTTATTTATCCAAATGCTACTGTTGGTGGTGACCCTAATAGCTTGGCACCTGCTCTTTGTTTTTAAATCTTTCTGTTCTGTGTGCACTTAAATAAGTCACTCTGGATATGAGCATCTGCTAACTCCTTAAATGCAATGTAATTTACATCGCTGAAATGTCCCGCGATTTACTTTTATGAAGTCAGTTCCATCGATGGCCATTTGTCATTTTGCTTTGGTAATACGCCAAATATTTAGCAGAGGTAACACAATATAAAGGGTGTGACGTGGTTTTATTTGTAGCCGAAGTGAGTCAGTAATCTTGGTGACTTAGATTTCACATTTTACAGTGAGCTATTTAAGCAGCAGTTCATGTTGAGAATGTTTTTGAAGGGCACAACAGTTTGTTCTGCATCCAAACTTCAAACCCTGTTAATGCAAACAAAGCAAGAGGTTTGCTTTGAAAGACTTCTGCACAGGACAAAGAAATGCGGAATAAATAAAAAAACAAAGTCTGGAATGTTCCTGACTGGATGTCTCTTGTGGAAAAAGCTTTGATTCTGGATAAGAGACTTTTGGCTTTTGATGCTACTTCATTGAAACATTAAGTCGTTTAATTCCAACGAAAGATCAAGGCATTGTGCGCGAATTAGAGCACACCCAGTCAAACATTGTCCTCAAAGCTTCATTGTGGCGCTGTTATGCAACAGCCCTGCCCACAGCAGGCTTAGAGGGGGTTGCCTCTGCGCAGAATTTGAGTGTGCCTTCTACAAACTCCTCTGTAGTGTTTCTTATAAAATGGAGCACTGGGAGTGCAGTTTGCATGGCTGAAGTGGGGAGACGGGAAATGCTAGTATCTTAATGGGCAGGCGGTGGACATTGCTGTCGCTGTCTGGTAAAGTGCTCCATTGGCACAGGACCAGCTCCGTCCCTCTCTGGACCAAGCATGAGCGCTGCGTGCTTCCTGTATCGACCACCTCCGACTCTGTCCCTCCCACTACGGCATCTCCCAACCCTTTAACACCGTACATTAGGAAGCACGGAGTCATCGTCAGCTATGAGCTAGCACAGAAACAAACAGGTGCACAAACACACACACACACACACACACACACACAAACAAACACACACACACACATGCATACACACACATATACGACTCCCATGCACACATGCACACTCACACTCATACACATATCACATGCACACAAACACGCATACGCACACACGTATATGTACACGCACACATAACTCACGCGCACCCATGCACACACACACACACACACACACACACACCACATAACACGTGTCATGATCTGCCTACAGTTAACCCCAAGGCCCTTTATATGAAATCTCTTGGGTCTTCCATCTTCTCTCATGTTTTCTCATACCATTTCTGTTCTGACCATACTTTCTTCTCTTTCCCTCCATCCGATTAAATGGAACAGCTCCACCTCCAATCAACCTTCAGGCCCTGCAACCCAGCCAGACCTATCTAATCCGCAACCTAGAGGCAACTGTCTGTCCCTCCTTGTGTGGCCACTTCTCCCAGTCCCGATGCCTGTCTGCACTGGCCGCCCAGTATAAACTTATTGTCATGCATGTAATATGCATGGAAGAAACCTGTGCACATGCATACAGTATGTATAGTATACAATATATATATGGGCTGACCTCACCGTTGATGCCCAGCTTCGTATTCCACCTGCCGGAAACCAGTGTATTAATTTGGGGTGTTTTCACGTGAAGGGGGTTTCGGGTGAATAAAAATTAAATAATCGTATTCCGCTCACCTCTTCCAGATCAGTCTCTTTGCTTGAAGAACAGCAGTAATAGTATGTTCTGCTACTGTAGGCATTGAGGAAGCTTGTGGTACATACGTGTTAAGGTATGGCTGACTCTGCAAGCTTGACGAGAGAGGGGGGGATGGAGTAGGGAGGAATGGAGGAGTGAATGTGGAAGCAGCAGCTGGAATTGTTTCATCATGGGCTGTGTTTGAGTTTTACCCTCTGCCTGGTTGCTCGGACAGAGGGCCATAAAGTAAACATTGATCCGTCGTCAGTTAAAATATTAAAAGAGCTTTTAAGTGAAGGAGACTCCTCCCCCGTTCTGCGCTTCTTTCTCTTTTCTTCCTTGTCTCTCTCTCTCTTACTTTTTTAACCCCTCTCTTCGTACTTTCTCTCAGTCCAGGAGTCACAGACTGCTTATTCTACATAATTTAGGATGGAAATGGAAAATGTTTTAAGTTTTTTTAATGTTTAAAAAACTAAATCAATAAAATAGTAAAAAATAAATTTTACCTCATCCCCAAAAATATTTTAGCTGGTAGGAATTACATAATAGACTATGCTATTTGATTAAATTGTGGCATGGAAAATTGTGGCACAAGTTGCTTCGGCAGGCAGTATCATTGCCTACAAAGGCATTGTATTTAATACTAAATGTAATCGGTGTTGTGTGGATATTTGTATACGCTGTACTCATAATTCAATATCGGTTAATGATTTACTATCTAACATTTATGGGAGGGAGAGAGAGAGGGAGGGGGGAGAGAGAGAGAGAGAGAGAGAAGGGGGGGGGATGAATGAGATGAGAGAAGAGAGAGGGAGGATGTAAGGGAGAAGAACTGAGGGTTGGACTGAAAGAATGAGGAAGTGAGAGAGGGTGGTGTTAGACACAGGTGAGACTGAGAGAAAGGGAGAGAGGTCCCAATTTCTTACAAATAGTACGCAAAGAGAGAAGACTCAGAAACAGAGAGAAGGAGTATAAATCATCATTTGAAGGGGGAGATGCGACTCTTGACCTGTACATTAAGTTGGTACTCTATTAGTGGCGATCCTGCCCCTACTGAAGGATATGTTCTGAGGACAAGTATGCGCAGACAGAAGGTAAATAATGTAAACCTTGTTTTATGGCACAGGAATTTTGGATGGAGTGAATTTGCAAAGTAATTTAAAATTTGATTGAAAAGGAGGTAGGAATACTATCATTTTTTCGAATGGAGTGAGCGATACAAAAACAGAAGGAGGGAGAAAGAGAGATCAAGAAATGCTCAGGAAGCAGAGGACTTGCCACGAAATAAACTTGAATGGAAGATGTAATGTTGCAAAATGGACAAAGTAAAAAAAAAAGAAAGAAAAAGTAACTGTGTGGGAAAAGATGGAGTGTCAAAACTGAAAAAGTGTGTAACTGAAAAATGTTTTACTGTACTGAGAGAAGACAAGGAAAGCTGACTACATTTGCCTTGATGAACAGCCCAAGGATGTAAATTCTACGTTTACAGGGACAGGTTTGATTGAACGTGTATTTCTAAACTTGATTTCCATAGTGAATATTTTACGTGAGTTGGTGTGTGAGTGTTTCGGGTACATTGTTTGCTGCACGGATGACGTACGTTTGTGAGCATAGCAAATACAATGGCTAAGAAGAAACCTTGATATAAATTTGCACATGTAGAGTTATGAATGGACTATTATCTGACTAGACCACTGAACTGGGTTCTGTAGTGTAAATGAGATGTAAGAATGTGATTTTGGAAAGAGGCGCATGTATTCAGTGTCGGGACCTGGTCAATGTGCACAGTTACACCTCTATGTCTCTATACACCTGCCTGCACCTGTGGGGTGGGGTAGAGCAAGGGAGCCTGGCTGCAGGAGGAGAGGACTACAGACTTCAACCTTCAGGGAATTGTGATTCATCCCTTCATAACCCTCTAAATGCTAAGGATCCCTTCATCTCTGGTTTCATATAAGCTGGCAGAAATTCAAATCCGGTGTCCGGAGATCAGCCCACTTTTTGGAGTTTTTGGACACCTCAGAATGGTCTGCGCTGGGTCACAGGTTCTACAGGACACTAGCCCATGCCCATGCTTCATCAAGAATGTTTTTTTTTTTTTTTTTTTTTTTTCTGCAGTTGCCTAACTACTCGGGTCTTGCACCCATAGTTCTCACCAGCTCACTGGACTACCTAATGTGAGCCCCACCTCCCACCACCGCCCACGCACACACACACACACACACACTCCATCCGTTCTTAAGACGTGTCCTCCCCAGCAGCCGGCCATGGGGATTCACGGAATGGAGCTGTTGGCAGTAGGCGTGGTCATCATTCTGTTTATAGCTGTCCTCAAGCAGTTCGGCATCCTGGAGCCCATGTCCATGGACGGTAAGGATTTTTTTTTTTTTTGGGGGGGGGGGGGGGAATTACTGCTACCGAGGTAATGGCCCCTGTCGTTGCCGTGGTAACCGATCAAGGACCACACCTCCACCCTTCCACCCCATAAGCAGCCACTCCGGTCATGTTCAGCAGTAAAGGTGCATGGGGATATGGTTCATTTTGAACGGCAGAGCACAGTACCATCAGTTATACACCGCTGCAAAAATCAGTGGTCAGCCAATCTGGTGTACAGTAGCAGCGAGCTTCCCTAGATCCAAAGAACGGGGATGTGACTGGGAACAATTATCACGTTAGGGATGGCTATGGTGAAAACCTCGCTGCCCGGGTCTTGTGCCTGACACTGTGATGTCACATAATTACTGCAGTAGACAGCACGGACAGAGGTGTATATTATCTATCCTTCAAAATACTGACCTCCAGAAGGTGAATTTTTATTTAGTCGGACTAATACTCCCAAAACACAGCAGTAGCTTTGAATGAATATTTTCCTGGAAAAAGTCTACTTGTAAATGAACATCAAAGCCATTTTAAACAAACTTTTATTTGTTGTTTTTTCTTGTTTTTTTGCTTATTTATTGAATTTGGGGTTGAAGTCACTTCTGTTGTCATCGACCAGTTTGATGGCTTAAAGCTGTTCAACTCATTGGTCAAACTCCTCTTCCAATTACAGCTAAGCCTGTAATAGGTTGGGCTTAGAATGTGTATACATTAAGGTCCAGATGTACATTCATAAAATGTGCAAGCAAATTGCACCGTGACAAGGGTATGTTGGTGCATCCACAGTTTGCATGAAATTAATTTCTTATTTACTAAGGCTAGAGTTAATTACACAATCAGTAAATGGGATTGCCAACTAATTGCATTTTGCATATGAAGCATTGCTTAAAAGGCACCGGTTTAAAAAAACTGAACTCCTGTTTAGTGCATTGAATATGTTCGTATGGATGCGGGGAAATTGATGTATCTTCTGACGCGATGTAGGAGCGTATCTAGCATTACGAACTTTGTATGGGAGGTTCTACACAGTAAAATGTCCAGTGTTAATTTAACTCTATCAGAGTACATATGAGTCTAATAGGGACCATATGTACACTGTAAGAGTTGATTTAACATTGAACATTTTACTTTGTACGTCAGCTTCTATTTTTCATAGAAGAGTAATTATTTCTATGGCTGGGTGTCGCGGATTCCATTATTTTCTTTCTTTTTTTTTCTTTTTTTGGTAATTCCCCATTTTTTGTGCTTTTCATGATTTTTTTGGCAGTTTAGGATGATAAATATAACGAAGCCTGCTGCACTTCCAGCCCTGTGCGCCTGTTTCATACCTAACACGCACGTATCTGGGGCAGAATGCTTCATATTTGCACCTGAAACTAGTCGCAAAAGGCTTAGGACGTCTTGCCCTAAGTCTTATTACACTGTAACTACTGTGTAACTAATGTGTAACTGTTATATGTGTGTGTATTGTTGATAAATAACCGTCGTGAACCGTGAATTTTCAGTTCATGCAAGTGCAAGAGTTGCCGCTCACATCAGCTAATGAAATCGGCTATCCTTCTAAAGTCTGTACGGATAATACTTTAATATTTTAATCATTATGTGCCTAATTGTGTGCATGTGTCTGTCTGTGTGTGTGTGTGTGTGTATGTGTGCACCTGAGTGCGTGTGTGTGTGTGTGTGTGTGTGTGTGTGTGTGCACGTGCGTGTGTGTGTACACACGCCAGAAAGCGCTAGCTGCTGTTCCCACACTAAAGGCACATCGCAACACGGCTCTCCCACCTTCCAGCTGTTCTTCCCGAGCGGCTTCATTGACTTGACTGGAACCCTGCCCTCGCTTCTTTTCTCCTTCTCCTTTTCTCCAAGTCTCATCTCCTTCCTTCCCTCGAGTCCACGGGTCTGAGAGTAGCTCACTCCGTCTGTTTCAGCCCTCCTGTTTGTTTCTCTCCCACTCCACTCCACTTTTTTTTTCTCTCGTCCTTTGGCTGAGGTATTGGGTCGGTAAATCACCTCTTCTAGCATTACCTCTCATTACTTATGCATGCGGTATCGAGCTGGCCTTACAGGGGGCTAAATATGGGCCTCTGCCCTGCTGCAGGGGGCTAGGAAAGGCACTGACCTTGCCTTCAGCTTTCCCTCCCTCTGTTTGCACTCGTTTTTTCATCCCACTCTTTCGCTCACTCTTCTTCTTCGGCCCTCTGTCCTCCTCTCTCATTTTCCTTCCCCGCTCAGTAAAGTAAAATGTCCAGTGTTAAATTAACTCTTACAAAAAGGGGCGACGTAGCTCAGGAGGTAAGAGCGGTTGTTTGGCAGTCGGAGGTTTGCCGGTTTGATCCCCTGCCCTGGGCGTGTCGAAGTGTCCCTGAGCAAGACACCTAACCCCTAATTGCTCCCAACGAGCTGATTGGTACCTTGCATGGCGGCCTTTCACCGTTGGTGTGTGAGTGTGTGTGTGTGTGAATGGGTGAATGAGCGCATCAATTGTAAAGCGCTTTGGATAAAAGCGCTATATAAATGCAGTCCATTTACCAAAAAACATATGGTCCCTGTTGAACTCATTTAAACTCTTCTAGAGTTGAATTAACACTGGACAGTGCAGTCCTCATAGGGTTTCCAAACTCAAAATTGCATACAAATTAATTTATGATAGCTATGCACTGTCACTTGTGTTTCTGTGCCTGAATTATGTAGCTGGTGCGATTTTGGGATGGATCTATCATTTTCGTTTGTGAAGCTACACAGTAAAAAAAAAACGTCAGTGAATTTTAAGGGAAATGTCTCTAAAATGGCAAACGTACAATACTGTAAACAGCTGAAATGTATTACTTATTATAAAACACCATAATGCATTTGATATTTGTTATACAGCATGCTACTGTATGCATAACACATTGTTACCATTATTCATATGGTAAAGTTTTGTAAAATTCATATTTTTTTACAGCGTACTGATGAATTAGTATCGGCATAGGTTAGGAGTCCCTGGGTGACATGACGGAAGTTACACCCAGCTGGGGAATCACACCATTAACTAATGCAACCTCTAAAAAAAAAGTAGCTTTCACTTTCCCTGGTTTTGCACCTTCAGATGGTGACATGTTAGAAAGTGATCTGTCACCATCTGAATGCGCACACACACCCACACACACACATACACACAACACTGATTAAAACAGGCCATTACTCTAGCGGGTAAATGGCAACAAACTCCTTCTCAGGAAATCTCTACCTTCTCTCTGTCTACATCTCTTCCTATTCAGAGGTTTAACCAGAGTCATTTTTCACCCCCTCCATCTTTCTCTCTCATTCTGTCTACCTGACATTTTTTTAAAAATCTCTGTGCATCTCACAGACGGTGAGTTTTTGAACAGTGCAAACCTGACATGTTCTCTGTTTCTCTCACAGTGCTGTACCCTTATCCTTACGCCATTGTGCACTGTCTCGCTGTGACCACGACACTCACAGTGTCTCATTCCCTTTCTCTCTGAATCTGTCCCATCTCTTTATTCTTCTTGTACTCCTTTCCCCTGATTCTCTCGTTCTCCTTCTCCACCTCTCTGCCCTTCAATCTGTCTCTGCCATTCATCCTGTCTTTTTTTTCTCTCACGCTGTACTCACTCTGTCTCACTCCTCCTCCTCCCTCCCTTCTTCCCTTCCTTCCTTCCTTCCTTCCTGTCCCTCACGCAGACAGTAGCGACAGTGACCTGGAGCTCTCCACCGTCAGACACCAGCCCGAGGGCCTGGAGCAGCTACAGGCCCAGACCAAGTTCACCAGGAAGGAGCTGCAGTCTCTCTACAGGGGCTTTAAGAACGTAAGGCTGGGGCTGAATTTACCCGTGGACTGTCCTATGGCATTTACATCTTGACACATAACCTCAAACCCATTTACTACTTACTGTAAGCACTGCATCCTCAGTTCTCCCCCCTGCACTTACTATGGCACTTAAGCATTATGCTGCAGGTATGTGCTGACTAGGACTATCATCCGTGACACTGATGACTTGGCATGTGCTCTCCTTGTTGTTTAAACCTTTATTAACACGCTTCTGTAGGCCATTCGGGATACGCTAAATTCTGGATTCTGCTAAATGGCTAAATGTAAGTGTGAAAACTGGTGCATGCCTGTGTTATCTCTAGCTCATCCTCTCTCTCTCTCTCTCTCTCTCTCTCTCTGACAGGAGTGTCCCAGTGGCCTTGTGGACGAAGAAACCTTCAAGTCCATCTATTCTCAGTTCTTCCCTCAAGGAGGTAGGCGTGACAGCCCTCTCTAATTTTATCCTATTGAAGAAGGCCTCTGGCAGCCGTTCGGCAGAGGTGGCGCTGTTACTGTTGCTATGAGAGATTGAGAGGAGTGGAAGATAGAGGTAGACAGATGAAACAAAAGATTCGCTTGAAGACTTTATTTTGGTAAATTATGGCTGATGAAATGAGCAAGTTTCACATAATGAATGAAAAAAACATTGAACCACTGACAACCAGTACTAGGAGTTAATATAGATATAATGAATGTAGATTTTGATCTCTCTCTCTCACTTCTCTCTCTCTTAACAGATGCCACAACTTATGCACATTTCCTGTTCAATGCATTTGACATGGACAGAAATGGGTCCATTCGATTTGAGGTGAGAAAGTGCATCTTGATATGGTTATATTGCAATTTTTAAAGAGACTTTACTGAGGGGGAAGTGATAGTAGTGGTGGTGGGGCTGGGGTTGCAGTGTGGTGGCTGAGGTTCAATCAATTCAAATCAAAATTGTATAAAAATACACACTAAATAAGGAAGTAACTGAGGGTGATAGTGAGTGACGAGTATTATTTAGTGTTGTTGTAGCTTATTCATTGATTTTTTTTAATTTTCTGCAGGATTTCGTGATCGGACTGTCTGTACTCTTGAGGGGTTCTGTGACAGAGAAGCTCAACTGGGCTTTCAACCTCTATGACATCAACAAGGATGGCTACATAACTAAAGAGGTATCAGGAATTCTCCCATCCTGTAGGGGGTTCCCCGGTGTCCTGGTCAAATCCCAGATCTGGCTTTCGCAAAAACTTGCCACTAAAAATCATCCCCAGATTTAATTGGCTAAATAAATGTCTCTCTCCCTCTCCACCTTCGCTAATGTGTGGTGAGCGTTCTGGCGCAAAATGGCTGCCGTGCATCACCCAGGTGGGTGCTACACATTGGTGGTGGGTGAGGTGAGTTCCCCTTCACTGTAAAGCACTTTGAGCATCTGGAAAAGTGCTATATAAATATAATTAATATTATTATTATTATTATTATTATTATTATTATTATTATTATTAATAGTAATAATAATAATAATAATAATAATAATAATAATAATAATAATAATAATGCAACAATATTACCCTTGACCATTATCACTCCATAATAAAAACTCCTTCAAAATGCAACGGGTTCAATGGTGACTGAAACTATTTGGCAAACCCAATAAAAAAGGATAGGGGTTGTAATGTCTGGAGGTAATGATTAGGCATATCTTCGCATGGGTTAAAATGGCAAGTTTTTGCTCTCGGATGCAAGCAACTCTCTCTCTCTGGGTGTCCTCTTTGCAAATGTGTCTGATTGGCTTACAGGAGATGCTGGCGATCATGAAGTCGATCTACGATATGATGGGCAGGTACACCTGCCCCAGCGTGCGGGAAGATGCCCCCTTCGAGCATGTGGAGAAGTTCTTCCAGGTAGTCCGAAACACCATCGCCCAACACCCTAACTTGTCAAAAAGAACCACCTGCCCGTTTTACACATGATGCATACATAAATTCATGATGGTTTTATATGCATTTTCCTTTAGAATTCCTAAACTAATGCTAACCAGCCTTGTGTGCCCTGACAGAAAATTACATAAGTGCATGCAAACAGCATTAGGCAATGAACAGTGCTGATGATAAGTCAACAGGGGCCCAACTGATTGTAGTGGTCAAAACATAACGTTATATTTCACAAAGACAGAAATGGCACATTGATTGTCATAAGTTGTTGTGAGCCTCAATGAACACCCAAGCCAAAAACTGTGATGCGCTATGAAGCATTATAAACACATTTAGTGGTTTAACTCAGTGGTCAGTGCAGCAGCAGAAGCATGTCACCAAATAGTTTGTAGCGTGCTGCTTTAACTGTGTGTTGAAGCTCATTCACTGCCTCTTTTTTTTTCAGAAAATGGACCGAAACCGAGATGGAGTGGTGACCATCGATGAGTTCATGGAGACCTGTCAGAAGGTAGGGCTACGGTGTGCAACAGACCCACCGAGGGTGGTTCAGTTCTGACCACGCTTAGCGGCCGCCACACACAGCCAATCTTAACACTGGGGAACTCTGCTGCGGAGCTCTAAGTACAGAAGTAAATTAGCAACATACGTACACACCATATTATACAGTAAAAGGCTTATATGAGTTTACATGAGTCCAATAGGGATCCAGTGCTGTATCAGAGTAAAAGTAACAATCTAACTACTGAGAATTTATTTAACGCTGAACATTTTGCTGTAAAGTGAAGTCATTTATCATTTAACTTTAGCTAGGAGATAATATGGTGAGAAGTGGCTGAGGTAGTGGGTCAGGGGGGGTGTCCTTAATTCTCTTTTTAGCTAATGCAACCCCTGGCTAACACGGTCACTAGCTTGCAAGTAACCCACAGGCTCCACGCTATTGATCATTAAATAAAATTAATTTTACGATGGATAGAAAGAAAAATGAATAGCCAAGTTTTCAAGAGGATGGCAGCCCCTCGTTCTCTCCTCAGTTCGAACCCTGCCTGGCACCACTCCACAAGTCTCCTGCATTACAGGCAGTGCCTCAGGAGCACACATGCTAGCACATTCCACAGGCATGCATAAGGCATTGTGCATTCAAACATCACTGTTACACACTAAAGGTACAGTATAATGGAAATGCTTGCTGTTGAGACGTACTCCTTGACTTACTTTTGTCTCTGTTTTTTTTTTTTTGTTGTCTTTTTTCACTTTCAGGATGCGGACATTATGAGCTCCATGCAGCTCTTTGAGAATGTGATCTAGGCCCGCGACAGGAGTTTTCCCAAAATGAACTTTCCTGCTATCCACCGGTGCCACAAATCAATAACCTCGCCAACCAGACAACCAACCCCCTCACCCCCCACCCCCCCCTCCCCAACCGCACTCAGCATGCACCTTTGCCTAGTTATAGAGCCTCATGGGGGCGGCACATAATCAATGAAACACAGCAGACTATTTGTATCTACATTGTGTGTGTTTTAAGGAAGTCCCCTATGAGTGCCAGGAGAGCGAGAAGCACTGGACCAAGATCTCACTCACTTCAAGGAAACTTTTCTCCTGAGAAAACTGAAAAGACTTTTTAGTGGCAGCATTCAGAAAAAAATTTGGAAAATAGTTATGATTACTTTTCCTGTAATATTTGAATATTATGGGGAGAGACAGGGAATGAGAGTGAGAAAAGGAGATGACTGTTTTTGTTGTTTGTTTGTATGTTTGTTTGTTTGTTCGTTTGTTCCCAGACCAAGGGCCACATTCTACACATGGGGCCTGAAATTTACAAAGAGCCTCCCAATTTCCTGACCTTGGAAGTCCAACAGGATGCTCACTCAGACTGGGAAAAATATTTTCAAGGATCAGCACAGTTTGGAGGATTAGAGTGTAGAGAGAGGGAGTTGGTGTGATTCACAGATGGAGAATATTCAGACACTAGAAAACACTAACCAGAATAAGAATGTAATAGAATGGTTCCTGATGGGAAAAAAAAACAGTTTACTTTGGCATGTTTTGTCTTCAAGTTCAGTTCTTTCTTTTGTTTGTACTAAGGAAAGTACACTGTAAACATTGTGTTTCACCTGTTAAAATCTCTTATACCACAAACCAACCCACATTCACACCCACACTACAGCCAGATCTAAAGATCCTAAGATCTGGCTTTGGGGAAAGGGGGGGGGGGGGCGGCTGTGTATGTGGATGGGTCTGAGGTATAAGAACTTTTACGCAAAAGCATTGTTACAATTAACATTACACTGAAAACTATAAACACACATGTGCTGAATTTAAGATGAACTGTGGAATAGGGCCCGTAGAATTTGCCTGTGGCATGTAGAGGCACAGAGAAGACACTTGTTTTTTTTAGTTTGTTTCATGTATCTCAGCTTCTGCAGGAGAGTGGTGTTGAGGGTGGCAGGTTTTACTCATCAAGGCTAATATCCCAAGTGAAACAGAGGATACTGCTTCCTCTCATACTCTGGACAAGCCCCAATAATTCCAGCTGCAGAACTGTTTTTTAGAAACTACAGCCAAAAAAAAAGAACTTAAATTATCCACTGAACTTTCATGTTCATACATTGGTCATTTTTTTTTATATTCACACCCACCTAAAAATAATTGCTTTGGCAATACTGCTACTTCTTACTGACATGCCAATAAAGCACTTTTTGAGTTGGAAAAAGTCTCAAGGTGTGTTGTCATGGTGACCACCATGTGATTGTGCTCTCTGCGAGGCTTGGCCTTTGAGAGTACACATTCCCACAGGGTGTCACACAACCCATTGCGATTCATCCCAAGTGGTAACGCTTGCTTGCCTATTGCAAGTCACGCACTGCCACCTGGAGGGTGACTGTGATATTTCACTCCTGTTTCCCAAAGCCTTCTGCCAATGGAAGACATCCCATAATAACCATATTAGTTTCAAAGATATATATACTATATGGCTAGTTCTAGAGAGAAGCTGTGAAGAAGCTGACATTAGAATTATACTGAACTCCTCTAAAATACATGTCTGTTTCCCATTTTTCCCAATGGGATTATCTACTGTATCTGTTTATCTGTCAATCTGTCTATCTACCTCTATCCCTCTCTTCATATCGCCCTCTAACACTATTTATCTAACTGGTAGTATTCAGGTGCTCATAATCATATTAAACACAGGTGTGCACACACTGCTTAGTTTCCCTCCCATTGTGTAGGTGCACGACCTTGGGCATGTTGTCCTTTATTCAGGCTGAAAGCACGGGGCACTCACATTCCCTGCAGAAGTCAAGAGATCTCTCTCTGCTCGTTCCACCTATTCAGCTCCTCCTCTTTCAGAAGGGGGGGAGGGGGATCAGTGCATATTATTCAGTCATGTCTAGAACAGGGTCAGTGACACCTGGCATTGGTGAAATGTAATATTTGATTTGGATCTCACGACTGTCATGCCTACACGATGGCGATGGGCGCGGGCAAAGAGGGTGATATATCCTTTTATGGATCTTGTGCCAAGTTCTGATCTTAATTATCTGATTACCTCAATCATTTATGTGATCTGACATTTTAGCTGCATTCATTGACAATCTCAATCACATCTGAAGCCTGTTTTTGGGCTGCTTAATGAGCTTCACTATATGAAGCTCATTAACCAGCTAGCCAGGGTAATTTTTTTTGGAAAAAAAAAAAAAATACAAACACACTGGTCCTCCAGAAACAGAACTTCCTACCCCTGCTGTTTGGACTGACCGATATTTTTAAGTGTGGCATAAGTGCAGAGATAGTTTAGGGGCCATGGAAGGGGGGGGGGGGGTTCAGCTTGGATTAGGTCAGATTTTTGGTACTGTACGAGCCCCTGTGTTTCGTCTTATGTATGCACAGTAACACTTGTAATCCCTTCACAAAGGCCACAGGCCCCATGACCTGCTGGCGGTCTGCCTCTGCAGGCCACATCTAGGCTGTCCTCTGGGATTGCTCTCAGTGCAGGACCCAACACACAGAGTGGCCTACTGTACAAGCCGCTGCTCTTCCACACCACTGTCAGTTCCACCACAGTTGGAATGTGTAATCCACACCATTCATAAAAGCATGCGTGGTGCTCAGGCACATTTTTAAAAAAATCACAGTTCTGGTCCACGCTTTGTCCATCGTATGCATCTCCAGATCGAATCCACACGTGAACCGTGACGCAGCATTGGACCGCTGAAAAGAAAGAACAGGTTCCTGGGAACTGAGAGGAAAGACTGGGGCCACTTCTCATGAGAGGTGGGGAGGGCTCTGGGGCGGGTGCACTTGAGCTTGAGTGTCCTCAAACATTCGAGAGACACCCTGAGCCACAGAGCGTGGCCCTTCTGACCCACTTCCCTCCGGTCATCAGTTATCCCGATGCTCAGTGCTGCATTTTGACTGAAGAAAGCCCATTTTTTTGTTCAGAACTTCCTTTGGACCAAGGGACAGTCCTGGGGCCTACAACTTGTCGGTTTGTACTGCAGGGGTAGGCTATTTGGTTTTCAAAACAGGAAATTAAAATTAGGGTTACTCCGAAGTAATACCCACTTTTTCTTGTTGTTGTTGTCAGTCAGTCTTGTAAAAAACATTTATTTCAACCGACAAAATTAGTAGGTTGTTTTCATTTGTAATATACATATTTCTGCATAACGTTAAATCTGCCAGCAATTAGTATTGTAATATGGGGCTAATTTTTATGTTTTTCACGTTTTGCCACCATGCTCAGATAACGGGGAGGAGGAGAATTTTTATCAATAGGCCTTTAGTTTATTTAAATTCCCCATTATTTTCTTTTTCCATTTACACTTTCCTTTTTCATTTTTGTTTTCATTTTGGGCTGAATAATCCTCCTTACCAAAGAGCTCTTGTGTCTTAAAAAGGAATACAAATGTGCGCCAGTCTTTTAAAAATAGTTTTAATATTATTTATTTGGCCACTTGATCACGAAAGTTTTTTTTTGTTTGTTTTGTTTTGTTTTGTTACAGTCGTTGTTCGTTGTCAGGCTTCCAGGCTTGTGCATCACAACTTGACCTTGGATTTTTACGAAATTTAAACTACGTTGATTCGCCATATTCACGTAAAAACTCGTAAATTTTGGACATCCTATTGTCATCAACAGAAATGGTAGATGTGGGGTCAATTTCACAGACGCCTATTAAACCTAGTCCCAGATTAAATTAAATTTAGAATGGATATTCCACATTCCAAAGTCAGTTTAGTCCATAATCTTGATCTGTGTCTGAGAAACAGGCCCTTAAAGTGCTAAAAGTCACCTTGCCTGATATAACGGTGAATGCGTTATACTGTAATTTACGATCTGTAAATTCTGTAACTGTAAATTCCATCCCGATGCTTTGCGCTTTGCTTTCTTGTGTGCCTGTCACCAGCGCATAGCTTTGAACTAGAACTTGGAATTCACATGTGGCCGGAAGTGGACTGCTGTACTAGGCACTTCAAACATGAACTCGGCCAATATAGGTCACTTAAATAACAATGGCACAGTTCTGGAGAAAGAACGCTAGAGGGCCATGTAGTAGTCAATATGTAGCGTAAAACAAGATAATACAACTTATATAATACAAAATCCTTATGTTCTGTGAAGCGAGTACGTAAAACTAACCCGAAGAACGCATGGTAAAACCCAAAAGAAGGGCAGTGATGGATGTTCGTGGTTGGCTGCTGCCCTACTTCGAGAGGCGTGTTCTTGGGGCCGGCCTTTGACGTCATCATCTGTTTAGGTTTGTGAAGTGCCACTGGTGGAGTTTTCCGCCAACCTCTTCTGGTGTCTGTGTGAATGCCATACCTCTAAAACAGCACGCTACAAACACTACCCTGTAACGTAACGGTTCTACTGACGAGGAGGAGACGCGTTCGCGTTCGGGCTGAATCTCCTGAGTGGTGTCCTTTCCGCATTTGTCTGAACGTGACGGTCACCTGCACTTGGATTTACACTAGGATATCTCCATAGTTAGCTAGCTAGTCGGCTTCCTGACTGTACGCAAAGGTAAGTCAACAGCAGCCTGAGTACACACCGAGTTAGCTAGCTACCTAGCTTCCAACCACGAGGGGGTAGCTTGATGGGTAGTTAGCGCTACCTAGCTACGTGAAATGGGAACAAATCTCGCCAGTTCTGACAGGAGATGCAATATTTTTGCTTTGGATCTCGAACGTTAGCTATCTAGATAGTTAACATTACCGTGCTACGCTGTGAGCTTTCGCTATACATTCTGTCTGAAGACTGTGTTCTTGGTTGACAGTCGTGGGTGACGTTAGCTATCCATTCTTTCTCATTCTAATATAGCCTGGTTGTCGTAGTATACGACAACCAAGCTAAATTGCCTCACGATGCTGTCCTACATTGTGAAATTAGATCATCCGTCCAATCAATAAACGTTGGCTAGGCTGAATGTATAGTATGATTGAGCTATATCGTTACATTAGATTGAAACAACCGGCTAGCCAAGTGGTTACTACTGAGTCTACTGCTGTTGTTTCCAGCTAATCAATCAAATCAACTAATTAGCTTTCTAGCTAACCGCCTCACTGATAACTACAAATCGAGAACATGTGCGCCATCCAGTAAAGCTTCATGGCTGGTTAACTTTCCGAGTCATTTACCCATGTGATCTGACTCAAAGGAAATATTTCAGGGAAACCAGTAAATCGTGGATGATGAGTAATGTGTTGTGTGTAACTAGCTAACGGTATTAGCCAGGCGGTGTGGCCAGCGTGCGCGATTACATCTTTGTGTTGTCTGGAGCCTCGCACGCATATGCATAATTTTCATTTTTAGCCAGGCCAACGACAGGATATTAACTACTAGGGATGCCAAACGCAGTGTGAAAGACATTCTCTTGAACCCTTAATTGATATAAATTGATCTGTGCTAGAGCATCCTTTTTGCGATAAGTTATGGTTACTATTGTTACTAATGGTTTAAGGTAGGTTTCGCCAAATACTGGCATAACTACCTACATGAACGCATTAGTTTTGTTTTTGGAGCTGGTTATGTGCAGCATTGCAACGTGGTTGGTGTAAAGTATTTAGTGGTAAGGAAGATTGATTAATGGTTCGCACTAGCTTGATACCGTGTGACAAAAGATTAAGCTACTTGGTCGCACTGTGCTCTCACCATGAGGTAGTCTAATTTTTGAAGTGATCATTCGTAATGTTAAATGTAGAAATATGAACACGTTTACAATTCTTCTGACTCTGAACACTTTTGGTAACATTCTCGTTATTGCTAGCTGGTTAAACGTACATTTGGAGATGGATGTAATGCATCTTGGGAATTGCATGCCACGTCATTGTCATAATAGTAAATGCTTTCTAAAGGGACTATTCAAAAAGTAGAAACTTATAGTTTGTCAGTTACGGGAAGGGAACTGGAAATGCCGTCCCTGACTCGAGGATACGGGTGAAAACAGACACCCTAGAGGACAGAACGAGATTTATTAAAATTCCTTTCTAGTGTAGTGTTTTTGTTATTAAATGCCTTCAAAATGATGTGTCTGCCAGGTAATTCAGCGTATGCGACAATAGAAATGGCACGAGAACATTTAAAGCCGCAACCTCTCGCGGGGCTGGGCAGCGGGAGCGGTGCCAGATTACAAATGACCAAGATTGGGATTTCTGTCCAGAAACTCGGCTCTCTATGCAGGAGCGCTTTGAGTGTTATATTAGCAGTGACCTCTATTAGCGGAGACGGCAGGGGTACCTGTTGCTCGTATGGAGAATCAGATGGAGAAGGAATGAAATAAAAGCAGTTTTGTGTTTGTTCCCTTACATTGATCCGCTCCTCTATCGTCTTCCTTTTTTAAGTTGAGAGGTTTCGCGTTTTCGCATAATATGGAATGTGGTGTGATGCTTTTGTAGCTTTCTCCGTTTGGACGATGGTTCCTCAGATTCAAGCTGGTCGAGTGACTTACGGTCATTAATACAGATTTTGAGAGGTTCCTCTGTAGGACTTGCTCTTGTGGATTCTTTAGACTTGCGTTAGTGGTACTGGTCATTGAATGTGTTGAGGCTGGACTGCCGAACCCACCCTCCTGGAAGATGAACCCTCATCCATGGTTCATTTCAACCTGATTCTACTAATAAGCAGCTCAATGACACTTCTAGCTCCTCAGTGAGGTATGCTTTGTTAGGGTTGGAGTGAAAACCTATAGGATATGTCCAGGAACAGGTTGTCAGCCCTGCTTTAAAGGCCTTGATCATTGAGTTGGCTTCTTTAGACTACATCACCATGGTAATAGTTTCCGTTTTATCGCCTTTAGTTTATTTGTCTATCTCTGTGTTCTTATCTCGTCCTCTTCCTGCCTCATGTATCCTACCATCCTCTCTCGCGGTTTTTGTCTCTCGTGCATGTTGTGTCATCCTCGCAGCTTAAAACGTTTAACGTTGTGGTACTGGTTCAGTACGTGCCGCTGCGGTGAGCGTCACCAGCTGTCTGAGCATCTGAGCTGGTAAAGGAACCCAGTTCCTGGACATCTACCATCCTGTAGGTTTTCATTCCAACCCTAACAAAGCTCACCTCATTCAGCAGCTAGGGATCTTGTTGAGCTGCTAATTAGTGGAGTCAGATGCGCCAAATTAGGGTTGAAATAAAAACCTACAGGGCGGTAGACCTCCAGGAACAGGGTTGGTTCTAAGCCATTGGGAACCCACTTCCTGGAGGACTGTTAGGGTTTCATAATTGTGTGCCAGCTTCTGCTCTTAATTAGTTCATTACGACAGGTGTTTGCGTCAGGAACTCTGAACTGTGGCTCAGGGCTGCCATTTCCATTGTTTCCCTCCACTGTAGACCTGGGACACCGGTTGTGTGGAATCTGGCAAAACGGTGACATTTAATACCTCCTTAAAAAAAAAAGAAAAAAAGAAATCCAGCTGTACTGCTGGCCTCCTAGGGCCACATTTGGCTGTCCAAGACGCAGACTGACTGACTTTTTCTTTTATATCTGCAACCATCTGCACTGTTAGACACGGCTTTCCTGACCTGTCATAATACCATCGTTACCAGTTCACTTCGGTCAGTTGTAACAGCTTAGTACTGTAACGCTAGTCGGCCTTTTTAAAAAGCTGTCTTGGGAGTATAGCCAGAGGAAGGCGGTACAACGGACAGCCCTGGCATTTAAATTCCAGTCAACGTACGAAGACAAAGCGGCGCTGTGGATCTGTGGCTGGTGTCAGACTGCGGTGTGAGTAACGCACTGTAGCTGCATTGTGGGCAGGTGAATGCCCGTCCCTCGTGAGGCCACGACCACGTAATGATGGGTTGGGCCGTGGAGGGACGCCGTGCCCAGCTTGTGGAAGTCCCTTTGTTTTCGGCTGGGGAGATTTCCCCCAGAAGGCATTCCACCGTATAATGAAGGCCACAAACGGCTTAACGAATGAAACAGGGCTTACGTTTAAACTTAGCCTCAGTCTTCTGAGAGGAAGCGGTAGTCTCCGCGCTGTAAAAGATACTCGACATCTTCCCCACATGACCAACCACTGAGTTTGAGTGCTCTGTTCTCCAGTGTGCTGCACTGTTGGTAGTTCTAGGCGAGCGCACGTGCGTCCTCCTCCGCTTCTTTTCCTTTGCACAATCATTGTGCCAGGTACCCAACCTACCAGAGGAGGCGATACCATGCGAGAAGGAGGGGGGCATATCCTGCCAAATGAAACCCTCCTAGTGAATTAGGAGCCGCCCCACAGGGCTGCTCCCCACAGGCATGCAGCTCTCAAAGAGCATTGGATTCCACTGCTTGAAATTAAATTTGGAAAATGTTCAAATTTTCAAGAGTAATACAGATCCCTTACAATTAAAATGCAAACCGTCCCAAATTGAGTTTGATCAACATTCTGTATTCCGAAGTGCTTACCATCTCCACATTAAACTGGTTACTATTGATTTAAAACTGGGATTTTCAATCAAATAAATAAATGTCTTGTTAACCTTTTGCTACATTCTGCTGCAAAGTAATTTGTTCAAAAATAAGGTCACTGAAAGTTCTTACAAAATATTTTTGAATGCCCTTGCAAAATCTTTGAATTTAGCATTCGCGTAGTCCTGTTAAACCAAAACGACCGTCCAACAGTGAATTACTTTATAAAAGTGCTTTGCTTGTCCTGTGATTTTCTTGGGTTATAATACCTTATAGTAATTAAAGTACAGAACTCGGGGGGGCGTGATGTATTGTACAGTATCGTGTTGTGTGTAGTTTGACCAGCTAAGCGCCGCTGCCGTTGTTAGCCTAGTTACAGTGGAAAAGGGCAGGGACAGAAGCCCGCTGCGTTCGTAACATGATTAGTGTTATAACCGGGATGCCAGTGAAGCGCGTGTCGCTGGACCAGCATTGTACCGCGCGGGAAGCCCGTTGGCAACGCCTTCGGTAGCCACGGTTACGAGGCTGCTGCGTACCTTAATCCGACGGCTCCCCGGGAAGTGAAGTAATGGAATAAATATTTTCGTGAATTAGCGGACTGAGAAGAATGTTTTAGCCAACGGTGTTGAAAAGGCGCTACCCCGCCGAGGAGATTTAATGCGTAATCTTCCTGAGTAATGCGCCACACCCCCCAAACCCCTTCCCCCCCGCCCCCCCAATCAGCTCAGGCTATTGAGTGAAAAGTCATGCTATTACAGGAGGAATTAAATGCAAAGGGTACCCTTTCAAACTATGTAGGTCAGCAAAAGAGATCTAAGAGAAATGCACAAATCTACATAGTCTGGAACATATTTATCTTGGGGCTTTCTTTATGGGCTTGTGTAGTGTGGTGCAACGCTGGTCCATACCATTCTAGAAGAGGAACTCAGAACGCATGCAACTTCCTCTGGTTGGAAAGGGTGGAATTGTGAGTGCTGTTTATTGAGTTACTGAGTGCTTTATCTTTTTTTTATTATTGTTATTTTAACATATGAATGTGATGTTTTGTTTTTGAAGGGGGGGGGGGGTAATAGTGTAGGTTTGGATTTCCTGTGAGTGTGATTTCACATTGACTTTTCAAGCTTTGATTGTTATACTCCCACGTCCAAATTTTGAATTTCAGAGGAATAATTGTGTGCATGTGTGTGAATGTGTGCTCTTACATGTATGTGTGCACTTTCATAAGTGTGCATACATTGCCATTTTGTGTCGTTTTGTATGTGCTTGCTTGGATGTGTTTGCAGGCATTTCTGTGTTTTCCGGTTTGTAGCAGGAGCCCCCATGATTATCGCTCTTGATGAGACAGAAATGGCAGGAGCATCTGCCCATTAACCTTCATTAGCTTCAGCGCTGTTGCAAGCTACTGTGCTGACTGCTGTGTGGTGTAGAACTGCACCGAGCCTCGCTGCGCTGGGGAAATGATCTCTAATTTGTCCTCTCCGTCTGTGTAACAGTGTTATTTCTGTCCTCGATGCGGTCCTATTCCATTCTGTAATTGGCTTAATTACCTAGGGTGAAACCACATCTCTGCAGCCACATGAACGGAATTATTCCATCCACCCTCTCGCCGAACCTCTGCAACTCGCATTTAGTTACCGGGGAAACGGTTCGCATAGCTTCGAGCAAGCACGCCCACGCAGATGCACACGTACGCACGAGCTGGAGCTGAGACACAAACAGACCTGGGAATTTCGCTGTCGACAAAACTGGTAAAAAATTCAGTCACAAGTGCAGGTGAACTGCTCCTGCAGGGGGCAGCAGTGAGAACTGATTTTTCAGCCGGCTCATCTCGGTTGGACCCGAGTCAAACACTTCATTTGAAATGTTTTTTTGCCCTTTAATTCTGGTAGCCAATAAGACAGGTTTATATGTATGCAGAAGAAATGTTATTCAGTTTGAACTAGCAGGTGTTTTTATTGTAATATTGCTGAGGAAAGCTGTAGCCTCAGTGATGGAAAATGTTGAGTCAGAGTCCAGGGTTAGAGGACCAGATGGGTCCACTCAACCAGCTGCATCCACAGGGAAATAGTTGATTCAGCATTTTTAATGTTGACTGTGTTATAGTAACATTGCAAGGTTTTTTAAAACATAAAAACAACTCCTCATCTCATCTTTTGTTGCAGTTTTCATCAGACTTAGTCTAGACAAGTAAAATTCCAGGAGATTATTGACAATTAAAAAAATAATAGTAATCACCATTTTATGCTTTGTTCGTTTAACCTTTGATTTTGTTATAATTGGATCCACTGAGCCGGGCATGGAAGTCCTGGCACCAAATTCCTGAAGATTTCTAAGCTGTATTTTACATTCACATCATTTGGCAGACACTTAGACTCTAGAGTGACTTACAGAAGTGCTTTGAACTTCAACAAAACAAGATTGTTAAAAAAAAAAAACTCAGACGACTACTTTTCACAGAATTAGTGCTCATTTTTTTTTGTTTTGTTTTTTAGGGGTGGGTGCAGTCAGAGTAGATTAAGTAAGCATTTGGAAAGCTTTAATTGCATAGAGCACAGGTAAAAGTAAATAAGGTAAGTGTAAGGTAGGTAAGTGTGTAGATGTTGACTGAAGAGTACGTCTGTACAGTCGAAGACTTTTCTCTTTCTCACCCTCTCCTTCCTTCTTTCTCTCGACAATTCTAATTGGTTCTGTCGCACTGACTAGTGTTGGCGGCAGCTTGGAACGAAAGAAGTCTCAGATTTTAACGTGAAAAGGTCTTGAACATCGGACACTTTCCGTAAAGCAGACTCGGAACATGGATGAAAAATTCGCTTTTTTCGTTTTTGTTTTTGCGTCTCTTGCCCTCCCTCAGGCTGCGGTAGCGCACTGTGGGAGCTGCTCGTTCCCTTCTCTCTCCCCCCTGGAGCGGCGCTGGCCTCGCAGACCTCCTGAGGCTCGGCACGGAAGCGGGACCGGTTTGCGATGCTCTGCGCCCCCTGTGTGTTTTTGGGGAACGCTCCGTTCTCCCGCTCCTGTTAACGAGCGACAGGGAGAGCGCGGCGGCCGGTCCCGTCCCTGCTGGCGTGTCCCGGAGTCTCCCTGTACTGGCCGCGCTCGCCGAATCTGTGCTTCCTCCACGTCTTCCGGCGTTTAAAGATTTTCACCGCGGTCGGCTAATCTGGCGTGGCACATTCTCTTGTTTTCGAGCCTGATGGCTTCTTGCCACGTTTCTCTTTCTCTTTGCTTCTGAAAAGGGAATTTGGTTTTGCTGGGCTGTCGAGGTAGTTTTAGAGCAGAGATGTCCGTAACGTTCCCAAGGCCTTGCTGGCAGGTTTAATCCCAGCACCCGGAAGGGTGTGCGTCTATTCACACGAACCGGAATGTTCCAGATATGCCTTTGTGGTGAATTCCGAAAACAAAGGTAAATGCTTTGAAAAAGGGGAACAAAGAAACCTCAGAATTCTGAGCAAGTTTGCATCATGGCTTGTGGTAAATTGTTCTCTGTGTTGGAAAGCGGGACGGAAGTCCAGATGTGACGTGATGTCACGTCCTGTCTCGGAGCACCCTGATAAGAGTTTTGAGACATCACGCACACACGCTTTCCATTCCTCTCTGTGACCCCGGTCCCCCTCTCCTTTTCTCCCACCTCAGCAGCCTTGCTCCCACCCCACCCCCCCCCAGCTGTGAGTGTGGCCTTGCACGTTTGCGCACAGCTGTGCAGTCTCACTCCAGCTGCGCAGTCGGCAGCGCAGTCTCCTGCTGTGGTGTCAGGCTGGAGGTCCGCCCCTCTGTATTTCCCCCGTCCTGTGGGAAACCACCGGAGGGGGGTTTCCTCGTCACCACAGCGGGGGACTCCAGCCGTAAAGGTTGCAGGTTCGAATCCCCAGCCGGCTTGCTGTGCCCACACTGCGACCAGCCTGAGACTGATGGTGTGCCAGTGCAGGTGTTCAGGCCGGTCCCTGATGTTGAGACTGAGCTGAGCACCAGATGTGTAACTTAGCCCTGCCTGGCGAGCGGCACACCGTTGCGAATGATCCACCGGGTGACTTTTGTCCCGTCTTCCCGCAGGTGAACTTTACGACCCGTTCTTTGGTCATGTGACCAGCCGCGAGCGGACGGGTGATTCATTATTGGCCGCATACTGACCAGAGAGAGAGAGAGAGAGAGACAGAGTCCCGGTGGACGAGCGAGCGAGAGAGAGAGAGAGAGAAGAGGGGGAGTGCGAGACTCCACAGAGAGCGGGCGGACGAGCGCAGAGGGGACATGGGCGTGGGGAAGAACACCATGTCCAAATCTCTGGACTCTGCGGGGGACGCGGAGAAATACGAGGAGGACACCAAGACCGGCGAGGACTTTTACCCGATTCCTGTGAGTACTGTGTGTGTGTGTGTGTGTGTGTGTGTGTGTGTGTGTGTGTGTGTGTGTGTGTGTGTGTGTGTGTGTGTGTGTGTGGTGTGTTGTGCGTGCGTGCGTGCGTGCGTGCTGCGTGCGTGCGTGCGTGCGTGCGTGCGTGCGTGCGTGCGTGCGTGCGTGCGTGCGTGCGTGCTGCGTGCGTGTGCGTGCGTGCGTGCGTGCGTGCGTGCGTGCGTGCGTGCGTGCGTGCGTGCGTGCGTGCGTGCGTGTGCGTGCGTGCGTGCGTGCGTGCGTGCGTGCGTGCGTGCGTGCGTGCGTGCGTGCGTGCGTGCGTGCGTGCGTGCGTGCGTGCGTGCGTGCGTGCGTGCGTGCGTGCGTGCGTGCGTGCGTGCGTGCGTGCGTGCGTGCGTGCGTGCGTGCGTGCGTGCTAGTGTGTGTGTTTGTTCGTGTCAGTGGGGCCTGTTATGATCATTGAGTGTGTGTGTCTTTACTCTGTCCTGTACAGTACCGTATTTTCCTCAGTGTGCCTCTTTGTGATTACGGTTTCTCACACCCCCACCCTGGTTTTGTTCCCTTTATCTGAGCACTGCACACACTTTCTTACAGTCTTTAATGGATCGTGCCAAATTCCAGCCCCAGAGTGTTTAATCTCCACACAACCAATGTCTGTATACCTCCATCCTTGTGATACTGCCTGGGAACTAGTCTCACCCCCAAAATGTATATCCTGCCCCAGTGTATTATGGGATTTACATCGCACTCCATATAAACATACAGAAATATACACACGCACACAGTACATAGACCACACACCACATTCAGCCTCACAAATAGCACACAGACCACACACACCCACACACACACACACACACACACACACATACATACCTCCAATGCAGCGCATAGAGGCCCAGGCACCCTATCCTGTGGCTGTAAACAGCCCCCTCACAGGTGTTTGTGGTGAAACAGGCTTGGGCAGGCAGTCACTGAGTAAAGCCGGTGATAATTATACTACTCCTCCTTTTAACAGGAAGCCGGGTGTCTACTTACGCCTTCAGTCACGGCAAGGAGAGGCAGCGATACACCCACCTGCCCCTGCCCTGTCCCACCTCCTCTGGGGGGAGGGGGGGGGATTATACTGGTGCCAGATGCCTCCACCCTTGTCACAAAGCATCTCTTTTAGAATCAGCCACCATACTGTACATATCCAAATGGTAAATGGACTGCATTTATATAGCGCTTTTATCAAAGCGCTTTACAATTGGTGCTTCTCATTCACCCATTCACACACACACTCACACACCAACGGTGAAAGGATGCCATGCAAGGTACCAGTCAGCTCGTTGGGAGCAATTAGGGTTAGGTGTCTTACTCAGGGACACTTTGACACGCCCAGGGCGGGGGATCGAACCGGCAACCCTCCGACTGCCAGACAACCGCTCTCACCTCCTGAGCTGTGTCACCTCCAGCAGTGTCCATTGGCCTGGTGCTGTATGTCTAGCACTCCACACCTGTTTTAGACGCACCTGAGCGTGGACACACACGGTTTAGCCACGGGCATCATGTGCAAACCGTAGCAGATCGCTTTGGGGTCCATCTACCTCGTTCTTGTCCCCTGTCTGCCCCCCCCCCCCCCCCCCAATCCCTGACCCCCCAGTCATGCCTTTCCTCCTTCACTTTACTTCCCTCTGCACTTTCTCCTCTATTGCTGTCCCAGCTGCCATCTTTAAATAAAGTGAGGGGGTATTCACATGCAGGACATTTACGCAATTAAAGAGGGTGCCAGGAGTACTTATCAAGGGGTGGGGCTCACTGGGGTTTGGGGTACATTACAGGCATTTTAGCAGACGCTCTCATCCTATTGGGGAATCGAACCTGTGACCTTTAGTTTACAAGACCAGCTGACTTACCCGTTATACTACACTGCCACCCGTACATTAAAATAAGGTAGGGCGTAATCACAGATGATAATAAGACTGTCCTAATGGACGGCTTGAGCATAAACTTTGAGTCGCTGAAAAGGGTGCCGTTTCTGTGTGAGGTCTAAAAAGACCAGGCTAATGCATGGCTAATGAAACACATTAAATCACTGGCATGATGGCGAGACAAACATCTCCGCCCCCCCACCTCACCCCTGACCCTCCTGGCAAGGACACCGGGTTCTCATGGGAAACCGCTGGAGGCAGACGCAACAGGGCCGCCCTCCCGACGGCCTCCCGCTCCTGCCCCAGCTCCCAGCATGCCTCGCTCCCCGCCTTATCTGCAAGTGGGGGTCGGAGGTCAGGGAGACCACCTGTCTGTGTTCCCTGTCTGTGCCTTTCTCACGAGGCCCGTGTACCTTTGGTACAGTCTGTGCCTCAGAGAGGGGGAAAAACGGTAGAGCAGGGAAGAGGAGTCCGATCAGACATCGTAATAAGCCGTTAATACCTCCCGCGTTCTCTCTCTCTCTCTCTCTCTGACCTTTTCCTCCTCTCCGTCTCTCTCTCTTTCACTGGCCTCCTACTCAGAAGGGTTTCTTTATGTTTGAGAGAGAGAGAGAGAGAGAGAGAGAGAGAGAGGTGGGCACAGAGAGAGAGAGAGAGGTGGGCACAGTGTGTGTGATTGCATTTGTGAGTGTGTGTGTATGTGAGCGAGTGCTTGCATTAGTTATTAGTTATTAGTTATAGTGCATTAGTGTGCATGTGAGTGAATGCTTGCATTAGTTAGTAGTTATTAGTTATAAGTTATAGTGCATTAGTGTGCATGTGAGTGAATGCTTGCATTAGTTATTAGTTATTAGTTATTAGTTATAGTGCGTTAGTGTGCGTACTCCTCACGCCCCCCCGTGTCCCCGCTGCAGGTGGCGGGTAATGGGGAGGCCCAGTCCAGCCCAGACCAGGACGCCGAGGACACAGAACTCATGGCCATCTACGCCAAGGAGAGCCAGGCGGCGGAGAGGGTGAGGAGGAGGAGGACCCGGGGCCCGCGCTCCGAAACCCGCCCCCCCACGCTCGCGCTCCGACCCGCCCCCCACCCCACCACAACCCCCCCCCCCCCCCCCCACCACCTCCGCTCATGCTCCGACCCGCCCCCCCCCGCTTCATTAACCCAGCCAGCCGCAGGTCCCCCGATCCCCCATATCACGCGGCGTCGGCCCATCCGGGTGGCGCAGCGGTCGGTGCGTCTGCTGCGGTCGAGCGGCTCGAGCCCCTGACACGCCTCTGCTGTCCGTCACCGGGGGAACGGGAGCATTGATTGGTCCTTGTTCTGGGGTTCATTGTGTATTTCACTGAGAGAGTCTCTGTACCTCTCTGCCCCCTTCCTGAATCTCGATCAGTCAGTCAGCCAGCAACCTGCCGATTAGAAAACTTAATTTGTAATTTAAGGGGTTGCAGGTTCAAACACCAGCTTGGGGGCACTGCCATTGTACCTTTTGGAAGTAAAGCATTCTGCCTCAATTTGTTCCGGTCATTGTCCAGCTTAATAAATGGACTTGCCTGAATAAGTATTGCTAAGCAAATAGGCAGTGAAGAAAGAAATGCAGTAGAGCAGGGGGCTCATCCTGTCCCAGAAGGCTCTGTGCTGGCTGTTTTCTGTCCGAGCAGCGAAGCACCCGATTCGCATAATCACAGTTCCTCAGTCATGTCCTTGCTTGGCTGAATCAGATGTTTCAGCGGTAGAGTAGACCAAAAGTCAACCCCCCCACACAGAACCTTCCGGATAAGATTAGTCACCGCGGCTGCAGAGCTCCCTCCAGCCTTTCAAGCAGGGCTTTTCTGACCTAGCCTTGCTTAAGGGTGATTTGACATTATGGTGCTGAGTGATCTGAATTCAACAGAGTCTCAGTTGTTTGACGGAGTCTCAGTTGTTCTCATAGCCCTTTCAACGCCTGGTTTGTCCCAAGGTGCAATTGGTGGGATACCAAAAAAAAAAAAGAGAGCCATTCTTGGCAAATGCAGCGATTTTGCCACGCAGAGCCTGTACCAAGGAAAAGAAAACATTGCCGCGTTCTAATATAAACATAATAACAAAACCGTGAGATACGACTGGACACGGTCACGGTCAAATCATTAATCTCGAAGAGGCCCACGTACTTCCATAATATTACACAGGTGGCGGGTAGTAAATATCGTACTGGAACACGAAATGAATGTGACCCCACGGCTCTCAACTCACAAATGTTGACGCGTTTCATTTGTTCTCTTTCTACTGCGAGCGAGTGTGCAAGGTTTCGGCCGATGTTTAGTCTCTGTCAGGTCAAACAAATTGCCTTGGTGAAGATTACAGCACTTTTCCAGGGTTGTCATGAGGCTAGGGCTGGGGGGGGGGGGGGGGGCGGTTCTGCACCCCGCCTCCATCCACTGCACCTCCTCTGTTGCTTTCCACACGGTGAACATTTCTCTTTCTTCACCGGTTGGAACTGCTGACAGGTTTTGGCTTGTGTTTCTGTTGGCTTGTGTTTAGTGAGTGTTCTAGGTGCCATTGACATTTCCTGCAGAATTAGAGGGAAATGTGAAAATGCAATGCGAAAGCTCTGTGGCTGTTTTTAGCCAAGGTTTTGCGGAATGCAGTTGCTCAAACAGATGTGAAATCAGCGCAGCATCCCCCCCACCCTCCACCCCCCCCCCTGGCCGCATGTCCCTAATGTGGTCTCTTCTTCCATTTGGGTCACTGTTTCTCTCTTTGACTCTCAGCACATTATAGAGAGGTTAGTATAATGTCAGAGAACGAAAAGACATTTTTGAGCGTTTTATTGGGCATGGTGAAATGGATGCTCTCTCATTGCATTGCACTGCATTGCTTTTGACTGTTGTGTGCGTGTGTGTGTGTGTGTGTGATGTAGAGTTCCTTCTCTGAGACGGTGGACAGTGCAGATGATCTCGATGCTCAGCGAATGGACATGATCTACACCATCGAGGACACGCCTCCCTGGTACCTCTGTCTATTCCTGGGCCTGCAGGTGAGTTTGTGCACTAAATTAACTTTACCTCACATGCACACACGCACACAAACCTGTGCACACTCACTCACTCACACACATGCACATTCACAGAAGCACACTCAAACAAGCATATTTTGCATGGACACAGAAGTGCAAGCACACACAGACACTGACAGAGATGCACACTCACCAGGTCCTAACCTCTCTCACTCTCCCTTTCCTTCTCTTCTCTCTCTCTCCCTCACTCTCTCTCTCCCACTCTCTCCCCTCCCCTCCCTCCCTCTCTCCCCCTCTCTCTCCCTCTCTCCCTCTCTCTCTCTCTCCCCCCTCTCTCCCCATCTCCCCATCTCTCCCTCTCTCTCTCTCCTCTCCCATCCCTCTCTCCCCCTCTCTCCCTCTCTCTCTCTCTCTCTCCCTCCTCTCTCTCTCTCTCTCTCTCTCTGCAGCACTACCTGACGTGTTTCAGTGGCACCATCGCCGTGCCCTTCCTGTTGGCGGAGGCCATGTGTGTGGGCTTTGACCAGTGGGCCACCAGCCAGCTGATTGGCACCATCTTCTTCTGCGTGGGCATCACCACCCTGCTGCAGACCACACTGGGCTGCCGGTACGCGGGGGGGAGGGGAGGGGGGGTCGGGGGGGGGGGGGGGGGGGTAGCTTCAGCTTGCTGTTTGTTTTTCAAAAAACTTATCGGTAAAATCATCTGTGCATTCATCATGACCTATTTAAAGTTCCAAGAGGTCTGGGGCTGCCAAGTATGCAAAACCATCAGTGTAATGCAAAAAAAAAAAAAAAGCATGGGGTTTGTGCGTGATCGCAGTGCAGTTCACAGACAGTTGGCCATTCCAAATTGGGGTGGGAATTGGACATGCTCAGCTGCACATTGGTGCTTTTTTTAGGAATAAAAAAAAAAACATATTTAAAGTTGTCGTAAAATCAAACAATTAATCTCAAAACTTTGGAAATATGACTTGTATGTTTTCCTTGTACAGAAGATTGAGTTCGTTGCTATGTGCTTAATGAGCGCGACTGGTTAGCCTGTCCGTGAGGTCAGCGAGTTCCTCGCCCCGCTGCGTGTGGTGGGGTGGGGGCGACCGCTCCGAATTCGTTTGGCTCTCGTCCCTTTCTCTTACTTGAACATCGAAAGGAAGTGTCCATCCTGAGGTCCTCCCTTCCTGCTCTGGATGTCAAAGGATTTTTTTTGTTCAGCAGATTGTTTTTTTTAATTTTTTTTTTTTTTTAATTTTTTTTTTTTTGGGCTTTTTCAGCTTTATTTGATAGGACAGTGTAGAGAGACAGGAAGAACTAGGCAGGAGAGAGAGGGAGAGGCGTGCGACAAAGGTTGGCGGTCGGACTCGAACCGCCGACGTCGCGGCTCGCATTGAGCATGTGGATAGCGCTCTACGGGCTGCGCCACTAGAGCCCCCTCGTCAGCAGATTAGTTTTTGCGTGCTCGTCGTACGTTTGGTTCTCCGGCTGTGGCCACAATGCGTCATACTGGTCTTCCGAGGTTTCTCTCTTACCTCTTCTGCCAGAAGATTTGCAGAACAGCTGGTGGACACCATCATGAGACCACTTCTCTCGCTGGCCTCAGCGCTGAACTTATCTCACCCCTGGGGACACTGTCCCAATTGAGCTGACTAATGCCGCTAACCCAATAGAGCTGACTAATGCAGCTAACCCAAAAGAGCTGACTAATGGCACTCACCCAATAGAGCTGACTAATGGCACTAACCCAATAGAGCTGACTAATGCCACTAACCCAATAGAGCTGACTAATACCGCTAACCCAATAGAGCTGACTAATGCCACTAACCCAATAGAGCTGACTAATGCAGCTAACCCAAAAGAGCTGACTAATGCCGCTAACCCAATAGAGCTGACTAATGGCACTAACCCAATAGAGCTGACTAATGCCGCTAACCCAGAAGAGCTGACTAATGCCGCTAACCCAATAGAGCTGACTAATGGCACTAACCCAATAGAGCTGACTAATGGCACTAACCCAAAAGAGCTGACTAATGGCACTAACCCAATAGAGCTGACTAATGCCGCTAACCCAATAGAGCTGACTAATGCCTAGGTTAATAATGCAAGACAGCAGACTAATGTTGCTAACACGAGGTTACTAACCCAACAGAGTTGATGATTTGGCAGTAATTGGCTGTTTTCAGTGTCACTGGCGATGTTCTAAATCAGGGGTGCACTACTCCGGTCCTGGAGGGCCGATCTGCGTACTGGTTTTTGTTCCAACCGGTTCCCATAGATACAGTTTTTCTGACAGCTCTATAAACTACGCCACTTCGCTCCTGTGCTTGGGCACAGTAAAATCTCTAGGATACACTTGCAGTCTGCGGCTGTAGCTGCAGCTTACACACGTCAGATCAAGATATGTTTGGGCTAATTAAATAAATGTTGGCAAATGTTGGCACAAAATCCTGAAATGGATTGGCCCTTGTTGTACACCCCTGTTCTAAATGCCTGGTAGGTGTATGCCTGAAAGCCAGTTAGACCTTCATTAAAACCTGGCTCTGCAAGTAAACAGTTTAGTGAGTACTGTAAGTTGTCACTGAGGTGTACTCATTTCGAAACCTTTTACCTCCCTCTCCATCGACTGCAGAGCACTGTTATATCTTCATCTTCACTGTATCTCCTCATCTTTTGGTCTGTTTTGACTTCTGTTCACCTTTCATCTCTTCTTCTTCCTCAGAGAGGAACTTGCTTGTTTCTTTCTCACTGTGAGCTTCCTCTTTCTGCACTCATCTGTTTGCCACATGTTTTAAGCACCTGTGAGTTGTCAACTGTCCCCAAAAAGGTCATTTCAAAATATTATTTCCTTAAGAACTTAGGTAAGAACTCCAGTACATTTTAGGATATATTTACATGTAATTACATTACACCTTATATTTGCAAGTTTACCGGGGTTTGTTATGTTGAGTGGTCGAGAAGGGGTCTGCCTGTAGCCTCACCCCAGGCTTTTGGGGCGATGGTCTGCGCCCAGCGGGTAACGCAGGTATGGTTGAGGGGGAACGAAACGTGACCGTCCGAACACAGGTACCTCTGACTCGCTGTCTCCCTCGGGACCTCTGCTGGATGCACCTGTAAGTGCCCCCCCCCCCCCCCCCCCCCCCCCCCCCCCCCCCCCCGTTTCTAGTCATCATGTGCCACATGATCTCCCTTTTGCAAATTCAGTGAAGTCCTGTGTCCTCCTGTTGAGTCCCCCCTCCCCAGCCTATCTACACGGAATGGGCCAACCGTTACTTCTTTGATGTTCAGGTGGGGTAATATCATGTTCAGGCGTCATGTTCAGTGTTCTGGTGAGGTAATGTCTTGACTGTTGACAGCTGGCTCAGAGTTTTTCCAGCCGTGGTGCTGCAGCTTTGGCCTTTGGTCGGCTCCGCTGTGCTTTTGTTCCGTATCCTCGTGGATCATCTCTGGGGCTCACGGCGAAAACAGGCCCTTGGGGTGGTCGTGACGAAGGTTGACGCGGCGACGGACGCTCTCCGGAATTTAGGCAAAACGGCAGGCCCGTGCGGGCCGAGTGGCCTGTTTTCATCGTTTCTGTCTTTACGTTTCTAAAATAGAGGGGAAGAAAAACTGCCCTCAGGAATAGAACTTGGCCAGTGTGGGTCGGTTCAGTCCCTGAGGTTGGTTTTCATATTTTGGCAGCATGGAACGGAGCAAGACGCACCCTGCACTGGCTATTTTACCACTGCGTGTGTGTGTGTGTGTGTGTTGTGTGTGCGTCGTTTCCATAGCCTCTGACCTGAAAGTCCACTGGGCTCTGCTGCTTTGCTTGTGAAGACCAGAACGCTGGTTTTTGAAAGACCAGCCTGGCTGTCTCTCGTTGTTCTGCTACAACACTTGTGTCTCTGCAGTGCGTCAAGCATCGCAACTTAAAATCATTTTAGTGAACGCAAAGAGAGGGATTCTGGAAAGAGAGTAAGGGAGGGAGGGAGGCAGGGAGGGAGGAACTGAAAGGGTTGGGCAGGCTGATGATGAGCTGGTCATTTTTGGGTGACTCATTCTCGTAAGTGGGTGAATTGTGTGGTTTTTCGATTCGGTGTGATCCAGACCCGAAATTTTTTAAGTTTTTTTTTTTTAAAAACCACTCTTTCACAGATGTCTGCTGTCTCTCCTCCAGCAGGGTGGGGGTTTGAGGTAAGCAGAGGCCGTGGCTCTTTGTGTGAAAGGGGAAGTAGCAGCCCGTGAGGTTTTTCGGGTTCGTTTCTCTGCCCCACGCGGTCGTCTGGTGACCGTGTGCCGCGCGTGACGAGCAGAGAGAGCGGGCGGTAACGCACGCCAAGTTTCGTGAAAGACAGCAGAAACGGGGGGTTCACTTCATCTTTCCTTTCAGTGAGAACCAGGGTTATTCCTCTTTGTCATTCCTCTTTTTTTTTATTCTTCTCACTTATTTCTAGTTATCCTCGTCAGCCACCTTCTGGTTTTGTTGGCACTTTTTTGGAGAACAGCTGGTTTTCTAAATACGGACCTCGGTCTATCAGCTGAGCTCTCTGGCTGAAAGACTGGTGAGGATCTATGGTGCTTTGACAGGCTGATACCCATGACCTTTCTCCCTCCATCCACTCCTCTACCATAGCCATGCCAACCTGGCTGAGCCCCCTCGGCAATTTGTGGTGACACCGTGTGGCCAACATGCGCCAGTGCAACACAGAGCTCAGACTGACCTCTGTGATTTTAGTGTGTCAATCGGGATATACAAGTCAAAACGGTTCACACGGCACAAAAAATTAAAATGTATAGAAATTATCTGTTTTTTTATGTTATCAAATTAAAAGTGTTTGTTCCCCTGTTTCTCAGCTTTTCTCACTCTCTGTCTCTCTCTCCAGCCTCCCCCTGTTCCAGGCCAGTGCTTTCGCATTTCTGGCTCCTGCTCGTGCCATCCTGTCCCTGGACAAGTGGAAATGTAACGCCACAGGTAATTTTCACGCACAAACGCATACGCAGGCACACCGCACATGTACACGCACACGCACACACACACACATACACTCACTCATTTCACTCACTCACTCACTCACCCATCCATCACACAAGCACAGTGCAAAAACATTATAACATCCCATACGCATCACCCCACGCACGCACACATGTGCACACAGGGGTATCTGGGAATATCAGCCTCAATTGTAAAACTCTTTCTTTCTTTGTTCTTCTGTTTCTCCCTCCCTCCATTCTCAGCTGTCCCGGAGTTCAACAGCACAGAGCTGTTACACACCGAGCACATTTGGTATCCACGGATTCGGGAGGTAAGGGAGAGAGTGGAGCGGTGGCGTTATTGATCCTCCTCCTTCATACTCACTGCACCTTGGACTGTGACACACTCTGGGCCTTCCCATAACCAGGGATCATCTACTCTGGCCCTCAAATCCAAATCCAGCCCTGGTTTTCCTTTCTCCTGGGTAATTAGTGCGACTGATTGGCCAAACTGTCTTCACACCTGACCCCCAGGCAAAGGGAGGGTGGAAAACCAGCAGTTCTCGGCCCTCGAGGATCGTGAGTTGCTGATCTCTGCCATAAGCCATTTCCTGTGACACACTCTGGGCCTTCCCATAAGCCATTTCCTGTGACACACTCTGGGCCTTCCCATAAACCATTTCTTGTGACACACTGTGGACCGTCCTATAAGCCATTTCCTGTGACATACTCTGGGCCTTCCCATAAGCCATTTCCTGCGACGCACTCTGGACCTTCCCGTAAGCCATTTCCTGTGGGGGCACGTTCACTCAGAGCACCTTCATTGCCTCCCCTCTCCCAGATCCAGGGGGCCATCATCGTGTCGTCCCTGATCGAGGTGTGCATCGGGGCCCTGGGGCTCCCCGGGGTGCTGCTCAAATACATCGGCCCCCTCACCATCACCCCCACCGTGGCCCTCATCGGCCTCTCTGGCTTCCAGGCTGCTGGGGAGAGAGCAGGGAAGCACTGGGGAATCGCCATGCTGTGAGTGGAGCTCAGGGTCCTGTTTTTACATGCATTACGGTAACTGCATAGTCGTAAGCTCAGGTGAATTCCTTTACAGATATTACGGTAACGGTACACTTGTGCACATGCAGGTTCATTCTTTTACATATATTATGGTGACCACAGACATAATTAAAGTAACTACAGACTTAATACCTGTGCATCAGGATCAGAATCATTGCTTTACACACGTTGCAGTTACCAACAACTTCCAGAGTAAGGGCCCTGCTTTTATACACATTACGGTTACCACACTTTCCTGGTAAACGAGAAGAACATTACCGTCAGTAATGGTGCTTGTAGAACAGTGGTGAGCGACCGGACCGTATCCCTCTCTGCAGGACCATCTTCCTGGTGCTGCTGTTCTCCCAGTACGCTCGCAACGTGCAGCTGCCGCTCCCCGTCTACAAGTCCAAGAAGGGCTGGACCTCCTACCGCCTGCAGCTCTTCAAGATGTTTCCGGTGAGTTCCGCAGGCGTGAGGCGTAGGGGGCGGGGCTCAGGCGATTGATTAACGGACCAGCTAATGCGAAATGTTCTCTCTGTGTTACTGGAATGTTTTGGTGATGTGACAGTAACATTTGTGAGAACAATTTGTTAGGTGTGGGGGGGCGGTAGTGTTTTGGTTGTGAGGTGAATGAGAGAGTTTTGGGCAGCCCTGCTCGGGGAGCTGTTGTAGTGTCCGTGTAGTGTGCTGTGCTCCTTTCTGTCTTTCTGAGTCACCTGTCGTTCCTCTTTCTTCCTCCCTTTCTTCCTCTTTCCTCTAAGGCATGTGCTTACTTGCTGTAGTTGTAGTCATGCCTGTGTGTCATGGATGTTTGTGTTTGTGAATTTGGGGACTAACACGGTATCTGTTTTTAATCTCTCCCTCTCTCTTTCACCCTGTCCATCCCTCTCTCCCTCTCTCTCTCCCTCTCTCTTTCTCCCTGTCCATCCCTCTCTCCCTCTCTCTCTCTCTCCCTGTCCCTCTCTCTCTCCCTCTCTCTCTCTTTCTCTGCCCCTCTCTCTCCCAGATAATCATGGCGATCCTGGTGTCGTGGCTGCTGTGCTTCATCTTCACCGTGACGGACATCTTCCCCCCGCAGAAGGACCAGTACGGGTTCTACGCCCGCACCGACGCTCGCCAGGGCATCCTCTCCGCTGCCCCCTGGTTCAAGGTCCCCTACCCCTGTGAGTGCTTTAGGGAGTTAGTCAGCTCGTTTGAGTGAGTGAGTGCCAGCCCTGTGGCTAACGGTTCTGTGGTGTTTGAGGGATTCACTGATTTACTCCTACAGCTAACTGTTCTGTGGTGTTTGAGCGATTCACTGATTCGGTCCTACAGCTAACGATAGCGTGCCATTTGAGTGATTCACTGATTCAGTCCTACAGCTAATGGTACTGTGCCATTTGAGCGATTCACTGATTCGGTCCTACAGCTAACGGTACCGCGCCATTTGAGTGATTCATTGATTCAGTCCTACAGCTAACGATAGTGTGCCATTTGAGTGATTCACTGATTCAGTCCTACAGCTAATGGTACTGTGCCATTTTAGTGATTCACTGATTCAGTGCTACAGCTAACGGTACTGTGCCATTTGAGCTATTTAGTAATTCAGTCCTGTAACTAACAGTACCGTGCTATTTGAGTGATTCACTCATTCAGTCCTACAGCTAACGGTACCGCGCCATTTGAGTGATTCACTGATTCAGTCCTGTAAATAACAGTACCGCGCTACTTTAAATAGGATTCAGCGATTCAGGCCTGCAGCTGGCCTGGGAGCACTGAGTAACCAGCTCTGTGCATCTGACCTTTACCCACAGTTCAGTGGGGCCTGCCCACCGTCTCGGCAGCGGGAGTGATCGGCATGATGAGCGCGTGGTGAGCAGCATCATCGAGTCCATTGGAGACTACTACGCCTGCGCCCGCCTCTCTGGCGCCCCCCCGCCACCCATACATGCTATTAACAGGTACTGCAGCCCTCCCCCAAAATGATATCCCAACCACCAGACACCCCCATTTCTGGCAGCTGTTTGTTTAGTTTATGTATGTCTTTGGCACACAGTCGAATGCATGATGACTTCATCAAACTGTTACGTGAACAAATGCGTTAAATACATTACAGCGGTGGTACAGCAAGTTTACACTGGAAAAAGGTAACTCTTACCATCTCGCCCCACTCAAAACCCGCGCACCCCTCTCCGTCTCCCCAGGGGGATCTTCATAGAGGGCCTGTCCTGCGTGCTGGACGGCGTGTTTGGGACGGGGAACGGCTCCACGTCCTCCAGCCCCAACATCGGGGTGCTGGGAATCACCAAGGTAACGCCTCACTTGTGCACACAATGAGTGACGATGTCGTCGACGACATCATCGGTGTCCATGACGCTGGGATTGCTAATGCTGCGATTACTGCGTTAGCATCGCTCCCTGGTTTCATTGCCCGGAGTGACTGATTTTATTAGTGTTTTTATTAGCTTAGCGGATAAGGTCCATATAGAAAAGAGGCAGAATAGCAAACAGCATCTCCCCACTGCCTCCAGACCACGGTCAGATTGGCCTAAACAGGCTGAACTGTTTGGAGTCCAGACTGTGGAGGCTATTGATAATTTGTCCTTCTGTTTCGATGTGCCGCATTTATTGTTAAGTTTGGCACCGTAAAACAATGAACAGGTGGGAATCCCCTGTCCATCACACAAACGCCGCTCACATTCTCTCTGTGTGGTTTTTTACCTCTGTTACAGCCTGTCAGGCAGCCTTAAACTCACCAGCCTATACCGCTTTGGGTTTACTGTTCCAAGCAGGTTGCAACCTACAGAGATTGTGATTGTGACCGTTGTGCAGCCTGACTTATTATAGCTCACATTTTAAATGTATATTATCCTGTTTATATAGCCGAATAGTTCCAGAGAGCAGCAAGGGGCCCTTTGCTGGGCTCGAACCCGCAGCCTGAGCGATTTGACAGTCGAGTGCAAACACGGCCGGGCAGTTAAAATCGAAACGTAGTGATCAAAAATTTGTTTGGGCAGGAGCGCTTCCTGGACTCAAATTGAGTTTGTTTTGAGGTGCTCTTTGGATGGGATACATATAGACATCGAAATCAAAGAAAACTCCGAGGCGCTCTTTTTTTTTTAACAATTAAAATGCCTTTATTGTTGTGGCTTGGTCATATTAAACCTTAGACCTTCGAAACGTAGCGGCTTTACCCCAAAGCGTAAAAGCGACCTCCTGCCGTTAGCGGTCGCGAGCCCGCAGCCCCCCCCCCCCCCTGCGGTTGACAGCTGGTCCCTCACGGCGCTGTCCCCCCCCTTGTGTCCCACGCAGGTGGGCAGCCGGCGGGTGATCCAGTACGGGGCGGCGCTCATGCTGCTGCTGGGCCTGGTGGGGAAGTTCAGCGCCCTCTTCGCCTCGCTCCCGGACCCCGTCCTGGGGGCGCTCTTCTGCACCCTGTTCGGCATGATCACGGCCGTGGGCCTCTCCAACCTGCAGTTCATCGACCTCAACTCCTCCCGCAACCTCTTCGTCCTGGGCTTCTCCATCTTCTTCGGCCTGATGCTGCCCAGCTACCTGAGGCAGAACCCCCTGGTCACAGGTACGGGCATAGCGAGAGCGAGAGAGACAGAGAAAGAGAGAGAGAGAGAGAGGGGGATAGAGGGGAGGGAGAGAGAAGAGAGAGAGGATGGTGAGAGAGAGAGAGGGGAGAGGAGAGAGAGAGAGAGAGAGAGAGAGAGAGAGAGAGAGAGGAGCCGAGAGAGAGAGAAGAGAGAGAGAGAGGAGAGAGAGAGAGAGAGAGAGAGGAGAGAGAGGGAGAGAGAGAGAGAGAAGAGAGAGAGAGAGAGAGAGAGACAGGGTTTGGGTCTGTCTCCGTTTCGTTCATTTCAGTTCAGTTCAGTTCATTTCAGCCAGTCCAGGAAGGAAACTGAAATTCTGCTGACTAATTTAGACAACATTTTCTATGACAATCCCCCCCCCACCGTCTATTTGTTTTATTATGGGATTGAGCACTGTCATGCCAGCTTTCAGGGTTCTTTTGTTTATTTAATGTTTTTTACCCCCCTTAGGTAAGCATTATTGCCCAGTCACTAATCCCTGTCTTCTCTCTCTCTCATAGGCATTGTCAGTATTGACCAGGTGCTGAATGTGCTCCTGACGACGGCCATGTTTGTTGGGGGCTCAGTGGCGTTCATTTTGGATAACACTATTCCAGGTGAGTGTGTCCTGGCTCTGGGCTTTAGCCTCTGGACACACACACACACACACACACACACACACACACACACACACACACACACACATATGCACGGAAACACGTACACGCATGCAAATTTCACACAAACACAGAGGTTCAAGGACACACAAACACACATGCACACACACACATGCAAGCTTGCACACACCAGGCCCTCGCTCTCTCTCTTCCCTAAAATCATGCATGTTTGTTATGGTCAGCACTTTGCCAAAGTACATCATTTCTTAAAATCAAAATTACAGGTCAATGAATAGTAATATTAATCCCCCCCCCCCCCCCCGGTCCTCTCCTGCAGGCACTCCAGAGGAGCGTGGTATCAGGAAACTGAAGCTGGGCTCGGGTCCTGGGGGGGTAGAGCTCAAGGGCCTGAGCTCCTACGACCTGCCGATCGGCATGGACTTCCTGCGCAGGCACCGCCTCTTCCAGTACCTCCCCATCAGCCCCACCTTCACGGGATACCGCTGGAGGGGACCACGGGGGGCGTGCCACAGGGGCATGGGGAGGGGCGGAGGGGGAGAGGGAGGGGGCGGGGCGTGCAGTGGGGACGAGAGTAGCGTATAGCCGGGAGGGATGGGGCGGGGGCAGGGTAATGCCAAATCCACGAGACATTCCAGTTTTTTTTCGGTTTTGGTTTTAGGTGTTTTTGGTGACGTTTCCCCTCCATCATCGTTGTTACTGTGGGGCCACAGTTTAATGTGGGACAGTTCCATTTTGTGCCAGTAGAGGGCGCGGATGCCTCATCCCAGTCACACTCCCCAGCTCGTGAATATATATATATTTCAGAGTATCACAGTTCTAGTTTAGGCCTTTTGTGCTTTTTTCATATTTTTGATTTTTATTTTTATTTTTAAAAGGCACGCACTTCACCAAACCTCACACTACATTTCTCACAGTGAACGCGGTCGAGCCGAAACTCACACGGCTGGAGGCGGACGGGCTCGAAGGAACGTTTGTTTTCAGAGACTTTGAAGGTCAAGTGAGAGTTGTTCCGAAAACACAGGACCCAGGGGCGCCCTTGGGAAGAGTTTTTTGGGGCACGTGCCGAGTGTTGATTTCCCAGTATCACGAGGGCCAGCTTGGGAGAGAACACTTTCCTTGGGGCTTGTTTCAAAGCACTTCCTGTCGCCAGGACACTTTAAAGGTTTAAATCCAATCTCCAAACGGCTATGAACGCTTACCTAGCAGAGCACAGCCCGGCGGTAGCGCCTTCAAGAAACACCGGGAAACCTTTTTATTTTATTTATTTTTTATTGTTTAAAGTGCGAACTGCCTGCACGTTCCCCCGCTCCGAAGCTGTGCTGCGACTGTGTTTCCGAACCGTGGCTCCGGACCGAAACGCAGGCCCAGCCCAGACCGAGCCCGCAGAGGTCCAGAGCAGGCACGGAGCTTAAAAAGTCTGCTTCTGGGAAAGAGTGCTCTCACCATGCGAGGGGTTCGGAAGACTGATTCTGAGAGCTCCCCGCTCAGCAGAGAGGGGAAGCAAGCTGCCCCTGGATCGGGGTCTGGACCGCAGATGTTTTAGCAGAAGACAGACACGCGCGCACACACGTGCGTGCGCACACACAGATGCACACACACGCTCGCTCACACACACACACTCTCAAACGTATCCTGAATGCATGCCAGTGGCAAGGATATGCTGATGCAAGTGGCTTCTGCAAATGCAACGCAGTGTTTTTGTCATATTTGTTTCTGCGCTATTTTTGCCGCGGGTGGGTGCACAGAAACGTACCCGTTCAGCAGTGCATGCATCCTTCTACACCAGTGGTCTCCAACCCTGGTCCTGGAGAGCTAGTGTCTGCTGGTTTTTGTTTTCACCTTAAAATCAGCACCCAATTGAGACCCAAGACACCAGGTGAGTTGAGTTGAACTGTGTAATCAACTGCTCTTAATTGATTCATGAAGTGCAGAGTCACTATGAAAACCAGCAGACCCTGTGGCTCTCCAGGACCAGGGTTGGAGACCACTGCTCTACACACTCTCCTGAAATGACACCTTCACAAAGTGCCCTGTCGCTTGTTGGCCTGAGTGTACACACCCAAATCAAGCTTACACTCCGGTCACCAGACCCTGAAGCAGAAGTGAGAGTTGATGCAATGTCCTCAGCCTCCAGGCTTTTGAGGCGGCGTGTGAATTTTACACTGTTGCTCATTTGTAGTAAACGGGCATTATTCTACCTACGCAGCACCTCGAAAGATCTCAGAGGGGTCTGTGCGCTAATTTGGGCCGTTTACGTTCTTTAAAACAGTGTTTGAAGGTAAGACGATTCTACCTGCGATTGCATGTTTACGATTCTCATTATGGTTAGTGTACTTTTGTCGTTCTCGTGTAGATTTATTTTTATTTTTTCTTTCCTGGCTTCCGGGCGGAAGCGTTTGGTCTGGTGAATCCTTCAGCCTCGATTTTGCACATCATTTGGCCGTGTCTTCTTTGTTACAGTTTGTGTATTTCCTTAGAGATTCGTTGTTCTGAGAATGCAGTGCTGCCCGAGTTCATAGTATTTATTCTGGCTGACCGTGGTGACCAGCGGTTCAATGGCCGTGAGCTCATTAGAGGGTACTAGCCTTGCTTTTGATATCGTTTTTGTGGGAAAATCATTGCTGCATTGATCTTCGGAAAGGATGTACAGTAGTTAATCGTTAAGCCCGAGCTTCAACTTCCTAAATTCTGCTCTCTAAAGGGAAGTTGGTTGACGTGCTGAATGCACATTTGTCCGCATTGGCTTGCCTTTGTATGCTCTTAGTAGGCATTGACTGAAAATGATCTGTGGAAATATTATCTAAATGATGGTTTTGCTGTTGTACTGTTATCAGAAGTGCTTTCTCAAGTTTAGAGGGAGTGCGAGTCCCAGTAGTTCTATTGTTGCAGTAATGGGTGTCATCTAGCAGCCATTTTCACTGTCCATTCCCCAACCTTCAGTCCCCCTTCTAAGCCTCATTCTGACATCACAGGGTGGCCTTCTCCATTCTTAGACTGTTTGTGACATCACAGGGTGTAATTCTCAATTCTAAGTATCATTGTGATGTCACAGGGCGACATTCTCAATTCTAAGCCTCGTTATGACATCACAGGGTGCCATACTCTAGTTTTATGATGTTGCAAATTACTTGTTCCTCCCAACAGTTCAACTACAGACAGAACTAGCTGGTGAGCTGGGTTTTGCTGTGTAAAATTAGCCCAATGGGAGTGTCGGTTTTCTAGAGCCCCTTGCCAAATGGAAAGGTTGAAAAGCCAGAGCTTGTAGCCAGATTTTGCTTTGGTTTTATGGACTGAACTAGCTGTCCTCTTTGGCACGACAAAATGAGTGTTGTGAGGATGTCCCCAAGAGCGTCAGTTTTTGCGAGTTAAATTAGTGCCAGTATTTTTGCTTTTTGTTGGTCGTTCCCACGCTAAACTGTTTATCCCCTGATACGCACATACAAGCAATATGGAATTAATCCATGAAAACAAAAACTGTAGTTGATGATTTCAGTGTAACCATCTTCAAAAAGGCTCACTGAGTTATTGCTGCTCACTGTGGAATAGAATAACTGGATATCAGCAAGGGTTTGATGAGATTTTACACAGCGGTCTGCCAGGAATACTGGAAAGCATATTGTTATGGTTTTAGCTTTTGACTCAGTCAAGAATAATTGCTTTGAGATTCAGTTCAGTGGATGAACGAAAACTTGGCCTGGAGATGTTTGCCCCCAACCACCCTGACCTCTGGTCTTTGATTGGCTGTGGAGGGCAGTGTAGCATAGAAGGCTGAAGTATTGCTGGGTTACTTTTATCCTCATATTTCAAAGTGTGTGTGTGTGTGTGTTGTAGCTTGAACTATACAACCCCTTTGCTTAGTATTTGTCGCTACCTTTCTTGAAAGAAGAAGCAAAAGGTCAACGATGTAGTCTTGGGCTTTTTGTCCATGAAGTGTGTTCTCCAGCCAAACTCCACTTTTGAAGTTTTGATGGTGACTTCCGTAGGCGTGGAAAACGTTATCGGAAACCATGACAATAGTTGTCATGTCAAGCTACACGTAACTTTGTGCCTTCCATTAGTTCTGTTACAGCTTCAAAGACAGTGTCGACCCTGACTGCCAATCAGTTTGAGTATTTGCGAGAGCGCAGTCATTGGTCGGTTCTGGAAGCATTTGTTTGTTGTTCTTTCTTCTTACTTACCTCAATCTTACCAGACAGCCTCTTGGTATGTTCTCACTGAGAGAAAGATGGAACAGTGACCTTCACAGCTTGGTTATTGATAAAACTGTTCAGTGGATGCTTTCTTCAGCACAGCACATCCCACAGAATTGGATTATCTGATGGGTAGGAGTTGTCGATGTCTGAGAAATTTTTTTTACTTTGGTAATTAGACTTGCCTTGGGCGGAAGGCAGTACATACACACCATTTTTTGGACAGGTGCACACAAGCACAAACGCGCACATGCAGACAGACAGGCGGACAGACTGACACACACACACACACACACTGATACAGAGGTTGACACAAAGTTAATTTTATCCAGCAACATATTGTGGACTCTAGTAACTGTGCTCAGTGTGTGGTGGGATCACTGTGATTGGACAGTGAGCCTTTCTGAACCCCAGAATCTGTGGCTCCTTTGGACCAGTCATACTGTGATTGCCTGTGATTGGCTAGCATATTGTAGCTCCGCCCCTTTTTTTCAAGCATCATTCTCACATTAGTAGTAAAATTGCATCTGTTCTGTTTTACATGCCTTTTTGAACACTCGAGTATTAGCGTATTCATAATGCATACATAAATGGTGCTGTCTGTCCACTTATAGGCCTCTTCAATATAGTCGTCTCACTGATTTGTAATATGGAAAAGACTCCTGTTGTCTCTGATTGGCTCGTTTGTGTTCCCTGCACTTGCCTCGAATTCGATTATAGCTCTGCCAATCATGAGTAAAGTGGTCATTAAGGCCAGAGATAAAGACGTACTGGAATTCGGTGCCGTATTAGTGGATGTTGATGTCGTTTCTTCTGCTGTTCCGCTGTTGGAGTCTGTGAGGTGACTGATGCAACGATGAAGGGCGGGTGGTAGAGAAGAGTCTACATCGCGGGTTAGACGTAAAAAATCCTTTCAGTTATTTGGAAGGGAGAGATGTATAAAATATACGAGACATTTTCTTTCATTTTGCAAGAGTTTGATTACATTTTTTAAATATATATATATGTATACCACATTTACACTTACACTCAAATGTTTGTATTGAAATAAAAATGCATTTGTGCTTTAAACTTGGGATCTTCAACTGTGGTCCTGGAAAGCCAAAGGGTCTGTTTTTATGATGATGTGTTTTTTTTTTTTGTTTTTTTTTTACTTAAAATAAATCGGTGCAGACCCAAAAATCCAGGGGAGGTGTGTTAACTAACAAACTGCTTTAATTGATAAATTAAGAGCTGAGCAACAACAAACACCAGCAGACCCTGTGACTGTCCAGGATCAGGGTTGAGAGGCACCATTTTAAATCAACTTTCTGTGAAGAAAACGGTTTTTGTTACTTCTCTATTTAAGAAAGAGAGAGTCTTGTTGGCTTATTTGTAAAATCTGTAGTTTGGTGGAAATTTTGATTATTTTGTTTGCTCGGTAGAATTTTTTTTTTTTTCCACAGTATTTTTATATTATTGCTTTCTATTTCATATTGATAATTTGTAAAGAGAAAAGAATACTGAATACGACACTTTAAAAGAAACCTAAATGCATAGAAGGTGTATGTTACAGAAATGTGCTGTAAATTCCTGGACCACATGCATTGTGTATACTAACTGTAGCAACAACTGTTTTATCCTGACAAATAATGAACGAATGAAAACCTATTTAATAAAAGACGCTACAGAATTAATGTAGTCTGTTGTATTGCTTGTATACCTGGTGGTGGTGTTGGTAGTGTACCTTAATTACCATTAAGAACTGGTTGCAGTTTGTTTTGGTCAGCACATTGCTGCGGAGCTGGAGCCCACAGGGCTGGAGATCTGTGTAAATCTGCATCTCTCGCGTATTACATTTTTAAATGGAGCCATTTTGCAGACACTCTTATCCAGATGGATTTACACAGTTTACATTCCTACATACAATCAGTTTGCACAATTGGATATTCTACGCAGTAATTCTGTCCCCATTCCAAACAGCAATTCCCAAACCGTTATACAGCACTGACACCCAATTAAACAGATGACGTAGTAAAATAAAGAGTGGTCATTTTTAGGCTAAGCTCTGGGAGGGAGCAGTTTTACTGTGTGTATTCCTTGTCGTGAATAATTAATAACTTGCTTTACTTAGTGACTCCCCTGTGGGGAAAGGAATTCAGGCTAACGTAGTCTGATCAAACTACACCAACCTCCCAAAAGAATGTCCTGATACCCATCCATTATCTTGCTTGTCCTGAGCGGGGTTGCAGGGTGTGCAGGAGCCTATCCCAGCATGGGGCAAGACAGGAATACACCCTGGACAGGCCACACACACCGAATTACGGAGGGAACATGCAAACCGCACACAGAAAGGCCCAGGCCGGATTCGAGCGCAGGACCTTCTTGCTGTACCCCCTGTGCTGCCCATCGCAATGTGTGCTGCCTGTGCTGCCCAACAATATTAGTTGGGCATGCAAGATAGTACATTGGATACCTGGTCTTACCTTTCACTTTCTGTATGGGTCAGTAAAGTATTGAAAATAAAAACTCGAATTCAGTGTTATGTGTCGAATGTAAGGAGGTTGGGAAATGACACAAAAATAAAATGGAGAATGAGTTTTCTGGGTTATAATTACCTGCTGTGTGGGTACGTGAAAACTGCACAAAATAACCAAGTAACAAGACGATAACGCCTGTCATCCTCTTTGCATTCTACATCGTAAGGAGTTTCCAAAACCAAAATATAAGTCTCCTTTATATTCAGAAATCTATCAAGAAAACAGATTCATGCAGGCATATTAACCCCAATTTATGCATACTTAAGTACTGTGGTGGAGACACGCGTTGATTGTTCCTCCAACATGATGTAGCAATATGTGTCAAATGAGCGCATTGTTTTCGCGGTTCCTTCCGTCACTTTATCTCCGTTGTAATTGGGCAGTTGTACAAACAAAGAGGCGTCAGGCGAGACTCCGATTGGCTAATAGCGCGTTGAGGAACCCAGCACAGCTGATAGCTGGGGGGCTCGCCTCTCCCCTTCCAATGCACAGATTTGATTCCGATGCATCGCGCACACCAAAGCCGAGCGAAACGCCACAAGTCGAGCTGACGGCACCAGTGAAGTGACACACGCGTCAGGCACGCGCTTGGTGCTCGCACCCCCTCACCCCACCTATCGCGATTAAAACGATTTGTAGAAGGGGAAGGCGCAGACAAATTCAAGTAAGTGTTATGCGTGGTGTTTGCTACTCTGTAACTTACGTGGAAGAACGTTAGTGTTAGTGGCACGTTATTTTGCGACCAATTAAGGACGTATTGGTTGAGCGAAACAGTTATACGGGTACCTATTAACGATGGTCTCTGGTTTTAGTCTGGTCTGTGTAGTCAGTGTCTTCAAACCAGCTGCTACTGTATGTAGATTGTGCATAATTTGAACGCGGTTTTGATGGCATCGTGCCTTAAATTATTACCCACCAGAGAGCAACGTTTTGATTAACCGCGTAAATAAAGGGGAAAGTTATTCTGTGTAGTGTGTACGACAGTCAGCGTGATCCAGAGGGACGTAACGGGATTCGGATCTTAAAATTTCTCCAGTCATTTCAGGGTAAAGACGTTGACCGTTCTGGGGCTACTTTCCCTCGCCTCGTGCGTCAAGACAGCGGTAACCTATGCTGGAAATCTCAGGCTGATATTGACCAAGAAGTTGACCGCTACTGCTTTGGATTTGCAGTTCTGTCTGTGTCTGGCTTACGTAACAGTGCAACCCAATATTTCCGTCGAAGACGAGTGAACGGAAATACTCATTGATCTGAAACGGCCAAAATGCATTAACACATTTTTGTATTTTTCAGAACCTAGACCTTACAGATAGCCAATTTTGGCGAATATGTTAATGTCCAGGCTTTTGTATATTGTCGGCAGCTACATTGTTGATATTTGTGAATGAGCAGAACGTGAAATTGAACACTTAATGTAAGGAGAATACTGAGTCTTTGATGTTAATATAGCTTGATCCCTGTGTGCTTACGCAACAGTTTGGTATGCTGGTTGGGAACTGGCCTGCAGTTCAAGTCTCTTGGAGGAGCCGCGATTCTCCTTAATTTAATCTCATGCCTTTTCATAGATATCCACTCGATACGTTTTTTTGAGCAATGTGCTTTTCTGTGTATATTTTATCACTCCTCTTTATTTTGTGTGTATATATATACATATATATATATAATGTGTGTGTGTGTGTGTGTGTGTGTGTGTGTGTGTGTATGCAAGTCCATTTTGTACAAAGTGCATTTCATTTCCATGAAAATCCCAGACCCGCCGGACATGAATATTGTTCAATAGTGGCACTGTTTTTATATTCTATGAGAAAGGCATTTTTGACCTGAATTGCTTTAACAAGCATACAGGCTGCGTGAGAAATGGCGCTGTGCAAAATCAATCTGGGAGAATGTGACCTGTGATGAAGCCAACCAGAGTTCTGGCAGTTATGTTGTTATCAGAATTGAATTGGTGTTTTTTTTTTTTCCATTTTAGTTTTGTTTCAAGCCGTCTTTGGTCGTTTATGGTTGGGAACATGGCAACGGGTCAAAAAATGGTAACTGATGTGGGGATGAAATGTTAGGGGAAAAAAACTGAATGTTTAACAGCTCTACTGACCATTAGTGCGTGTAAAATTTCTGGTCGTCAATCGAAGGAGTAGAAAAAAAAAAACTTGATCGCTGGCACTGCATCCAATGGATCTGGTCCTCTGTCCGCAACTGTTATGGGGGTCACCATGGCAACAACAGCAACAGCCTGGTGAGTTAGGTTTAAAATGCGGGGGGGAGGGAAGAGCATGGTGCGAGGGGAGGGGTTGGGGGTGATTGGTGATCCGTCATGCCAAAGCTTTACTCAGCCCAAGGGAGTCTTTACTGCCCACCTTCAAAACATGGGGGGGAGGGGGGGGGGCACAGAGGAGGACACGTGGACCAGCAAGGAGCTGCGAGGGATGAGAAGAGGGTGAGCGAGAGGAGACGAAAGAGAGAGTTCAGGAAAGAGGCTATGGTTATTTTTCTTGGAGGGTTTGGTTGGTTTTGGAGAGGTCAGTGCTGTACACAGTAGGTTGCCCCTCTCTCAGCCAGTGGTGGTGCCAGTACTGTTCACCTTGATGTCCATCTTATTGGTTATGTATAGTTATATATGCTATAGTTATATAGGCTACTTAAGCATTTCAGGCAAAGTAGCCTGCCTTGTTCAAAGGGAACCTGCAACATCTGAGTTACAAGCCCAGTTCCCTAACCGTTATATTACCCCACCAGCTCCACCATTTTGGAGTCCCCCCCCCCCCATATTCTGCACTACTCTTAATGGCTTGTGTGTGTGTGTTCCTCATATTGTTAAAGCACCTAATATAAATGCAATTTTTGTTTTGCAAAGAATTGAAGAAGTATTAGTGCATGTAAATTAGCCCAGAGAGGCTTCTGCCAAGCTGACATCTTGTCATAGTCATTCACACCTGGTAAAGAGACGGACATTTGAGAGAAATCAGTGGAGGGGACTGTACAGTGTGGTGTACTGTGCTGAGAATGAGGAGGGGGCCAAATTGAGAGAAAGAGGAAGATATGATCAGCATTCAGCTACAGGAAATGAATAGGTCAGATGGAAGGAGATAGAGAGGAAACTGTCCTTAAAATAACTTGAGTCTGCTTCAGTAAGTATCTGTAGAAAATAACTGTAGTAAATAACTGTAGAAACGGATTCTATGTAAAAGGTTGTGTTAGTTGCTGCGGATTTAGAACGTCTGCTCATTGCCGGTAATGTAATGTCAGAGAAAGAACAGCGGATGAGAGTGGAAGAGGGGTGAAAGACAGAAGATAGAAGGCAGAAGTTGGGGAGTACAGTTGGAGGGAGTGATAGAGAGAGCATGAGGGAGAAGAGGGTGAAAGGAGAGGGCAGAGGCCAGGTCCACAGGGAGGTAGAAGAATCCCATGGTGCTCTCTGATTGGGCAACATGCTGCAGCGATACCCCCGGAGAAAGCTCTTTCCTATTTCTGGGGCGGGTTCCAGTAAACTCCTCCAGTGTCTCCAGTTTCAGATGGAAAACTGCAGAAAGCCTGCTGGTCAGATTTTTGTCAGACTTTAAACTTCCTCCTAGCAATTACTGGATGCACGAGTGAGAGAGTGAGTGAGTGAGAGAGAGAGAGAGAGAGAGCGCTAGTATTTTTACTTTGGCTATATTAGTAGTTTGTCTGTGTTCATAATTAATGTGTCTCCAGTGTATGAAAACCCCTACCTCCCAACTTTCTTGCCCTCTCTCTCTCTCTCTCTCTCTCTCTCTCACGCTCTGTCTCTGTTTTGAATAGTCTGACAGAATGTAGACTGTTTTTGAATGTAGTGTGTGCACTTTAATTCATATTTGGCTGCATTGTGTGTCTGGGTCTGTGCATGTGTTATCTGATTCAGAGTTTCAGAGCTGAGGTAATGTGTGTGTCGGTGAGTGTGTGTGTCTGTGTGTGTGTGTGTCTGTGTGTGTGTTATGCCATAACTCAGAGGTTCAGCTGAAGTTTGGTTTATCCACAGAGACTCATACGTACTAGCCGTGTCTAATCTCAGCCAGGGAGCCGAACCTATGCCAAGGCTAGAGTCTGCAGATAATACGGAGTCTCTGAAATTTCCCAGACATAGGGCCCAGAGCAAGCCCCGCCTCCACCGTGCCCCAGCCAGTCACTGACCAATAGCATTCATAAACACCTGCAGTACTCCGTGCCTGCCAACGTAGAGCGATTTAGCACATGCTTTTGAAAAAATATGAAACCATGCATGGGAAATTTCAAGTCACTCCACACTGCGACTGTGAACACGATTTTGGAAAAAAAAAATTTGTGTTAACTGTAACTTTTTATTAAATTGTTAGCACCTCGAATATGAAAGTGTCTGTGTATGTATGCCTTATGAAGGCCATATGAAGCTAGCAGAACCACGCTACATACCAGGCTTTCTGAAACGGCAGTGTCATATATACTTCCAGACCAGGCTTAATGACCCCGAATCTGTGCTTTATCAGGGCCTGTTTCAAAGAAGTGAGGCTCAAACCCCTCATTATCCAAGCAGAGTTTGGGTCCGTTCCTTTTCAGTCCGGTCGATCCAGGAAATTAATTTAAACTGAATTCATGCATTGAGAATTCCACATAGAACCTTTTGGGAAATTGGAAAAAATTCCCCAAATCGTCTATGTGGAATTCTCAACTAACGGATTCACTTTAAATTCATTTCCTGGACTGAACTGCAATGGAGAAGTCCCTATTCCTGTGACCCACGGATGGCCTGGTGCATTATGGGGGACGCGAGACTGCGGGTGATAAAGGGTTAAGCTGCAGCCTCATGGAGCACGTGCCTGATGGGACCTGACACAGGTGCTGAAATATTCATAGAATGGAAGCGTGCGATGGTTTTGATGGAGGTTTAATATTTCATAGTGCCATGGACAATGCATTCTGAGTTCTGAATCTGTATGAGGAGTGTGTTGAAATGTAACTGTTTACAGTACCTCTACATTTTCACTCTTTTGTGTTTTTGTGTGTCCATGTGGGTTTGTGTGTGTATGCTTGTGAGTGTGTGTGTGTGTGTGTGCATGTATGTGTGTGTGTGTGTGCCTCTGTGTTTGCACAAGCTTGTGTTTTTGCCTCTGTGTGTTATAGGTACAGTTGTGTGTGTATGTATGTGTGTGTGTATGTGTGTGTGTGTGTGTGCCTTTGTGTTTGCACAACCTTGTGTTTTTGCCTCTGTGTGTTATAGGTACAGTTGTGTGTGTATGTATGTGTGTGTGTGTGCCTCTGTGTTTGCACAAGCTTGTGTTTTTGCCTCTGTGTGTTATAGGTACAGTTGTGTGTTTATGTATGTGTGTGTGTGTGTGTGTGTGCATGTATGTGTGTGTGTGCCTCTGTGTTTGCACAAGCTTGTGTTTTTGCCTCTGTGTGTTATAGGTACAATTGTGTGTGTATGTATGTATGTGTGTGTGTGTGTGTGTGCGTACCTCTGTGTTTGCACATGCTTGTGTTTTTGCCTCTGTGTGTTATAGGTACAGTTGTGTGTGTATTCACATACCTGTATGTGCATATTTGTGTGTCTCAGTGCCTCTGTGTGCATTTAAGCCGGTGTGCGTATGGGCGGCCTGTAGTGTTTATGTTTGTAAGAGTCTGCGAGGGGGAAGTCTGTGTGATGATGAGAGAATAGTCTCCACTTCCCGTGTGAGCCCAGCCAAAAAGGAACAGCCTCACTGGGAGGGGGAGGGGAGGATCCCCCAGAAGGATCTTTCTCTTCCCCGCTCTCTCATCTCTTCCATTCCCTCCCCCTCTCTCTATACTATCGAAAAGGGAGTGAATTGACAGAAACTGTCGCTGTGTTCTGACTTAACTGATTTTGACCCTTTGACCTTTTTTTAACCCATGACATCACACTCTGATTTAACTTGACCTTTGGTGAGCTTATGAACGTAGGTGTGGCTGTCTTAGCATTTCTCACCAGCATCCTCTCTTTCAACAGGATGTGATGTCGTTGGTAGGGGGGTGGAGATTCCTGTTGTAGAGGAGCAGTTCTGAAAAGAGACAAATCAAAGCACAGCTGAAATAAGCATGGCAGTAGCACTTCACCTGAACATGTCTGTGGCTCGTGGAGTGTGGTGGATACATGGATCTGTCTTAATTGTAGCCTTTCACACTGGCGGCTTATAACCTGTGGCAGGATGTGATGTAATTGGTAAGTGACAGCATTTCCTGTGACAGTCAAACTTGCCGAATTGAACGGTAGCTGAGTGTGGCATACAGACAGCTGTCTGGCGGAGCTCTAGAATTACTGCAGGATGTGTGGGCCAGTTGAAAATCTCATTGGGGGTGCCTGGAACCCAGGGTTTGTGCTGAGGGAGGCAGAGGGGTGGGGGTTGGTTGGGGGGGGGGGGGGGTCCTGCGGTTGTACCCTTGAGTAAGGTCCTTAATCTGCATTGCTTCAGTGAACATCTGTATATGAATATCAACCCCTTATAAACATACAAGCTGTGCATCATCTCCCTGAAATGACTGGATACGGTGTCCTGGAAAGAGGGAAAGAACAGAGTGATGTGGGGCCAGTGTGTTTGTGAGAGAGAGAGGTTTGTGAATGCGCAGAATGGCTAGTCGGCTCTATCAGGGTAAGCAGAGCAGAGGCTATTGTTCCAGACCAGGCTCGGCACAGTGGTTTGATGCGCTCCAGACTGTGGCCAGTATGAGGAGTCAAGATGGGATAAATGGCCTGTTCCCTGCTCTAAACTTTCTGTTTCTTGTTGTGTGTGCAGAGTTATGGAAGTGTGTGTGTGTGTGTGTGTGTGTGTGTGTGTGTTTATGTGTGCGTGCATGCATGCCTGACGATTTGGGGAATTTTTTACAACACACACACACACACACACACACACATGAATGCATGTGTGTTTGTCTGTTTTTGCATTACTTACTGTGTTATTAACAGTCTTTCTGAGTTGGTGCAGTCATTTGGTGCACTCATAACTGTGGTCATGTGAGATGTCTGCTCTGTGTGTGTGAGTGTTTGTGAGAGTGTTTGTGCGGCGTGTGGATCAATGTGTGTTTGTCCTGTTGGGTTTGTCTATCCCAGGAGTCACGGGGCATCATAAGACCCCATTTCTGCGGTAAATGCTGCACCTCCCCGCTCTCTGAGCCCGCCTTTGTCTTTGAGCTCCTCCACGCTCTGCCATTGGTTGATCAGCCCGGGCTTTGTTCACGCCCCTCTTCTCCCGCAGCCCCGCCCATGCTGCTTCCGCTGAGCCAGGATGGCTGACGGGCAGGACTCCGTTCAGATCGGGGAGGACAGATTCGTCAGCAAGTAAGCCCCTGGTACCAACCTGGCCACCCACTGGCAACCAACCTGTCAAACCTTCTCCGCCACCTGTGACTGTGACAGTTACCAGGCTTCTGGCCCATGACTCCCCCCTTATCTCATTTTATTTGGGAATAAATATTCTGCAGCCCCGACCCCTCCTTTAAAATAAAGCCTCATATATGTTCAGATGTTATTTAAATGTCTTTAATGTGTAAAAAAATAACCTCACACGCCCTCCTGCTAGTGCAGTGCATGCAACAGCTGCAATGTTTCAAAATGGCCGCTGATGGACAGGGTATATACGGTGAGTTAATTTACTGTCCGTTACCGTCCGTCACCTCCTACCAGAAGTCCTTCCTCCTACAGGCCTTTGGATGAGCTGACCTCAGTATTAGTGCTTAAGCACTTGTCCGAAGCGCCTGTTGCTAAAGGCGTTTGGGGCTTTTTAGTGTGGCTTTGGAGCCGGTGCTGTGGGTTCTGTGGGGCCGGCTCACTTCTGCAGGCTAGGCCCTGTCAGACTGATGAGGCGGTGGCTGCGCTGTCTGTTGCAGGAGCGTTCTGCTGTCACACCTGAAAACCTACAACCTGTACTATGAGGGACAGGCTCTCCAGCTCCGACACAGGGAGGTGAGACCCATGCTTCTCTTCGTACGGTGTTCCCTCGCTTTCTTTATTGCATGGCGTATTCTCTCTCTTCCTCCCTCTCTCATTCCCTCATTCCCTCTCTTTCTCTCTCTCATGCTTTCTCCCACTCTCTCTTTCTCATATTCACTTTTTTTTTCCAAATTTAAATCGGCACGACGTAAGAGATCTTGTATATACCAAAGCACAGATACATGTACAGACATGACACACAGCCATTAAGTAGAAAAATGAGGAGGATAAATGAAGAAGTGATTCAATAAAATCTGTCGCATGTTCTCTGTCTCTCTCACTCTCTTTATTTGTAAGACTAAAAGTAGCAGTAATTATAATGTTATTGATAAAATTAAGTTCTAAAAATAACTTTGTATATGCTAAATTATGCAATTTATTAACAATATTTACCCCATTAACCTTACAAACTGAAACTAGTGAGGATAAAATGATTTGACCATGGAACCTTAAAATGGCGGAACTGATTTATTCCTATTTTGGTGTGGTGCATGACTGTGGTCGTGCAGCAGTCTTGTGTGCAGTGTTGTGTTGTGTCTCCCCCGGCCCACGCAGGAGGAGGACGAGCTGATCGTGGAGGGGCTGCTCAACATCTCCTGGGGCCTGCGACGACCAATCAGGCTTCAGATGCAGGACGACAAGGAGCGAATCAGACCGCCTCCCGCCTCCACGTCCTGGCACTCGGGCTGCAATCTAGAGGCTCAGAGGTCAGAGGTCAAGGTTCATATGGGGAAGTTGGCTCGTGATCGGTACACAGGAAGTGCTGAGATGGGGTTGAACTGCGGGCTAAAGGCAAGCTGTGCATAAACAGCAGCACTGTGCAAAGAACCCACAGAACTCCTGGCTTCCTCTGTTCCCTTATGCTCATTATGTACCAGTGTGTGCATAAAAGCTGTATTTATGGATCTGTTTGTGGAGGAATCAGGTGTATCCAGAAAAATTGAATTGAATTGAATGAGTAAAATAAATCAAGATTAACATTACATTAATGAAGCGCCTGGATGGCTTTACTGTTCACAGGGTAAATAGAGAGGATGGTAGAGGGTATAAACAGACAAAGATAAAGTATGTTGAAGGCAGTGTGCTGAAACTGATGAATCTCGTTGTTTTATCTTTTAGAGTAAACAGGGTAAGTGTGAGGTGTGAATGTCTGTGTATTCATGTTACCTCGGCAGCTTCCAATCCCACCACCCCTCTTTCTCTTCCATCTTTCACTTGTTCTATTCAGTTCGATTCAATGGTGCTTTATTAGCAAAGCAGAAGTGTTGCAAAGCAGTCATATACAAATATGAAATGGTTCATATATTCCTACTACTATGCGACTTATAAACAGGCATAGGCAAACAAAGCCATTCTACTTTCAAGGGAAAATTGATAACCAACAGGACCCCCTCTCAGTTCCAGTTCAGTAAGCTTTTTTGGCATGAAATACAGAAATACACAAAGTGTATCATGCTATGAGTATGCTGTATACAACAGTATTTATTTAACTAATGATCGTGAGATGTAATCATTTGCTATTATGATGGTGAAGATCACAATGAGCTTAAATAAATCTCTCTCCCCATCCACAGTAAAGAGGGTTCCCAGCAGGCCCCGCCTTCCATCGAGGTGACAGAGCCAGAGGGCCAATCGAACAACAGCGCTGTGAAGAAGGAAGCAGAGACAGGTCAGAGTAAGGGCGTTTTCGTTGCGCTCAGAGGCGGGTGCAGATCAGTTGACTGGCAAGTTTTTTTTTTTTGAGCTGTACTTGAGAAGCAGCCTTTTATACCCCATGTATCCACCTCTGTTGCCGACCACCTCATATTATTTGGGATGTCCCGTATTTCAGCCATAAATGCTATGTTCCAAACGGGATATTTAGGGAGTTTTACACAATTGTTCAACCTGGAACACTGTTAGTACTCTGTTGCAGTGTTGCAGCCATCTTATTGATTCCGCCTGTGAAGAACGCACTCACTCACACACACTGACTGACTGACTGACTGACTGATTGTCTGTCTGTTTCTTTGTCTGTCTGGGGAAGGAGAGGAAGAGTCCCCACAGCTCCTGAGGACTAAAAGTGATGCAGGGGTGTGGAGGCGGGGCCCCCGGCGATCGCCTAGCGACCAGCGGCGAATCAGACGCCATCGATTCTCCATCAACGGCCACTACTACAACCATAAGGTATCAGCACAGGATGCGTATGTGTGTGTGAATGCACTGCACTATTCAGGTTGGAAGAGCAGGATTCACCCTGAGGTTCACAGCAGTGCACATTTCACTGTGATAACTGCAGAGGTCTGGTCCTCAGTTCTGGATCTTGCGTTGCATGGAAACAGACACCTCTAAATTTAGACTGTCTGTCTCTGCCTCTCCCCCTCTCATTTTCTCCCTAGAATCATTCATTTTTTATTGTAGCACAAAGCAAGTAATTTTTTAAAATCAAAATCATAAGACGATGAATAGTATCATGAAACTCTCTCTCCCTCTCTCTCCCCCTCTCCCTCTCTCTCTGGCACTCCCTCTCTCTCCTCTCTCTCTTTCTCTCTCTCTCTCTCTCCCCTCTCTCTCTCTCTCTCTCTCCCCTCTCTCTCCCTCTCTCTCTCTCTCTCAGACAGCAGTGTTCACCCCTGCGTACGGCACTCTGACGAACGTCCGTATCAACAGCTGTATGACCACCCCTCAGGTCCTGCGTGTGCTGCTCAGCAAATTTAAGATCGAGAACAGTCCCGACGACTTCGCCTTGTACCTCGTGCACACCAGTGGCGGTCAGTGTCTGCTGCCTGCTGCGTGCGTGAGTGTGTGCGCATGTGTGTGTAGGTGTGTGTGCATTTTTACACTGCAGTTTGTAATACTGCATGTATGTGTGTATGTGTGCGTGTATATATGCGTGTGTTTAGCAGTGTGTAACTGAGCGTGACTGTGTGTGTTAGCAGTATGTGTGTGTACATGTGTGTGTGTTTGTGTCTGTGTATGTGTGTATTACTGTGTGTTTGTTTGTGTGTATTTGTTTATAGCGGCTTGTAATACTGTGTGTACGTGTGTGTTAGCAGTATGTGTGTGTATGTGTGTGTGTGTGTCTGTGTGTGTGTATGTATGTGTGTGTTTAGCAGTGTGTAACTGAGCATGATTGTGTGTGTGTTAGCAGTATGTGTGTGTGTGTCTGTGTGTGTGTATGTATGAGTGTGTTTAGCAGTGTGTAACTGAGCATGATTGTGTGTGTGTTAGCAGTATGTGTGTGTATGTACGTGTGTGTGTGTGTATGCGTGTGTTTAGCAGTGTGTAACTGAGCATGGTTGTGTGTGTGTTAGCAGTATGTGTGTGTATGTACGTGTGTATGTGTGCGTGTATATATGCATGTGTTTAGCAGTGTGTAACTGAGCATGATTGTGTGTGTGTGTATGCGTGTGTTTAGCAGTGTGTAACTGAGCATGGTTGTGTGTGTGTTAGCAGTATGTGTGTGTATGTACGTGTGTATGTGTGCGTGTATATATGCATGTGTTTAGCAGTGTGTAACTGAGCGTGATTGTGTGTGTGTGTGTGTGTTTTCTCCCAGAGCGAGCGAAGCTGAAACGCAGCGACCATCCCCTGGTGATCCGTGTGCTCCAGGGCCCGTGCGAGCAGGTCTGCAAGGTCTTCCTCATGGAGGAGGACTTGGGAGAGGAGGTCACCTACGACGTGAGACTCTTTCACCCACTTTAACCCCGGGACACCATGTGACCTGGGGCCATGTGACCTCGTTTCCATTTGACCCTTTCAAACCCCAGATACTCAATTCCCTACCTGTCTTCCAGCCTGTCTGCTTCTTATTTACAGGAAGTTCCAGCTGGTAGTAGGAGTTTCCTGTGCTAACGGTACAGGATGTCCACTGCTGCAGTATTGTCACAAATTCAAATTGGAATGTTAAGAATACAGAGCTGGGTTTCTAGTGGGTCTATAGCAGGGTCTGTCCTGCATTGAACTGCCCTAAGCGGGTCGCCTTGGTGTTCATTCAAGCAGCCTGTAGGCGAAATTACACAAAAAAAAACAAACACCTGTAAAACAAAATGAGACATGGTTTGTGCAGTTTGAACTGCGAAGTAAAATTGTGAAAAACCTTTTATGTAGTCACAAGATATAAGTAACACCAGTGAAAAAGGATGGTGCAAGCATTCCTTGAGTGAATGTATAAAAGTCATTCAAATACATTAAGGGGGCATTTGTTTGGATTCCTTTAGTTAAAGGGTTAATATTGTGCCCTAAGTTTGGACTGACAAAAACCCTGTGTAGAGTCTGAGATGTGATTCTTGGACCATGTGACCCAGTGACCCTGAGATCATGTAATCGTAAAACCTTTCTCCGCACTTCCTCAGAACACATGGGTGATCTGGTTCAATGTCTCTATCTGTTTTGCTTGTTCTCGATCTCAGAGTGACTCCTTAAGTATGATAATGCTTTGCTTCACCTACAGGTGGCGCAGTACATCAAGTTTGAGATGCCGGTGTTGCGGAGTTTCATCACCAAACTGAAGGAGGAGGAGGACAGGGAGGTACAGAAGCTCAGAAAACGGTAATTCCCTTTCTACCCATAACGAAATCCTGACCAAGCACTCACAATATTCACTGTGGAACAGGGAAATTTACCTTACATTTGAAAGTGCAGGAAAATGTTTTATCTTTAGGAGCAGAACCATGATACTATACTTGAGATTATACTTGTGCTCAAAAAGATTTTTAAAAACTCATTTTATTGAATTTTCAAATGCATATGGAACCTTTTTTCCAACTATACAGGGCTCCTACCGGTTTTTAGGCATTGTGCATTTGACATCACCTCAGGGTTGCAGAACCATGTTCTGTCCACTAGGGGGAGACATACATTAAACAAAATTAATTCTGCAGCAGTACAACTAGATCCTACAAATGTTCGAAGCTCTCTCTCTCTCTCTCTCTCTCTCTCTCTCTCTCTCTCTCTCTCTCTCTCTCTCTCTCTTTTTCTGTCTCTCTCTTGTCTCTCTTCCACTCTTGTTTTTTTCAGGTACAAATTACTTCGCTGTATCATTGAGAAGCAGTTGCAATCTCTGACCGAGCGGTCCACCTATGTGTGACCCCGCCATACTGCAGGAACCCCAAGAAAACTCTGCCTTAACTGGGTTTCTCACCCTCCTTCCATCCTTCACTTCCTCTCCTCCACCTGGTTCCTCTTACCTTCTATCCCTTTTCCATACAGTCTCTCCTTCTCTTTTTTTTCGCTCTGTTTTAAACTCACCTGGTACAGGTGAGGAGCAGTGGCAGTACTGGTGCAGAGCAATAATGCCCGTTATGACACCAATGTGAGAAAAGAAAGACGTTTCCTATAGCACTTTTTTCCCATGGGACTTTGCAAATATATATATACGGCGACTAACCCAGCCAATCAGACTGTCCTCCTGCAGGAGGGCAAAAGCACATTCCACTGAGCTGATTCTGCCTAGCTCAAACTGCCTCTCTGTCAGGTCAGGGCAGGATTAGGTCCACTCACGTTACCACTGAGCTGCTTCTACGTATCTCCGCTACGGAACAGGCTCTGTCAATTTTCACACTTTGGAAGAGGCTTTTCGGAGCTGTTATGCTGTAAAGCAGGCTCACTTAACTGCCGCGCTGCTGGAACAGGCTTTTCTGAGCGCTTACACCGAGGACAGGCCTGCTGACCTCAGCTGCGGCTTGGCTCTCTTTCCAGTAACCTCTCAGCTGTGTGGTCCTCGCTGGCCAAGGAGGACAGATGTGCTGTCCATCTAGGACTGTCCTGTGACGGACAGGACATGGTGTCCAATCAGGAGGTTCTCGTTCCGCACTCAGTTTGGACACCCCCCTGACCCCAGGCTCTTCCAGTGAATGCAGGCTGGACCAATTCTTCCCATTCCAAAGCACATGACCCTCCACTCCATCTCTGAACCCAAGCCTGGCCTTTTTATTCCGTACAGAATATGAACAATCCATTATTCATGTTTCTGTATGAGGTTTTTCCCAAATATGTTTTTGAGGGTGGGGGGTTCATTCTCTGACAGAATCCAGCTAAGCACATTACCTTATGATGGCACAAAATAAAAACACTGCTATTGCAAAGATGGTTCCACAAAGAAGATTATAGAGACGTTGGATTTAGAGGAATGACAGTGCAATGTTTAAAGCAGGGATCTTTCACCCTGATTCTGGGTGTGTTGGTGTACTTTAGCAATTAAAGAGGCCTCGTGGGTCTAAATTGGGTGCTGATTTTTTTTAGGCAAATACAAACGCAGGAAACCCCACAACTCTCCAGATCAGCATTGAGGACCCCTGTTTTTAAAGATTACGTGTGTGTGTGTGTGTGTGTGTACTGTATGTGTGTGCACACTCCCGCCCACACCTATGTTTATTTTGATTGCAGAATCTGATCAAGTTCAGTTGAAAAGCATTTTGTGGATATTGTGTAACCAGCTATACAAAGAGATCTGTGGAGCTGATGGCCAAAATAATAGATTTTCTATTGTGTTTGCGCATGTTTGCGTCTTCTTGTGTTGTTTGTGTAGTTTATTACAGACTTATTACGTTATTTCTGTTTATTTTTATTTTGTATTTTATGAATATTTGTGTACGTTGGTGTGTTTTTTAAAACCGAGAAGACCTTTTATTTCTTCCATGTTAAGGACAATGCCTTAAATATGAATGCTTTTGATCTGTCGGATGATACGTTGATTATTTAAAATGTAATAAATATGTGTGCCTGGCAGAGTCCCCTGGATGCTTGTCGTGTTTTGTTCTCGGATCAGGTCCGCTGTTTTTTCTGACCGCCATTCCTTTTGTTTCCATCCCCTGTATAGAAACCTTAGTCTCCATCAAACATGTATGCTCGCTGCCATTGCCGTGGCAACAACCACGGGGGCGTGCGAAAGCGAGGGAAATAGGGGGGGGGGGGGGGGGAGCGAACGGGAGATGGAGAAATAAGGGCACGGTACAGAGCGGTACAGAAAGAGCGAGAGAGGGAGGGAGGGAGGGAGGGAGGGAGGGAGGGAGAGAGAGTAAAATGCAGTTTGCAAAGGAGAACTCGAGTGGCGGGGAAGAGGGTAGGAGGAGGAGCCAGGCGGCTCAGTCTCATCGTGGCCATTGATTTAAAACCAATCAGAAGGTGGGAGGAGCGGCACTCGGGGAGCGTGGTCTGGAAATGGTGAACACGATGCCACACCCCCCCGCTTTCCCACCCGGCAGCGGATTGGCTTCGGCAGTTTGAGTGACAGCTTCAGCCAAACAAAACCCCCCCCCCTCCAGAGAAACAGCGATTGGTTTCAAATTGAAGCACAGACCTCCAGCACCATCATCTTCAGCTTGACTCGCTTCGGATAACGGACCTTGACAACGGGTAAAGGCTCCATTCCTTTTCTTCAGTCGTTCTGAACAGAAATTGAGCTGATTTGTGGATATTCTTGGTTTAATGGATTTTTTTTTAAAGCCTTGTTTTCAGATCTGGTAATGTAATGTGTTTACCATTACTCATTTTATTAGACTTATTTTATTTTGTAATTTATTATTAGTACTATTTCATTTTTTTATTTTTTATTTCTCTGTTTTGCTGAAGCTCATCAGGCAGTTTTTTTAATATGATAAGGTACTATAAAAAGAAAGGTTAGGATCATGATTATTATTATTATTTATTTTTGAATTTCCGCACTATAACGGAACCATCTCCATTGTCATCCAAAAATGGAATCAAATTCTTAGTTGGGATTTTGTTTTGTAGAAACGAGAGATGGTGAGACATAGATTTGTCCGTTCGGGCACCGATGATCTCAATTAGCACATCTCTCAGTCCACGCTGTGAGTTTACTACATTTCGTACTACGCCACAATACAGTGATGACGTCTTCAGATCACGGGGCACAATTTGGGGAGGGTCGGTTAATAGTTCAGCAAAACTGAGGGGAAAAATCCAGACTGCAAAAATTGCAGCGGAGTGGCACTTGGTCTAGATTGTACTGTACGCACGTTGCTGTGGTCTGTTTTTGTTTGTGGCCGCATTGTTTGTTACAGAAAGGGCGGCACACGGTGTTTCTGTGGAGCAGTTACGCGTGTAATGGGTTCTAATCCTGGTCTGAATGGTGATGGTCATTCCTGGCTGTGGTTGGGTGGGCTGTGAGAGGGCTTGTGTCTGTTCTGTTCAGCACTGATTTGTTGGGTTTAGATAAATAGATAGATAGTTCTGAAGGCACTGTGTGTATACTGTACAATATATACATAAAATAAAATGAAATGCACCGATCAATTGAAGAAATCTGTAATAGAACATAATAGGCACTTTCCACTTCATGAATTGAATGCCAGTTCATTCCGTGCTTTTATTGGTCTGAAATTAAATTGACATCGACCCAGATATACTCATATCTCATGTCATAACCTTGTGTGAAATTTTGTCCTAATTGTTTTCCTGATGCAGCTGTGTGCATTTATCAGTGTTGACCTGTGCAGCCAGCTCAACCAAAGGCCTCGCTCTTACCCGCCAGCTGCTTGTGTCCCTGCAGAACGATTCCCCCGTCATGATTGGCCACCGCAGACTCCTCCTCCTCCTCCTGTGGACGGTCGTGTTGCTCGTGGCGACGCTGTGCCCGGGCGTCCAGCCCAAGCGCGGGGGCGGAGCCAGGGGCAGGGGTAAAGGGGTGGGCCTGGGCGCGAAGGCCCCGCCCTCTCACAGCCGCGGGTCCTCCAGGCAGGGCCTGAAGCTGGCGGGGGCGGCGGCCGCCGGGGCGCTGGGCGGGGCGGCGCTGGGATACGGGCTCGGCTCCCTGGGGCGGCCCCGCTACGGCCACGGCTACGGCTACGGCTACGACGGCGACTCGTCCGAAGAGGACCGGCGCTTCTACGACGCCAACGGGCCGGGCTACCAGAACCGCTCCGACTGGCGCCAGTACAGGGGGGCCTCCGGCGCCGGACCGGTACCCAGCACGCCCCTGGTTCTGGGGTCGGTGGCGTCGGTGGTGCTGGGCAACTGGATCAGGGGGATCTGAAAGGATGCGAAACTACGACCACAACTCCTCCTGGCAGCGGGAGGACCAACCGGCTCAAAATGGAACACCAGTGCAGGTGTACCGGGATATCTGGAAAGGCACCAGGCCTCCAGCCTGATTGCCTTCTTACTATACCTGCCCCTACCCACCCCGTTTCCTTAAAGACCCTGAGTAATTACCTTTCTATACATTTAAAGTGTAGGAAGACAGTAAAATGTCCTTTTGACCTAGAGCGAAGTATTTCTGAACAGGAGAGCTATAGGGCTGGGGGGGTCGTGTTCCATCAGTAATGAATATTCACGTTGGATAGACAGCCCAACAAACAGACTTGCATTTGCATTGAGTTTGCTAGCTGGTACAACATGCAAGGGAAAAAAAAATAACACCAACCCTTACACTGATGACACAGAAACAAGATTAATTAGTGCTAGGCAAATTCATGGAGGTGCCGATACTAGTCAATCTCAGTGACAGGACCACCACCACCGCCTCTGCCTCCAGAGCAGAGTGCTGTTTCCTGTCTGGGTAGCTAGCAATTTAGGACAGTAAGCTACTGATGCCTGACAACTGTTGTTTGTCATCAAGCCTTCTATGAAAGTCCTTACAGTAAATAAAAAAAAAAAAGATGTTAGATTACTTTCTAGTTCATTTATTTTCATTACACTATACGATAAGTCATATAATGTCATGTTCAGAATGAATATGTTGATACAGTCAACAAACATGATTCCTGTAACATCAGTCCCTATAGTACAGTCAGTACTGGTCAAGTGCTAAACAAGCATATTAACAAATTTATGCAATCACTGCTGATTGGTGAAAAAAAAAAATCTTGTTGATGACATCAGTTCTTCATCAACCAATACCAAATCCCTCAACAATATCCTTTCAGGATTATTAAAAAATAAATAAAATAAATAAAAACAAAATAACAAGGGCTTAATGTGATAGTATTTCTTTTCCTTGGTTCTTTGTTTTTAATGTAAGCATAAAAAATAACTATTTTGATTACACAGGGTCTTTAAACACTTTTTTTAAACATTCTATATCAAAAGAAAACATGTGTGGGTGTGTACATGTGTTGCACTTCTGGATAATGCTATTTTGTATTTATGACATTTATTCTTTTTTAAATACAGTATCTTAAGAATATTAACTAACGTGCTTTGGTGTATTTAGAGTAAGAGTTTGGCACAGTTTTAATCTGAGTGGTTTGTGTGTGTGTTTTTTTTTTTATGATTTTGGCTGTTTTCTGTGTGTGTGTGTGTGTGTGTGTGTGTGTGCAGGAAGGTGCAGTTTACATTTCAGTTATTTTTCTTTTATATGTAATGTATCGCTAGCACGAGGCACGAGGCCAACTCAAACACACGTATACTTCAGTACTTATTTTGTGCTCGGGTGATTTACTGCATTTTTGTGAAGTCCAAAGTTTTTGTGAAGTCCAAATGACTGTTTACAATACTCTTCAAACACATATCTGCCCTGCGTGTCTATGCATTGAGAAATCTTGTCATATGCTTTTCGCATTTAACCCTTGGATGCGTTTTAATAGATTTCGATTGAGGTTCCAGTCATATACAGCATGTGTAGTGGAAGAAAGGCCATCCTCTGGACGTTGTATTTATTACGTTAACTCATCACAATCCAGTGCATTTCATTATTCCATGAACACAGTGAGAATCTTATTCAAAGCGCAAATAAGTGCCCCCTTAATAACTGTGTCGTTGCTTACAATTAAAATGTAATGATATGGCAGACGCTTTCAGCCGTGCAACTGCTGGACACATTTAGAATCAAATCGGTGCTGTCGCTGAGATGCGCGGCACAAACGTGAAGCCAACGGGCATCCTTTTATTCAGCATCCTATCATTACGCTTGATCTTGCCCGAGCTCATTAAAATTGTAAATACATTATTACGTCATAAATGGGCCTGCTCTGCTTTTCCTTGTGCTCTGTGACAATCCTGTTGTGAAGGACGTTATTCTGTTACAAAGCAAGAGATTGAATTTGTTGCCATCTTCGAATAAAAATAACTTTTTGCGGAAGAGAATTTGCTGAACCTGTGTTTTTGCATCATGTCGTTCGCATTCAATTTAAATCTGTTTTAGAATTGATTGGGTCTATATAGTATAGTTGTTTTTATTTTTCAATTTAGATTTTTTATTCCTTGTCTTCTTTTTTTCAATTAGGGTATTTTTAATAACTGGTTAGTCACAGGAAATGTATTCACTCATTAACTGGGTCGTGGGCTCATACATTTTGTGTGCAACCTGTTTTGTGCACACGGTGGGTGTTTTTTATCCGAAGTGGTGTGAGCAGCCGAAGGTGTTCGATTCACCATCTGTCACCAACAGATTTTTGCACTGTTTGCGGTTGACCCCACGAAGCCAGGTCCAGAAGGCGCTGTGTCATGTGAACGTTAATCATGTATCCCATGAAGCAATAATGACGTTTCAAACCTAACTAGGACACACATGATGTTTTTTTTTTTTTTTGTTGTTGTTGTTTGTTTTGTTTTTGTTTTTTGCACTGAAAATTAAGAATGTAAAATATTTCATTTTCTAATTTTGATGCAAGTGATTTTAATGATGATGGCCTCATTGGTGAGCATTTTCTCTCTGGGTGCTTCTCTGTGTCTACTCTGTGGTACTGACAGTTCGTGTGGTTCATCCATGCTTCTCTGCTCTCTTTCACCTGCGTCCTCATGTCCTTTATTTAGCCAGTTCTTGTGCTTTCTGCAAAAGCAACTTGTTACCTAGCAACCCAAGAATCTTTGCCGGCTGAATTCTGTAGCCTACTTGGTAATGTTGCTGTGGTTACTTTCTCCAGTGATAGTCGTCAGAGACAGTTTTAGCAGACTATTCAGGTGGTAGCATTAGCTGTAATGCTCGTATAAATTAACCCCAAATGCAGATGCCAAATCTGGCCAATTCTCGCCCATTTATTTATTGAGAGCTTTATAACTCCAGATGTGAGCACCACAGACTTGGAAAATGGCTTAAAATGAAGCAAGACACCGTTTACAACACTACGCCACTATACTACCTACACTGATATGTATGTATTGATACACTGACACTGCCCAGGATACACTAAGAATGCCCCTACTAACAGCTATTTAGCCCCCAGTGCAAGTATGCTGAACATTATTAGCAAAGGCTAACATTTCTCTTACGACCAATGCAAATATAAGAATATCAAAAATATGACAGCGTAAATAATTGAAATGTTACAAGCAGTAATTCGCCATGTTCGGTATGTATCCGCGCTAGACTTCATGCTTCCTCTTCCTCTTCTGATCCATACTCCAAAGCATGGTGAAATGTTACCTTAGCTATGCTGATGAGTTGGCAAAATTCGGAAAATCTTCCAAAAACTGAAGGAAATGAAAAAACTACTACACCACAAAAATGGTTGTATATTACTGTGTAATGTTGAGGTTGACCTCGAAACGCTTGACTGCGAAATACTGTCCGCTATTGGATAAAATAGTTATCAGTCAAACCAAAACAAACTCAATAGTTATGGCGTAAAAGCATGTGTGGTTTTTGCGCATGGCTGATGTAGCCTATATGACCAATGGATCCTGAAATTGACATCTTTACTTGTGAAAGCAATGGTAAAATTCTGTATTTATTCCATATTTAGTCGCAGTCGCAGATATTGATAGTAGAACGACTTGGTATAATTACACAAGAATTCCTCTTGTTTATTTCGCTATTCAGAGAGCACGACCTGAGCCGCTAAGTGTAACAGATGTCGTAAAATGCTAAGATTGCACTACTGAATGGCTTTACTTCATTATCCTCTGTAGGACCCATTCTTAAAATGGGAAATATTTTAGGTAATATTACTACACTATTTTGTATTTCATGATTCTGTTAATGCTTACATCAGAAAAAAGAGATTAAAATGTTATTTAGTAACCTTTAAAATAATGCTCTTCTCTGATTGGTGAAGACTGTAGCTACCATGGCGTCACACGTCATTTGTTGCTAAAGTGGACACATGGAAAGGCTTGCTGAAGATGAATGCCGTGCAAAGGATGGGATGGCTCTGCAGGTGAGGATCTGATTGCTAGGAAATTAGTCAGACTTCAGACCTCAGGAAAGAAGCAAAGCTTATAGCAAAATGAAATCCTTACGTTTATGTTTGGGAATATTCCAAGCAGATGTCTGTAACGTTCTAATTCCTACAATTAGCGTTCAAGCGAAATGGAAGGAAGCCATTCAGTCATACTCCCATAGCCACATACTATATTTACCATCACGACAGATTAAGGCTACGTTTACATCGCAGGTCTTGATGCACAGTTACAATTTTATACCACCTGTTTACATATATTTCTAAAAGTGACTCATACCATATATCTGTGTTCACACAGTTTAGCCTACACTTGAAACAACCCGCACGCATTGGCCAACAGAGAGGGCTTAGTTACGGATACGAAAGTAAACAACCACGCTGCCATAGCCATATCGCCAACTGCAATGGGCAGAAAACATAAGTGATAATTCAAGCTACTTTTTTCGAAGCATCTTTGGTCCGTAACGAACATCCGCTGTATTATGACCTGTAACGACTTTTAAGAGGCACGTAACCACGGTATTCGCCCATTGGCCTGAGACTTCATCCTCCATTTAACTTATTTTAACATTAAACACATGAATGTGACCAAAACAGATCTGAAAATGTCCGATTCCATGTGCTTTCTCCCCGTTTTTGCATTCATAATACATTTGTGCCTCATGTGATTTGTGCCTCGTGTGAGCAAAAAAACGGAATGGTCACTTTAACCAGATGATGTAAATCGTAGCCTAAGAAACTAGAGAAAGTTTTTCTGGGGAGTATTCATGCACGCCACAGCTCTTTTCGCACACACACACACACACATATATATATATATATATATATATATATATATATATATATATATATATATATATATATATATATATATAGTGGATATAGTCAAGAAGAGTAAGAAACTGTTGAAATTTTGTAATTAAAACTATTTTTACGTGCATCGAGACCACGTATGGAGGACGACAAGCTTAACGCAAACGTAGCGCTTGACGGCCACAAGAGGGAGCACACGCCCCTTTTTAAAACTATTGCGTAAACAATAAATAGACTCAAAAAATGAAAGAAAAGGTGAATTGGCTCTGCTTTGTCGTGGACTGATAGAAATTTAAAGACTGAAGGAGAATGAAGCGAGTGCGGAAGAGGAAGTATTGTGTGTGTTAAAATGGCTTAGTTGAGCCTGAAAGGCTTCATCAAGAAATATTAGCCGTTTTATCAGGTGAATATGAAAAAGAGGATTAGTAAAATTGGTACTGTTCAAAATATGCAGAATTTGAGGACTTGGTACAGAAAAGAGAGGTTTGGATTCTGAAGGCAAAAAAGGGTCTTGTGAAGAAAATAAACGGTATGATGAAATTAAGCCCAGTGATAGTATCGCGGAAGTGTTTCTTCACGCACCCGAGCAGAGAGGAAGGAAGGGCTGTCATACGTGACACATTGCACCGGCATGAATGGCCAGCTCTGTGCGCCCGAGAATGGAGGCTGAACACGAATCGCTGTGAGCATGCACTGCAACCCTGAGAAAAATGGGCAGAAAATTAAACTGGAAGAAGAAAAAATTGGATGTCGAGTTCATGGACAAGATGGACAATCACGAATGTGCGGTCTCTTGTATCACAACGTCCCTTTAAGATGGTAAATGGACTGCATTTGTATAGCGCTTTTATCCGAAGTGCTTTACAATTGATGCCTCTCATTCACCAGAGCAATTAGGGGTTAGGTGTCTTGCTCAGGGACACTACGACACACACCCAGGACGGGGATCGAACCGGCAACCCTCCGACTGCCAGACAACCTCCTGAGCTGCGTCGCCCCTGATGAGAGATGAGAGAACCGTGGGGAAACCAAGCCTTTGAGATCCAAGAACGACCCGGATGTGAAGGGCCAGGTTTTAGAACTTGGTGGATTTCACCAACTAGCAAGTTAAAGTTGTCAATGACCCACTGTTTGGAGATATCCGCTATGTCAGCTGAGAGGGACAGGAGAGGAGAGATTTCAGAAAAACCTCCAAGAAAGGTGGTTCCCAGGGAAGCATCTTTGCTACAAGCATTGCTTCAGCTGTAGAAAACAGTGTTCAAGGTTCGCAAAAAGATTATGGAACAGGCGCATAAAGAGAGAATACAGTTTCCTGTAACATCACTTACAGCCTGTTTTCTCATCCATTTTGTCTGTGTTATCTGATGATTTAAAAGCCCCCCCCCCCGCTCTAACATGCTTCTAATGCCTTCAGCAGGGAGAGAGACAGGAGACCATGGCTTTGTAAATGCACAAGACCTTTATTAGTGCCTGCGGTTCACACACAATTAGCAGTAAAGCCTATGGTGGGCTGCTTTGCATTCACAGAGTAATTATTATTCCCACATAGGTTCAACATCACAAGCAGACAGAGATGATACAGAGTAGCATGCAACACTTCCCCTGAGTTTAACCCCGTCAGTTTGTTTCAAATTAGTGTAATTTGACACCGGTGTCTTAATTTAAATGTCCCTTGAGGTTAACGGAACTGAATCTGAAGAATGAGATTCCAATAAGTAAAACAAACAAACAGAAAAGATTAAATTGGGGAAAGCTGCCACGCCCTCTAAGGGAGGGTTTTTATTGATTTAGTTTCGCTCCGTTGCTGAAGACCAGAGTGACCAACTAGGGCCAATCCATTTCCAGATTTTAAACTATCCTCCGCTCTGAACGATGTAATTAGTTCAGTAGTTTGAGGCAGACGCCGTCCTCAGTGAAAACGTTTAAGCTGTGGTGTGATACGTTTGTGGCACGGTATTGGAGCGGACAGCTGTTAAAATTGTGCTAGAACAGTTGGTTGGAGCAAAAACCCGCAACTGGACCTCCAGGACTGGGGCTAGGCACAACCTGCCTTTATGATGATTTGGCAGCTTTCACTGAATCCATGGATATAAATGTTTACGGTGTGAAAAATGATTAAACTTAAAGGATTCATTTTCCCGAAGGCATTGTTTTTTGGTCTTCCTCCCAGTGAAATTAGTGGTTCATTCTCCAGTATGTGACTTGAGTATGAGTCAACTGATCAGGCATGTGCAATTATGGCTGGCAGTAATGTTGCATCTTTTTATGGTGGATATTATGTTCCCTTTGTTAAAAGATTTCTTCTTCAGAAGGAAAGGAGGAGTAAGTGTTAAAACCTGCTCAGATATTTTAGCTCAGCTGCAGGTAAGAACTGAAGTATAAAAAGTAATAAAATAAGAGCACTTGTGTTTTCTGGGGGGTGAGAGGCTGTGAAAGCTATTCTGTACCACAAACTTTTAGACATACAATATAAGATAGAGCAAAAATAATGAATAAAGATGACATAAGGGTCCATGGACCAATAAAAATAGTAACTTACATTCTGGAGTAATTTTATAATCTGCACATGCAATACCTTTTATGCATACTGTGAGTGAATAGTGCATCAGTTGAAGAAATATTTTAATCAAAACTGACAGTTAAACAACACCATCAAATAAGAAACTGTTTCTGCACAGGCTTGTGGAAATCAAATGCATCTTGTTTGTATTCAGGAAAAATTGTATACAATTTTTAAAATGGCATCGTACAATAGATCACACCTGAATCTGCTTCTCCTTATTCAGTGACCCTTGCAGTGGGAAACGCCAAGCATTAAAGTTGCATGATTTTGTAAATGCAGTCACAGGACTGTGCACTTAACTGGCTTAGACGACCTGTTGGTTTTCACCCATAGTTGCAAATCGATTTTTGTATTATGAAGTTGATGCTTTTTGGATCGACCACCACTCATTGGAAAAATAAACGAAATGCACTTAAGCAATGCTAATGAGGTGGGATTAGCTGTTTGAGGCCATTATCCATTTCATGCAAATAATAAAAAACATATAATGAGGAATATTCAAGCTCAGGGTGCTTTTGTATCTTATGCATACAGAAGTAATATTTTGTAATACATGAACAGTTGAAGGCACTAAATACAGTATACCTTTACAGAACATAACACTCAGTTGCTGGCAATACAAGTATATGTTAGTTACAGTCTTGTTTTCCACAGAATACAGTCGAGAGAGTAACAGTCATGTAAAATAAAATATTTGAATCTTAACTTTCAAGTGGACAATGCTTTAGTGCAGTTAAACAGAATCCACTCATACACTGGCATCCATGTCTTTTTTTGTTTCAGTTAGGCCTACACTGTTCCTCGAAATTGCATGGGCCAATAATTATAATGAAAATCCATAATATATGTCATAAATGAATCACATTACTCACAAACGCTATATGTGTAAATTACTATGGTATGAAACTGTTGCTGCAAGCATATTTACAAGGTGTACCTTCAGGCGATATATATATATATATGTTTTAGTAAATTCAGTTTTACAATCTCAAACCCTGTGTTTACATTGGCCACAGGGAGTTCATCTTAAACAACCGAAAATATCACATTTTCTAAGTAGGGATGTTCATTGTTTACCATTTAGACTTTCAAATTTTTAAATGTCTTTCCATAATGCATTTGACACATGTATTCCCTTTCCCCCGACTAATTATTAACACCAACTGTCATACTTGCAATGCAGTAAATCTTTACTTTTTTCCAGTGGGTTTTTTCCTGGGTACACCTAATGTAGCCTACACTTTATAGTTACGTTAGGCGTTTTGCTGTTTGCAATATTCAAATGAAACCTACCGGTCACCTCGAGCAAAACCTAATGTCACCTGTGACGAAGCGGTGACACAAATCACAGTCGCTTTAAATGTAGCCGTCGGGTGTGCTCCCAGGTTATTTAATCACAGGAGTGTAATAGCCAGCTAGCTAACTGGCGTCGCATACAGTGGCATTACATCACGAAACGGCTAAATTAGTGCCCCTCGCCATGCCCCCCACTTCTTCTTTTGTCAACCCAAGTCCTGTATCGAAAAAAGAGCAACGTATACGAAACAAAAACAGCACAAACTAAGGTAGACGTAGCTGCGCCCACTTCACCCTGCAATTTACACCTCCCACGTACCTGTAATAATTAATAAAAACAGTGCAAAAAGAGAGTTGAGGTATAGTTGGCTGATTCAGTGTAAGTGGTGTATATCGTCTGGCACCAGACATCATTCAGTAAGTCACATTTACCACACTGGCATTGGGCTATGAAATCTTGGACAGTAATGCGGCGTATACGGACATACTGTCTGTTGGTCTGCCAGGGTTTTCCCCTCATGACATTGTCCATCTAAATCTCACATGCTCATTGGTCCATTTGCTTCATGGATTGCCAGAGCGCGCACTCAGTACTTGATTAGACCCAATCTATACGATAGAATTTTTTTTGTCATTTAAAAAAAAATTGACCTCAGTTTTTCTTCCATTTTCAAAATCCCAATTCTTTATGTGCCCTGCCCTGTCTTGCGACCTCCTCTGTCAGTTTTGGAGAGTGTGATTGAGCATGCGCTCGTTTTCAAAATGTGATGTCAAGCTGTTGTTTCTTTTCACTCTGACGCCCACCAATTAGGCTCCCTCACATTAAGTTGGTGGAGGAGGAGGAGGGTATGTCAAATGCACCTTGTGCAGGCTGACTGCATACCTGACTGACAGGTCATTATTAGTAACTATGCTAAATTAGGCACAAGCAGCACCCAAACCATTAAATATTTTTATCTGGTCCTGATTTCTGTATCTGTTGTTAAAATATTGTGTTTCCCCCTCTATAAAGGACCTTGATCTTGTACTTTGTAGTTGATACTGTACTTTATCCACCACTGTACAGGTGCTGCGTTTTTGGTCTGCTAGACATTAAAGAAAGGTGCCTTGGTTTATCAGCTGGATAATTACAGTAATGTTAACACAAGTGCTTAAAATGCTCGGAAATAAATGAACTGTAAAACACAGAACTCCTACTTCTCAACGATTTTCCTGCAGTTCTTTTTCTTGTCTCTCTGTTCTTCGCACAGTGCCCACCGCTGCCACATCTGAGTGTATGTCTATGTGTGCACGTGCATGCATGTGTGTGAGCGTGAACGGGTGTGTGAGTGTTTGTGTGAGCATGTGTGTGTGTATGGGTTCATGTACGCATATGTATGTGTGCATGTATGTGTAAGTTCATCTCTCACTGCAGAAGGACACTGCTGCTCAAGAACATGAGTGCAGTGGTGAGCAGAACTAACACTCCCAGGCAGAGGGGGCGCTGCTGAGCTGCGGCTCCCTGGGGAAACTGCTCTGCGGTCTGCCTCTCCAGGTAGGAATGAGAGTAGGCTATGTAGCGCTCCACGCACTTCTGCACCTTCAGCTGCTCCACCAGCTCTGGGTATCCAGTTTCTATGATGCTCACGGTGTCTTCCTCCTCCCCTTCCTCACCCCCTCCCTTCGCTCCACCGGTAGGACGGACGGGCGGCGGAATGTGGATCTCTGGGGGCGGGGTGGAGTTCCGCTCCGCCCCGCCCACCGCGTCGAGGGCTGCTGTCGCGTTGACGGTGCCGTTGCCCGACGGTGCCAGGCCGGCAGTTCCGGCCTCGCTTCTGTTGCTGGCCGCCGCGTTGGGATCATCGCCCTGCGGCCCCGCCCCATACCCGCCCTCCCGCAGCAGGTCGTCCTCGGCCATGCAGCTCTCCATGTGGCTGTCGTAGGACGTCTCCCGCGGCTTGTAGCGGTAGTCTCGGCCGAAGTCCTCCTTGTCGGTGGAGCGCGAGCCGTACTGCCGGTACATGTAGCGGTTGTAGTAGTACCTCTCCTCGGGGCTGCGGAAGGTGACCTGCGGGCGCGGGAAACGGCCCAGCCCGTAGTGCACGGCCATTCCAGCCACCACCCCGGTGCCCACCGCCACCGCCGCCGTCTTGGCGTAGCCCTTGGAGCGCGTGTTCGGCCCGTAGCCCATCTTCTGCACCTGGTAAGCGAACGGGGAGCCCCCTCCTTTGCCCCCGCCGTAGCCTCCGCCATACCGGGGGCTGAGGATCTCGTTCTTGGGGTTCCAGTTGGGGGTCTCCTCCTCCTCGGCAGCGTAACCCCCCGACACCGGTCGATAGCCGTGCCTGTTACGGTACCTCCAAGTGTTATGGCTGCTGGGGTTGTGCGATTGCTTGGGGGAGCCACTGGAATGCGTATTGCTCCCTTGTGAGGACTTGGGGTGCGACGAAGATGAAGACGAAGATGAGGATGATGATGATGATGATGATGATGATGATGATGATGAAAGACCGAGACGAAGACGAGCTGGAAGAGCCTCTGCTGGAGGAGCCTGAACGTCTGGCCCAAGTTGAGTGTTCCTGCAGCAGGAGCAGGACGGACAGGGAGAAGAGGACCCGGAGGGATGGCTTCCTCATGGTGCGACACTGGTGAGAAGGGAGGGGAAATTATACCTTTATTTTAAATCCGCTAAAATTTGAATGCAGTTCAGTTTAAATCCAAATCTGGAAATAAAATGGTATAAACAACAATTGTATAGCCTACTGTGTGTTGGTACACATAATGCAATAAAAAAAACACATTTTCTTGATAAATAAAACCCATTTTGTTACTCTTAGCTTACAGCTTATAATTCTATATAGCACTATGGAGTTCTCTGTAAAGTGATTTACCCTCAAATATAAGTTTTCTGAATTTTGGTGAATGAATTTACTCAGGGTGCAGCATTGCACATGTGACTGTATTACCATCGCTCGAGCTGATGAAGAGTGGAACCACTATTATAAATTGTTTGCTCTAATTTGTCTCTCACACGCATGCCGCAAGCATGTTCTGATTTCTTTAGGTTCAAGTGTTGCAGACGCAGTGATTCCACAGGCACTTTCTGTCCAAATGGGTCAAAGGGTGTGGCAGGAGTTGTTGTTGTAACTGCCTTAAGAGTGTGTAAATGTATAGAGACAGTTACACTAATAGAAAGCTATGGAGAACAATTCCACCACACGGCACCAGGAAGAGTTAATAGTTTTGCTCACCGCACATGCTCAGTTGTGTCCTTGAGCACATGCAGAACGAGAAAAACGCAATGAGGTGAAGAAAAGACTATGTCAGAGGCTTGTGCTGTGATTTTATCAATATAGCGGTATGTCCACAGATCTGGTGACTGTGAAGGCCACAGCATATGATTCACATCATTTTCATACTCATCAAACCATTCAATGACCCTTCATTGTCTTGTGGGTTGGGGGGGCATCGTCATCCTGGAAGAGACCACTCCCATCAGGATAGAAATGTTTCGTCATAGGATAAGGATGATCACTTTGTAATGATTTGCCGTGACCCTTCCCCTCTAAGGGGACAAGTTGGACCCAAACCATGCCGGGACAATGCCCCACCACAGCGTAACAGTGCCACCGCCCCTGCACCGTTCTCTTTGTGTACCCCCCACATGTGCTCCGCCACTTGTTGAGAACATGGCGAAGGATGAAGGATGACTCATGTGACCGTTTTTTCCTTACGTATTGCGCTAATGCACCAGAATCCGGTCATCGAATGCAGGGCCGGCCCTAGGATTTTGGTGGCCCTAAACAAGTCTGTCGAGCGGGAGGGGGGGGAGGGTGCTGTTAGATTCTGTCGTGGGGGGGGGGGGGGGGTAGGTAGGGGTTTACTTCATAAAATCCTTCCTACATTACAGTTCTGTTGCTGTTGCATTTTCAATTTATACCGCTAGTTCCACGATAGTTCTGGTGAATAACATAAATACGAAAATAACGTTATTTGCCTTAGATAAACATTGGATCGTGTGGCCCCCCCTCGTGGTCATGTGCCCCCCCCCCCCCCCCCAGCGGTTGTGGCCCTAAACAACCGCATAGAGCGTTTATGCCACGGGCCGGCCCTGATAAAATGTGTGCATTCGACCACAATTTCCGACCCTATGTACTGATGTGTCTTTCATGTAAATTCCACGTCATTCTTTTAATCGACCGTCAACACCCATTAATCGATTCATGATTAACCGGTCTCTTATATCTATGTGGAGCTGTAGAGCAAAAAAAAAAAAAGAACACAAAAATATCTGTAAGACTAATGTTAAATTCTTCACTAATAGCCTATAAATCTCAGTTTCAATGGCCCGTCTTCCTGTTGCTTCAAGCAGTGATCGAATGGTCTCTCTCTCAATGGGTGTGTCCCATTACTTTTCACTCCTCCTTTCCTCCATTGGGACAGCTTTTCTGCTTCTCCATCATCAATGCCGACGTCAGCTATAGCCATATCAAATAGCCACATCATAAGCATTTTATTTTGCAGAGTCTACAAACAGTCGCACAGCCAATCGCAGATCTTTCATGTGGTCAGCCCATTTAAAGCTATAAAATAGCTTGTAAGTTTCAAGTACAAGTAGTTGCATGTACAGTAGCCTGAACAAACATGAACCTGGAATTATGATTCATGTCAAGACACTATATGTAATCAGCGATGTTAGATCAAATATACAAACACAAAAAGTTACTGTAATTCCAGAATCTCGATTTGGCTGATATCAGAACGTAGAGAACACTAATTCACCTCATACACAATAGTTAGGCTATACTGTGACAGTCTACATTATATTGGCAGGTCACTGAAACTCACACCGGCTAATTCTGAGACATTACCGCAGATTAGTGAAACAATTCTGTTGCTTAATTTTATGAGTTATTGGTTCCTAAAGTTCAGTGTTCACATTGAAAAACAGTTATTCCCACTGTAATATCTGAAATTAAATTTGTTGGTAATAAATATGTCCTTTGGAAACTGTTGCATAAATTCATTCATGCATACTGTTTGCAAAGTAATAGTAGCTGCCATGCTTATTTATGTTTAGTCACTAAAATTCTCTGATTTGTCTGTTGGATTACAGCAACAAAACTGAGATTTTGTTATCCGTTGTAGACAATTCTAACCTTCGGGCTGGATGATACGCGTGATGAGAACCTCCTGGACGACACAAATTTGGCTAACTATCTTGCATAATTGGGGAAATTCAATTTTTCCGCCGTCTCCACCTTCTAAAGTTTGGATGGCGTCAGATTCTGCGGAATGGTCTTTCAGTCTCTCAATCTACTGGGCATGAGCATGGTGATGTCACGTGGAAAAGTGAGAAGACTTCCGTGGTAGCTTACATCGATCTAACCTTCGCTGGCGTCAGTACAAAATATGTTTCTCCTGCAAAACCTGTTGCCTTCCCCTTCCGGTACTGGTGTCATTCATACGTATCGACACCTTATTGGAAACAACACCCAAGCGTGTGTAGCTACATGGTTATTTATCTCCGCCAGGCGAAAGCCTGGAGGGGATTATGCATTTGGTCGCGTGTGTATGTATGTGTGTGTGCGTGTGCGTGTGCGTGTGCGTGTGCTTGTGCCTATGTTTGTGTACTTGTCCGCAGCTAATCTCGCATACTACTGGGCCGATCAGCCTAATACTTGTTGTGCATGCTGGCAGCAGGCCAAGGACCTGAATTCTCGATTATTTTGCAAATCGTCAACGACAAGTATTTTATTTGAATGAATTTCCATCATTGTCCATTGAAATACGTTGAGTTCTAACTCCTCGCTCCTCCTAACCGGCTGGTAGGGGCCGCAAGTGATCAACAACTGCTTCCGTTTGGGTCAACAACTGCTTCCGTTTGGAATGAAAGACCAGCGATGTAAAATGTCAATTTCAACGTTAAAATGCCAACAAAATAATCCGCCAACCAACGGGGTACGTTAATGCTTGAATCTGTGGCAATTATTTTGTTGGCATTTTCACGTTGAAATTGATATTTTACATCGCTGGTCTTTTGGAATCGTTCCTGTCCAGATTGTTCCTGTCCAGATTTGAAACGAAAGTGCCAACGTTAGCTCTGTCCAACACATCGTGGCTGATAAGAATGAAAAATTAGCTAACGTGTCACCACCTTTAGCGTTACTTCACTGAATCGGCATTTTTGGGATTTTCAGTGGCACGTGGTAAAAACTTGTAATACTGTATTTGTCTGGTTACATACATTGATTGTGTGGCCTCTATTGTTGCATCAGCAAAGCTAACATGCCTGGCGGAGATCTGCACTCTACTGAGTGCACTCTTCTAGTTCACGCTGGATCCGGGTTGGACAGTCTTACCATTTTTAGCCTGCTGACTGAAGCACTGCAAGGCCAATATGACATGGATTGAATCTAATTTACCGTGGCAACGGGCTTTGCGCGGGTGACAGATTTTGCACTGACACCGGGAGGAGATGAGGAGCTGTGTCTGAAGCTGCTTCACCCTTCTTCTCAAAGTTTATGGACAATTCAGGGTCCAAATTTCACATTTTGAGGTCCCATTCAAAGTTAATGAAGTCCACAACCATGAAAAAATATAAAAAGCACACACGTCTCAAAATGGCCGATAGAATGAGGGTCATGTTATGTCCTGCAACTTCATGTCACTCAAATGCTTTTGCACAATGTGTAAATTATCATGTGTATGGATTCAAATAGTTTTATGGGTTCTATTGCTCTTGCCTGGTGTAATTGAGCCTGCAGATATGACCAGAAGGCAGGTTTCCACTTTTTGAGAGTATTTCATTGGTTCCAATACATCAGACAAGATCAGTAAAGCATAGAAAAGTATTTGAATCCAAATCAAACGCGTATTTGACCCAGGTCTGGTTGGAAGTTGAGTACGATGTAGGCGGTGCCGCTCGGTCAATCGAATGAGTCAAATGAACGACTCAACTGAGAAAACGAATCATTTTTACTTCCGAGTCAGTAAAGAGTCGTTCAATTCGAACGAATCATTAGCGAACTGCACTCCACGAATACACTGTATTTGCTAATAAGTTGTGCTTCTATAGCCTTCAGTTTGTTGCAGTAATGCAAACGACAAACTAATGTCATGTTTAAACAAAAGGAAAAGCGATAGCCTACTTAAGCTGGCTTGCTGCTAGACAGTTCTGTTCTAGACTAAAATTCATAGCCTATATAATATAAAGCTTCGTATGATTTGTAAAAGATGTACATGTAATTTATCTTTGCACGTGCCCAATTTTAATGTATTACGAAATGATAAATAAGAAAGTTACTTTAAAGCCATGTCCTGGTCAATACGAACAGCACGAGTTTCATGTTAAACAGAAGAAAAACAGCCCTGAAGCTGGATGCATCTGACCAATACGAGTCAGGCGCTTTCTCAAATGAACCAGGACAGCAAATAATAAATTTTAAAAAAAAACAATACTCCTGCTTTTATTCATGCGGCGATGTCCCTCCAAAATTCAAAAACAAAGCGAGAATACAACCTATATCAAATCAATTAAGTTAATTCAGACCCCTTTCCCAGTCTCATAGATCACAATATATCACAAAATTAGGGGTGTGACTGGGCTATATGCAATACCCCACCCAAAACGCAATCTTACACATTTTTTAAAAATCATTTTTAGATTTTATTCATTATATATAATATTAAACACGACATTCAGCCCGGTCAACATTTATCTAACACTACTACCGCTCAAAAAATAAATGACACACCCACAGTCCGCCGATTGTGGGCGCTGAACTTAAAGACAAATCCGCTGATTGTGGGACTCGGCAGCGGTACCCAGATACAGTGGTTTCATAAGCATGACTTTGAAATGGTGTTCGGTTTCCGGACCACATGTTAATGCAATATAAAGCAACCTACAGGATCTCAGACTCGTAGCCTACATTATTATATTCCTCTGTGTCAAAGAATATTGCATTTCTAAACGGATACAGATTCAAACAGACAGTTAAACGAAATCCGTAGCTATCCTAACGATAACATTCTCGTTAAGTAGCATATCAAGCTTGGCTACTTCGTGTGTTTTAATCCAGCTTTTGAAATTCATTACCAAAATTTCCCGAGACACATAAGCTTTATTAGTATTATTATTTTCGTTAATTCTATGTTTACTACAGCATCACTTTTATTGTATTCCACTTAAACTGTACTGCACTTATTTTAAATTACTACATCACTTGAACGTATTGTATTGGATATAATTGGTATTATATTTCACTTACGTTAAAATAAAAGGCATTGGTTCAAGGAGAACAGAGTGCAACGGAATCTTACACACATTCCGGAGAAAAAGCAAGCAATTCAAAACGTTAAACGCGGTGAACAATATTTTTCTAACAGTGGGACTAACAAAGTATTAAGGCCCTTTAAAGATAAGCCTACCTCAGAATTTTAGGATGTGCTGCGAGATCTGCGCCTTTGATCGTCTGTAACACCGCTCTTTCTCTACTCGCAGGTGCTTGGATTGGACTTGTTTAATAAAAACGACAGCTGGAAGATGGAGTTTTATAGGTAGGACTTCCAGAAATGCCGCGCCCCGCCCGCATGCCCTCACCACCACGCCTCCATTTTTGCGTGCGCTTTTTGTAAATTTCAATCAAACGTTGCATATTCCATAGTCAAGACGCAAATACAGCGATCACGTATAATTTAATTTTATTATGAAGTATTCAAAAAGGCTGTTTCACAATTTAAACGGAGGGGCTTCTCTAAATTGCATTGTGTCCTATACGATGATTTAGTGGAAAATATTGGTAATATACTGAAGAATCAGTCACGAGAATGTTGAATCTGGAAAAAAAATGGGGTTATCCACAATACAAACACAAACAACGAGACTCGGCTGAATAGCCTAAGTTCATTTACTTCACAAAGTCAAAGTCAGTTTATTGTCACAAAGGCTGTTAATTCCCAAACAGTATTTTATTAATATTTACAACAGTGTTTCGTGATTTAAAAAAACTTTTTGATGAGGGTGTGCTAAGAGGCTTTACTGCCAGGAAGCACTTGCCGTACGATGAATTCGGTTTGAGAGAATTATTGGATTACTCGTTTATTGTGTGTGCGCGCGCCCGCAATTGAAAGAGCTTGGCTAAGTGAAGCTCGTGCTCATAAAGAATCGTGGGCGTCGGCTGGTGTTTCGGGATTCGGGCTCGCTGGTTCGTCTGCGAGCTCCCTCCTTTTCCCTGCGTCTGCGAGCCAGGTCTTCCTCTAACACCTAGACACACACACACACACACAACTCACTGTAATTTCGTTTGGACCCCTCATCAACATTTCTTTTCCCCTCAGTTTTCATGTGCTTCCCAATCCCCGTCTTTTTCCTTTGTCTGCTACCTATTCTCTTATACCCCTGCCTTTTCCCCTCACATCCCTCCCTCCCTCCCTCACTCCCACCCTCCCTTCTTCCCAGTGATGTAGTGCTGTGGTTATTAGTGGCGTGGAGCTTTTAAGAATGACGTAAAGTGTAATAACTGTGTACATGTAAAAAATGGCAATAGTCCTCTACACTCCTGTTGCTTCCCTTCTTTCTGCTTCTCAGTCTCCCTTTCTGGCATTTACTCCCTCCTTTATATCCCTACCTCATTATTCTGTCCTCCGTTTTCTGCTCTCTCTCTCTCTCTCTCTCTCTCTCTCTCTCTCTCTCTCTCTCTCTCTCTCTCTCTCTCTCTCTCTCTCTCTCTCTCTCTCTCACTCACTCACTCACACACTCACCTCTTTCCTGCAAGCCAGTTTGTCTCTCCACTCATTCAGCTCCAGTGTGTGTTCATCCTCCAGCCCCCTGATCTTCTTCTTCTCTTGATCCACCAGCAGCTGTAGTTTCTCATTCTGACAAACAGAACACACACACACACACACACACACACACACACACACACACACAAACACACACATCGCAACTCAAATTTTCTACCGGGATTTTTTTTTAATTACATTTTTTTTCCCCTCACTGTTTTTGAAGCACAGGACTCATATCTGTGTGCCTGGCTCATCGAAGCCCACCCCCCTCAGGGACGCGGGTGACGGTGACAGGCGGCAGTGTTGCACGTGCACGCCGTGAGGCAGGTCAGGGGGGGGTCACCTGTATCTGCTGCAGCTCCGCCACGTTGGCCTCGCACTGCTCCTGCAGCTCCCGCAGCTGCGCCTCCTGGGTCTGCTGCAGGGTCTGCCGCTCCTGCTTCTGCCGGGACTCTTCCTCCGACGCAAACTGGGGGCGGGAAGGGGCGGGCGCCAGGTCACAACGCGTCGGGGTATATGGGCGGGGGAGGCCCCGATCCTAAACTAGCGCTCACACTCTGAGACGCTTAAGAGTGCAGGCCCTGGTCTCGTTTGAATTGATAAAATCATCCCAGAGTAGGATTTCTGACACCAGGATCAGTTTTAGCCTTTCCTGCTCATGTTTTAGCTTAGAATAAGGGCAGGGAGATTTGGAAAGTACATTGTTGATTGTTATATTGACGGGATCACTTCTGTTACTGTTTGTGCAGTTGGCTGCCAAAACAAAGGAAACACAACTGTAAGCATGCCGGGATGCCAGTACCTGCACACACACAGACACAGACACAGACACACACACACACACACACACACACACAACTAATTGTAATTTCTTTTGGACGGAATCAATATCGTGGGGCGATATAGCTCAGGCGGTAAGACCGATTGTCTGGCAGTCGGAGGGTTGCCGGTTCAAACCCCGCCCTGGGCATGTCGAAGTGTCCTTGAGCAAGACACCTAACCCCTAACCTCTAACTGCTCTGGCGAATGAGAGGCATCAATTGTAAAGCGCTTTGGATAAAAGCGCTATATAAATGCAGTCCATTTACCATTTACCATCGTCATTTCTTTTCCCCCCAGGTTTTTCCTTTCAATAATTTGAGCGTTTCCTTCATTTTTTTTGCAGGTCGCCCGCGTCCCTGATCACGTTGCTGGCCTAGCGCTGACCTGCGTGAGGCGCTGTCTCTGCTCGGGGGCCGACAGGCGCCGGGTCCTCTGGTCCAGCTTGCACTGGGCCAGCCGGGCCTTGGCCTCGGCCCTCTGGGTGCGCTGCAGCTGGGTCCGCTCCTGCAGGTGCAGGGAGCGCTGCTCCTCCAGCAGGGCCTGGTGGAACCGGGAGGCTCTCTCCTTGTCCTGGAGGAGGAGAGGAGGCAGGGTTAGGTAGGAGGGGGAGAGGAGGCAGGGTTAGGTAGGAGGGGGAGAGGATGGGGAGAGGAGGCAGGGTTAGGTAGGAGGGGGAGAGGAGGCAGGGTTAGGTATAGTTCAGTAGGTAAGAGCGGTTGTCTGGCAGTCGGAAAGTTGCCTGTTCGATCCCCCGCCCTGGGCGTGTCGAAGTGTCCCTGAGCAAGACACCTAACCCCTAACTGCTCTGGCGAATGAGAGGCATCAATTGTAAAGCGCTTTGGATAAAAGCGCTATATAAATGCAGTCCATTTACCATTTACCAGGTGGGAGGGGTGGGGGTCAGGGGGGTTTAGGCAGAGAGGGAGGTGTGATTAAGGAGGGGCGGGGTTAGTGATATAGGGGTGGGGTTAGTGATATAGGGGTGGGATTAGTGATATAGGGATGGGGGTTAGTGATACAGGGGTGGGGTTAGTGATATAGGGGTGGGGTTAGTGATATAGGGCCAGGGTTAGTGATATAGGGGCGGGGTTAGTGATATAGGGCCGGGGTTAGTGATATAGGGGTGGGGTTAGTGATATGGGGGGGGGTTTGTGATATAGGGCCGGGGTTAGTGGGGTTAGTGATATAGGGGTGGGGTTAGTGATATAGGGGTGGGGTTAGTGATATAGGGCCGGGGTTAGTGATATAGGGCCGGGGTTAGTGATATAGGGATGGGGGTTAGTGATATAGGGGCGGGGTTAGTGATATAGGGGCGGGGTAGTGATATAGGGATGGGGGTTAGTGATATAGGGGCGGGGTTAGTGATATAGGGGTTAGTGATATAGGGGTGGGGTTAGTGATATAGGGGTGGGGTTAGTGATATAGGGCCGGGGTTAGTGATATAGGGGTGGGGTTAGTGATATAGGGGTGGGGTTAGTGATATAGGGATGGGGGTTAGTGATATAGGCGTGGGGTTAGTGATATAGGGCCGGGGTTAGTGATATAGGGGTGGGGTTAGTGAGAGATGCAGCTCTCCAGGACACTCCAGACTTGTACAGAGATGAGACCTGAAACAGCAGTCTCAATTGCCCCAAGGATGTGGAATGGAGAGCGAGGAGGGGCGAAGGGAGAAAACAGATACTCACATACAAATGAGACTGTCTGTTTCACAGACGATAATCTAATGATTAGATATCCAACAGCGTGCTCCTAGATTTTGTAGAGCCCTGACAGCTGTATGGCAGTGGTAAGGTGAGTTCTTTAGGGGGTATAAGAGGTACAAGGGTGTAGGTGGGGCAGGTGATGTAGAGGTGCACACATTGATAATTATTGAATTTAATAATGGTCATGTGGTGTATTGCCTTTCTTTTCATCTTTTTTTTCTTAAATTATACCTGATGCGGTAGCAATCATACTAACTTCAGAGGCCACGTGAAATGCCACTGTTATCTGCTGGATGTCCATATGTGGCTGTCTTATCAACACCCAATATATAACAGTGGTGACATTTTTTTTCCACAGAAGCATTTCACACTGCCACTGAAGTCTGGATGTTTGGTACTGCATCCGAAAGAAAGGCAATGCGCTGCGTGGTGGCGATGATCGTCACTGCTATCGATAACAGCTGCTGCCGTGTATCGCTCAGACCTGGCGCTTTGCTCACCTTGTTGTGCCTCTTGATGAGCTGCTGTCTCTGCAGTGAGTACTGCTCCTTCACCTGCTGCTTAAACAAGTGGTACTTCTCCTGCAGGTGGCGCTGCTCCAGCTCCCAGATGACGGATTCACGGGCTAAAGGGTGGGGATGGGAGTTTGGGAAGGAGGCCAAATGGTAATTCAGCCAGCACTTAAAGCTGATTACTCATGGCTGTGGCTGTTTAGCATTGGCAGGCACTCAATGAACCTGAATCATCTCTCCTGATGGATTACAGTGGACGAATAATTTCCATTTGAAATTTCGCTAATCCCTAACCTCTCCTCTTCCCTGTCTTTCTACTTGTGTTGTATTCTGGATGTGGTATTCTGCATTCTGTCCTACTTCAGTGATGTTCATTCTGTTATGCTGTGTGCGTGTGGATGCAGGTACGTGTGTGAGAGAGAGAGAGAGAGAGAGAGCATAGGCGTGTGCGTGTGTGTGTATGAATGAGTGTGAGTAGAGTGTGTGTGTGTGTGTGTGTGTGTGTGTGTATGTATGAATGAGTGTGAGTACAGTGTGTGTGTGTGTGTGTGTGCGTGTGTGTATGTATGAATGAGTGTGAATACAGTGCGTGTGCGTGTGTGTGTGTGTGTATGTATGAATGAGTGTGAGTACAAGGATGTGCGTGTGTGTGTGTGTGTGTGTGCGTGTGTGTGCGGTGTGTGTGTGTGTATGACTGAGTGTGAGTACAGGGATGTGCGTGTGTGTGTATGTATGAATGAGTGTGAATACAGTGCGTGTGTGTGTGCGTGTGCATGTGTGTGTATGTATGAATGAGTGTGAGTACAGTGCATGTGCGTGTGTGTGTGTGTGTGTATGTATGAATGAGTGTGAGTACAAGGATGTGCGTGTGTGTGTGTGTGTGTGTGTGTGTGTGTGCGGTGTGTGTGTGTGTGTATGACTGAGTGTGAGTACAGGGATGTGCGTGTGTGTGTATGTATGAATGAGTGTGAATACAGTGCGTGTGCGTGTGTGTGTGTGTGTGTGTGTGTGTATGTATGAATGAGTGTGAGTACAGTGTGTGTGTGTGTGTGTATGTATGAATGAGTGTGAGTAGAGTGTGTGTGTGTGTGTGTGTGTGTGTGTATGTATGAATGAGTGTGAGTACAGGGATGTGCGTGTGTGTGTGTGTGTGCGTGTGTGTGCGTGTGTGTATGTATGAATGAGTGTGAGTACAGTGCGTGCATGCGTGCGTGTGTGTGTGTGTGCGTGCGTGTTTGCATACCCCTCTTGAGTTGCTGTGATTTGGCCGTGATCTCCCACTCCATGGAGGCCACCTTCCTCTTGTGATCCTGCACACCTCTCTGCAGGCCCTCATTCAGCTCCTGCTGCTGCTCTGCATGAACCGCTGCTCCTGAGGCAGACGGACAGACGGACAGGGTTTGAGTACGTATGTCCAAGTATGTGTACTTCTGTACGTAATACATGTGTGTGTGTATGGTACGTCATCACCAGAGGGAGGCCAACCCATGTTCCATATGTTATGTGCATTTTTGGCTGGACCGCAACAGCGGTCCTCGGCTGTGAAGTCTGATTAGCCCCAGCTGTTTAGTAGCGAGGTTTGGTTGGGCTCTGCAGGGGTGTGGTGGGGGGCGAACGGACAAGGCGTGGAGGGCTCCAGGATTCGGGTGATGGGGAGGAAGGCACGTTGGGCTGTTGTAACGTGGCGGGGCGAGGCGGGGCAGGGCAGGGCAGGGCGTGGCTCACCTCCCGGGGATCGGCTTTGAGCGCCGCCCCCCTGCGGCTCAGCTCCCGCTCCTGCTGGGCCTTCAGCCTGTGGGCCTCCTCCCTCAGCCGCACCGTGTGCTCCGCCTCCATCTTATCGCTCTGCTGCCGGTACTGCCGCTCCACCCGCTCCAGCTCCCCGTCGTAGTACTTCTTCTTACTCTGGCGGAGGAGGAGGCAAGGAGGAACGGGGAGGAGGAGGACAGGAACAGGGAGAGGAGGAGATGAGGAGGAACGGGAGAGGAGGAGGACAGGAACAGGGAGAGGAGGAGATGAGGAGGAACAGGGGGAGGAGGAGGACGGGAACAGGGAGAGGGGAAGACGATGAGGAATGAGGAGGTGGAGGACAGGAACAGGGAGAGGAGGAGATGTGGAGGAACAGGGGGAGGAGGAGGACAGGAACAGGTGAGAGGAGGAGACAAGGAGGAACGAGGAGGAGGAGGACAGGAACAGGGAGAGGAGGAAGGGGAGGAGAACAAAGAGAGGAGGGGGAGACATGGCGGAGCAGGGGCAGGATGAAGAGGTGGAGAGGAGGAACAGGGTGAAGAAGAAGATAAGGGGTGGAGGAGAGGACAAGAGGTTGAGGCAAAGGAGGAGAGTCAAGAAAGGAGGGGGGGAAAGGTTTAGGTAAGGTAAATATTCTGGCCTCTTTCCAATGTCTTTCCGTTGGTTCAAGTATTTTTAAAAGGATTAATGGTTAGCTGGCCAGACCCCTGAATACATCTAAGAGTGCTGATTTCCATATCCAAGTCTGCTTTTCACTATGGAGTCCAGTGTTGTGTAAAAAACCGTGTTTTTCTAAAATTTGTGTCTAATCCTGTGTGGCCGGTGGCCCCGTAGGACTATGCACAATTTCTGATTGCGTTGCCCGAGGTATGGAAGGGTTCGACTGAAGACTCACCTCTTCAGGCTGCACCTCTCCCCATCCCTCCCTACCCCCCTGTAAATGACTGTAAGCTTAGGGCTGTAACTAGGCAGCTGTTTCGTAGGTGACTTAGGTGCATTAACTGTCTTAACTACTGCTTGTATTTTTTCCATAGACTGCGTTGTTGCCGTTTTCGTTTGTGTTAGTGTTAATCAGTTTAACCTTCAGGGTCCAAGTTGAACTATGCGGTTGTTCCCTGCAATTGGACCGGTACTTCTCTCTAGGGTTTTCGTTATACTTGTTCCTGGTTATGGTTATACACTTTGTTGTACGTCGCTCTGGATAAGAGCGTCTGCCAAATGCCTGTAATGTAATGTAATGTTCAGTAGGTGTACTGTCAGTACAGCGGAGTAATGACTGCTGAAAACAGGGCTTGCCAATCATATATAGAGACTGAATTAAAAACATTACAATTAAAAAACAATTAAAATTGTAATTCGTAACACATTATCAATGTCTTGGCTGCATTTTTAAAAAATCAATTTAATGATGCTTTACTGAATAAAAGTAGTATCAGAAAAATTTCTCAGTGATTCCAAACTTTTGAACGGTAATGTATATTTTGTAGGTTTATGGTGCAAGCTGATGAAATACAAGTAAAAACTACATCTCCCAAAAATCTCCCCTCCATGTGAATAATCAGTGATGGGGAATCTGTCAAACTCCTGGAGGACAGTGTTGGTCATATCAAATGGCTTCACTCACGGTCATCTCCTGCTCGATGTGCCGGAACATCTGCTCCCGCTGCTGCTGCAGGCGCTGCTCCAGCTGCGCATACTCCCTCTGCTCCTCCTTCTGCAGCAGCTTCAGTGCGTGCAGCTCCTGCCGTCTGCGCAGACGCATGTGCATGCGTGAGTTCACATCACAAAGCACAGGACTCATTATATATTATATATAAAATATACACATACATTACGTGCATTAGTCGAGACATTTCATTTGCTTTTAGTGTTGTATCTTTCACGGCCAGTTAGTGACTTTTGTTTCCGGGGGAGTGGTTTACCTGACGGACCGCATCTGCTCCTCCTTCCCATCGCTGTCGCTGAGGACTTTGGACGTGGTGACGCTCATCTCGCGGCCGTCCACCATGAACTTCCGCGTTCTTTTAACCGTCTTCCTGTTGTGGGTGATTTCCTGAGAAGAGATAGAGAGGGAGCAGAGAGATAAGCCGGTTAGACCCGGCAAGCCTTCTTTCTGGTTCTTCGGAACGGGGAATGGACGGCAACTCACTCCGTCAGGTCCTGGGACTGCTGGGGCCAGATTCGCCCCGCTGGATTTGTTCTCGCTAGTGGAGGGCTGGGGTTGGTCCTCTGCGGTTGGAGTACCGTTGGATCCTGAGCACGTCCCGTCCGGGAGGTCCTGGTCTGTCCGTTGTGAAATGGCAGCCGTGCTGCCGTTCACCACGCTCCTCTCCACCCCATCCGCTCGTTTCGCCCCCTCCTCCAATCCTCCCATCGCATCCCAGGTGAAGTTCACCCTCTTGGTGGATTTCCTGGCCCTGACACTTCCCTTCTCTTTGTTCTTCCTCTTCTTCTTGCCCTCCTCTGCCTCCTTCACTCCGTCTTTAGCGACCGTCTCCCCTGCCTCAGTTAGCCTGGCCTGCCCTTCCTCTGCTCTTTCTTCTCTGGCCCTCTCGCACTCCCCCGGCTGTGCGTCTTTCTCTCCTCCCTCTTTGTCATTTCCTCCCTCCACAGAACCTCCGTCACCTGTGTCCGTTTTTCTGAGGACCACGGGTTTCCCCTCTTCCCCTTTTCTCCCTCCGTCCTCACTTTCCTCTGACCTCACATCCTCTTTTCTTTCTTCCTTCTTTCCCTGCCCCTACCTCCTCTTCTTCCTTTCTTCCCTCCTCTGTCCCCTCATCTCTCTTGACCTCTCCTTGGATGTGTGATGGTCCCATCTTAGTCTTGCTTTCAGATGGCATGCCCTCCTCTTGTCCTAGGTCTTTACCCACCGCAGCTTCATGCCTGTTCTCCCCTTCTGTACATGAGGCCGGTTCATTTGAGCTAGTTAGAACCACATCTTGTCCTCCCTCTTCTACAGTGCTATTGCTTATCTCCCTTGCTGCCTCTCCATCTACCTCTTTCTCCGCCACATTACTCCCTCCTACCTCCCCTTCTGCCACTCCTTCCTCTTGTGCTTCCTCTTCCAGCTTTCCTTCATCTGCTCCTGCATGTTCCCTTTCTCCGTCTTCCATCTCTTCTTGTCTTTCCTTCCCATCCTCAGCAGGAGGGATATCCTTTCTTCCCCCATCCTCCTCAATTTTTTCTACCTCTTGCTCCCCATCCCTAGCCCCCACAGCCTCCTCTTCCTCAGGCACTTGCTCTTTATCTTTCACAGCATCTCCATTTGCCTCCGCCGTGCCCACATGTTTTACAGCTCTTCCTACAGATAAATCGAGGCGGTCTGTCACTGAGGGACCTGGCTCCACCTCTTCTTCCTCCCCCATGCGATCCATCCTGGGCATTTCCAGACATAGGGCAGGGATCAGGGCACCCTGCAGTTGGAGTGCGGAGAGGCATACCTCCATAATCCGGAATGGAGGGGCCGCCATGGCAACAGGCGGTATGGCGATGCGTCCAACAGCAGCAGGAACCGTATCAGTGGCCACCAGCGCCGCCTGGCTTTCCTTCTCATTCTCCACTGAGCTCACAGTTACTCCTGATGTCAGAGTCTCAGAACTCTGGTTGGAAACTGGATGGGTGTCGGACATATCAGTCACAGCTTCACTGCCCATCTGGATCTCGGCTGGCTCAGGGACCGGGCCGGAAGATTCCGGAGTTGACTCTTCAACCAAAATCACATTCACTGCCTGTCCTTGGAATCCAGCCTGGCCCAGCATTGCATCTCCTTCTGTCCCCTCTGTTTGAGCTCCTCCTTCTGTCCCCTCAGTTTGAGCTCCTCCTTCTGTCTCCTCTATTTGAGCTCCTCCTTCTGTCTCCTCTGTTTGAGCTCCACCTTCTGTCTTCTCTGTTTGAGCTCCTCCTTCTGTCTTTTCTGTCTGAGCTCCTCCTTCTGTCTCCTCTGCTTGAGCTCCTCTTTCTGTCTTCTCTGTTTGAGCTCCTCCTTCTGGTCCCTCTGTTTGAGCTCCTCCTTCTGTCCCTTCTGTTTGAACTCCTTGTGTCTCCTCCTTCTTCTTGTCCAGAGTCTTCTTGGCACCGTTCTCCTC